>JAZHEH010001784.1:4200000-4547500 GCA_036589455.1 Ateles fusciceps | reverse complement strand
CATCCCCACCATGTAGGACTCAACTTTGGCCTTAAGGACAATGAAACTCAGGTCTGACTTTGGCAGCGTCTTAAGCTGTGTGACTTAGAATTAGTTATATAACCTATTGGCATCATCTCCTCATTTGCATGTTGGAGATAACAGTACTAACATCAAGGCATCCTGCAATAATTAAAGCAACAAACATAAGGAGGTGCCTAGCACACTTCCAGGAATATGGCAGGTGCTTGGTAACTACTGACTAACAAAAATTGATCATGAAGGCATCATTATTCTCTTGGGTCTACCCTGACTATTTCCACCCCCACTGATTGACATCTCCGGAATGCTTCTATACTTGCCAGTACTGTGGACTGGCAATGGTGTCCACACCCCACTGTCCCTTGCTGGTGATGTGGCTCAGCTGGGCTGGATGTGCTCTGACAGCAGGGAAGTCCTTGGCCTGACCTCTGTGTAACCTGCTCAAGGCAGGTGGACAGCGAACAGAGGTCCTTAGAGGCTTGAGCCACTAAAAGAGCTACCTTGGCCAGGTACATTTAGACACTGGACTGAGCTTATAAGAGGCCCTCCATCCAGTTTGCTGGCCTTTAGGATGAGCAGAAAGGTAGAACATTGCTGTTTTGTGTTGTGTTAAGTGCATAAAAAAATAATGTCTCTGCATAGTCAAAAAAGTGTAGACTGCTAGAAATAAAGTGTTATCCCAGCTGAGCACAAGAATGGAATGCTGTTGGGGTGCGCTCTGGAGAACCCATCACCCAGCCCTGGCACGAGGGGGCTGAGAACTGGCAGAAGGGTGCTTCCCTAGATGAAAGACACAATCATATTCAGCAGGAAACATCTAAGAGCTACCAAATGAAAAATAACATTGCAGAAAATGAGAAACATTTTTCCCGTGCCATTAACGTCAAGGACGTGAGTTCTTGAGTACTTGGGATATTGCAACTGTTCAGAATTCCATTCTGTTCCTATCAGTCACAAGTATTTTGGCAGAATCATCGTTAGCCAACCTCATCTTCAAAATACTCTGGGTCAGATTTAGTCTTTGGTCCCACATGGGAAATTTCCACTTTCATCAAAGTTTGTCAACAGCTCACGGGTCCACTCTCACCTCGCAGGGTTCCAGTTAAATTCGACCTGAAATGAGACCTCATCTTCCTCATGATTTTCTTAGGATTATGATAAAAGTTGAACCCAGCAATGTCTAATAGAACTTTCTGCAGTGATGAAAATGGTCTGTAGCTGAGCTTTCCAATATGTAGTCACTGACTATCTGTTGAGGACATGAAATGTGGCTTGTGTGACTGAAGAAATGGATTTCAATTTTGTTTAATTTTCAGTAATTTAAATGTATAGAACCACACGCAGCTAGTGGCTACAGCGTTAACATCACAGTGCTCACCGATGCCACCATCATTCACATTAGGAATGGCAACCAGAGAGTCTTAGATTTGTGAACTGGGGAGTAGTGGCTGTAAATGCAGTGAGTCTCCATCTAACTGGGTCATCACCATCATGGATGAATTCCTGCATCAAAGGCAGACATTACTGTACCGTCCACCTCGCACAGATCTTTGGTTGACTCAAGAGTAGGCAACTGATCATGGGGAAAGCTGCCTTTAGTTCCGACAGATTAGCATACCTGGTCCATCAGGTTAAAAAATGGGATTTGTCTGGGACATATCCAATAGGTGTGTTCCACATCGCTCAACACAAGAAACTAAAACACAGGCTGCTAAGTTATCATCAGCTAAAAAGCAACACACACAACACAGTTTCATACCAAATTAAATGCATGAAGACTATTTTTGTGATTTTTGAAGATCAGAGAAAATTAAATGTGAATTTTGCAGATAAAAAAGCCAACATTTGCAATCTCACAAAAACATTTCAAAATGAATGCATGGCTCCCAGTGGTGCACAATCTCCCAAGGTATCATTTTTTTTTTCTCTACTGAAAATCTCATAATAGCTCTGTATGAATAAATGCTGGAGGAGGCAGTGTGAGACCTATCCCCTTTTTTTTTTGCCTCTCAGCTGAGAGAACTCTGGCACAGAAATGGAAGCAAAATAGCTCATCCACCTTCTCTAGTAAATCCCAGAGAAGCTGAATAGAAAACACACCTGTGGCCTGTAAGCCCCATAATTAGAGTGGGGTGCAAGGGGGGCTCTGTTGGGAGTGTGCTGGAAGGATCAACCAATTAGTTTCTCTCTTCTTGGTGGCACTCTTGAGCTCCCTAACCTAGAGTGCCCTCTTGAGAATGAGCCCTGGAGGGCCTGGGGAGCAGAGGAGAGGTGGCGAGCTGCAGGTGGCTCAAGGCAATCTCACTCCCGTGCTGGAAATGACTTAAAGGCCACGTCAGAGCACATGGCGGACCACGAGGAAGGCATCCCTAGGGAGCCCGGGGCCCTGGCTACGCCTGCAGTTGCAGGCACAGAATCCAAGCAGAGAGCTCAGAAGTAAATGCAACCAGAACAATTGCACACAAAGTACAAGTTCTGCCTTTCACCAAACTTTAATCTTTTCCCTCAGGCATCTACTCGAGGAGCATTATTTAATTTAATTTTTTTTTTTTTGCTATTAATATTCTGCCCTCGATGTGCCACAAAGCAACTTCATGCAAAGAAAGAATGGACTTACCAGGAGGACTCATTTGTCTTCAGCACCTGGGCTGTTTTAAATTAGAGAGCACCCAGCATGGGGAGCCAGTGCTATTTTAATCATTCCAATGTGTCCAGTGCGGGAGATGAACTCAAAGGTGAATATTAAAAGTAGTTGTGGAATTCAGTCATTTCACCAACGAGCACGTAATAGCCAAAGGCAAAACCGGAAGGCAACTTCACTTCCAATCAGTGTTCCCATTTTATTGAAACCAGATTGGAATTCCTGGAAGGAAGCCTACAGATCACATCTTTAATCCTCATTTTCATATACTCCAGTAAAACTGTCAGGGTGAATCAGTTGCTGAAGAAGGCTTCCTGTATAATTCACACATGTGCCTCCCCATAGCCCATTATTTAGACCTGAAGCAGAAATATGTTTTTGATCAAGCTCAGAGATTTCCTCTCACCTGCCCAGGTTTTCCTTGGCTTTAATCTGTCGATTAATACTGGCCTCTGCACACTGCACTGACCTGCCATGCCGGGACATTAATCCCCACACACGCAGCTGAGGGACCGGACGGCTGGCCACTCTCAGGGCTTCTCAGGGGATGCGGCGCATAGCGTCTGTGCCTGAGAAAACCCAAACCTCCTCGGCTGGCTCCGCTTTCTCTGGGGAATGGGGCGGCAGGCTGAGGCTGGTGGGCCGCTCCTGGGGTTCTGGGCGCCTGGCCTCTGTACAGGCAGGGAGAAGTAACTTGTGTGTTGAGGTGGGGTCAGACAACACCACAGGGGGTTGGAGCCTAGTGAGCTTCCCCTTCCTTCCTTAGAAACAGGTCTAAACAAGTCACAGTTTATGCCAACCACTCCTGCTCACCCCCTTGTTGGTTCCCCAGGAAGTCCTGTCCGTGGCACGGGCCAGGCTGGCTGACCGCCTGCCGACACCACCCCATGGAAAGGCATAGGGGAGTCCCAAACAGTCCTTCCCCCGCTCCCTATTCGGCCTTTTCCACCTGACATTCTGGCATTTTAAGAAACCAGGTTGTCAGGAGTGGTGGCCAGGAAGGCAGATGGCCAGGATGCTCCTGGGGCTCGTGGACTGGCGCTGCAGGAGACAGGGCACTGACCCACCCAGGTGCTGCCACAGTCCCAGCCGCCACCCTGCGGCCCTCCTTGCTGGGAGGGCTGATCTGCATATAAGGTAGTTTGCTCAGCTAAAGGATGTGTGCTTTCAAAGAGCAGAGGATCCTTTGCTGTTCCCAACCCATGGCTTTTGGACCACTTTTTTCAGGAGAGAAGACCCCAAATTCAATGAAAATGCATCTAAAAAATAAAACCTGGGGGATCATCCCAGAGACCCAGGGCTCTCTCCTTCCGAGACATCCCAGCAGAACGGTGACTGCGGGCTCCAAGGCCAGGCTGCCAGGTTCAAGGCCCAGCGCTATGACAGCACAGCCACCGGCCCCCACGCCAGCGCCTTCTCTTTATGCGCCTCTGTCTATTGATCTGTAGAGTGGGAGTGACAGTGGGAGTGACACCACACACGACTGGTGGGGTCACATGAGACCCTGTGGCTGAGTGCTCGCCCTCAGTAGAGAAAGGGCTGTTATCCCGGTTTCTATGGTGTCTTTCTTGGACGGTTGTTTCTGGACCTCCCACAGGGCCATCGCTGGCTTGTGAGGCAGAGGCCTGGCTGGACAGCAGAAGGGGGACCCACCAACCAGACTGGGCCGGGACCCTGTGGCCCGTCACTGGGTTAGCTCCTGCCTGTCGGTAGCCAGTGAGAAACTGCTATGGCCATTGTCTCTGGGAGTAAAGAAAGGTGATCAAAGCAAGGAGACCACCATATTGTCCCTGTAACCCTGGCTGGAGACTCTCTGCCTGAGGACAGAGACTAGGGCTGGGTCTTGGCCCTGCCTTTCAGGTTCGGGTTTGTCATCTCCAAGAAGGAATTTTCCATGACTCCTTCCCCACCTAGATTCCATAATTACCACAGGGACGTGGACAAAGGCTTTTCTGCTACCATGTTACAACTCGTCACTCACCACACACACACACGCACACACGCATACATACACACACACGCACACACACGCACACACACTACAGTAAAATAGTAAGGTGTTACAACGAGAAAACAGCTAATGTTAGAGTGATCACTGAAAAAAAATCTGTATGTAACAAAACTTCAGTGTCTGACTTTGTTATCTCATGTGAGAAGAGCAGCGTGGAGTTTGAATTATCACATACCTACCGAATGACCAAGAAGGGAAGTGGCCTTTTCCTATCAGTGTGGCCTGGGAAAGGTCATTACACCCGCAGCCCCAGGTGGGCCCTGCTCAGTGGTCTCAAGGAATGACGCCCGCATCGGATATGCTTCGGTTTGGGCCGGAAATGCAATGGCTTGGCGGGTTCCATTCGTTGGAGTGATACATCGCCTTGACTGTCCCTGAAAGCCCAGCACCCACTTCAAGAGAGGCACGAGCTTTTCCAGTCGCTTTGGAAAAGGTAGGGGTATAATGAGGAGCTAGCTGCAAAGGCAAAGCGTGGGTTGTACATTCAGCTCCTTCCGGGAGATGGGGAGGAATTGAGCTCTTCCTTGCCAAGTCAAGACTTCCAAGAACCAGCCACATGGATTTCACATCTAAAGATTCTGTGGTTTATGGTGGAATCAAAGCCGGCTTGCTGCTTACCTTCCTCGTCTCCACAGTGAGCTGGGGGCTACAGGCGAGGCTGCATTTCATGGAAAAATCCATGGATATTTACCCAAAGACAAGAGTCCCTATAATCATTGCTGCCTCCACCCCAAGTACCCAATATTCAATACAGTGACCCTCCAGCGGAGTGTCCCGTGACAATGGCACTCCTGGCGCATACAGTGAGGCAAACAAGCAAAAAGAACAATGGAAGGGGCATTCGCTTTCTTTAAAAGCTTGGAAAACTCCTGAAAGGTGAAAGAGAGGCTTGGCTCACTGGTGGTAAAGTAAGGTTTGGCTCTTCATACCCCTCTATCTATCATGTGCATGCATACACACACTCACGCACGCTCGCATACACACACTTGGGGCACGCACGCATGCACACAGGCCCCTCAGGGCCACTCCACTCGCAGGGCTGGGCAGTCAGTGAGAGTGCTCTGGCTGTCTCCATCCAAACATTCGTGGCCGAGTTTTGAAAGGTTGCAGGGGGTTTTATTCTTAGAGTGAACCTGCAAATGGGAAATGGATTCTGGAGCTCATTGGGATGACAACAATGGAGACAGATGGGAGAAACAACATGGGGAACTGTCTTTGTGACACTCAGAAGAAGCTGGAGCCACCGGACGCTTTAGGAAGAGGCAGGAACCTGCTGTGTACAAGGCCACTCGCCTCTGAGACCCCTTCCTGCCATGCCACCCATCATCATCCCCAGACTTCACGTTTTTCTGTAAGCATTGGGCATTCTCTTGAAGTCCATCCAAACCTGAGCCCCAGGGGCAGACTGTGACCTCTGGAAAGCCCTGTGCCCAGTAATCTGCTCCCCCATACCCTGGAAGCTGATACCTACAAGGCCACAGAGAACAGTCTAGTATTACTCAGCTAAAACACTCCCCAAATTCAAATTTCCACTAAGAATATAATATTTCTGCTTAAATTTACACAACAGTAAAGATAACTAAGACCACATTTTTTCTGAGAACATGCCTGGTGGACAGAGGCAGCTCACTGTTAAAGGAATCAAGGACCGGAGTTGCTGTTTATTGAGCATCTACAATACCTTTTGTTCCAGGAACTTGTTAAATCTTCACCGTGCTTTTATGAGGGAAATAGCTGCATTGCCATTTACAGGTGAAGAAACCAAAGCCTGGAAGGGTGAAGTCCCTCCCCAGGGGGGACACAGTCATGAGAATACAACTGAAGCTGCCAGTTGGCCAAGCTCTACCCGCCTTCTCAACCCGGGCCATTGCACTGCTTAATCCCAATTATGCATCTGTGGCCCCTGAGCTCCGGAGTGTGGCCACCACCCTCATGCCGTGGAGGGGTCAGGGAAGCCCTAACTGTAAGATATGGTGACATCTCCAGGCAGGTGCAGTGTGTTTCGGGAGTAAGGTAGGGATCCAACAGAAATGCCCAACAGGGAAGACCACAGCCCTGGACTGGTGGGTTTCTGCCACCGGCGGGCAGCCGCTCTTCCTCTGCCTGATGAAGAGAGCTGAGATAGGGCTCGTGGCTCTCCTAGGGCCGACAGGAGGCAGGTGGAGCAGCTAGCAGGTGGTCAGGGCCCACAGCAGTTTTCCCAGAGTGGGGACCGCTCCACTTGCATGACCCAAACAGGTGCTTTCTGGGTCCCTAAAGTCTTGTCGCCCAGAGAGGATAAGACTTTCCTCTGCAGGCTTTCTGGAGAAACCAAGGGACAGTTTCCGGAACTTTCAGAGGTGGCCTCAGTCCCAGATCCCAGGGGGGGGGCCACGGAAGGCTGGGGCAGCTGGTAGAAATGCAGGTAGGCGATGGTGCAGCCTCCGGGTTTCAGGTTCCCACACAGATTCAACTAACAAAACAGAGGTGAGTGTATGTGTTTGAGTGAGTGTGGGTGCGTGAGACTGTGTGGGAGTGGATGTGGGTATGTGTTTGGGGTTATGTTCCGTGTGTTTGTATGTTTCTGTATGTGTATGTGTTTCTGCGTGTGTGACTGTGGGTTTGTGTGTGTGTGCGTGTGTTTGTGGTTATGTGTGTGAGTGGGTGAGGATGTGGATTTGTGTGTATGAGTATGTGGGTATGTGTTTCTGTGCATTTATGTGAGTGTGTAAAGATATCTGTTTGTGTGTCTGGGTATGTTTTTGTGTGTGATGGTGTGTGTGAATGTGTTTATGTATGTGTTTGCATATATTTATGCATATAAGTATGTGTGTGTGTCAGTGTGTAATTGTGTGTATGTATATGTGTGTTTGAGTGTGTTTGTGTATGTGTCTGTGTGTGCCTGTGTGTTTATGTGTTTTTGTGTATGTATGTGAGTATGTGTACGTATGTGTATGTATGTGTATGTATCTATGTGTCTGTCGGTGTGTATTTGTGTGTGTGCCAGTGTGTGTGTCAGCGTGGGTATGAATCTGTGTGTGTCAATGTGTGTTTTTGTGTTTCTCTGTGTGTGTTTGTAGGTGTTGTGTATGTGTGTGTTAGTGCTTTTGTATGCCAATGTGTGCATGTGTGTTTGTGTATGTGAGTGTATCTATGTGTGCCTGTGTGTGAGTTTAAGTGTGAATGTGTGTGTGTCTGTGTGTGAAAATGTGTCAGTATGTGTGTGTCTGCATGTATGTGTTTGCATGTGTGTCCGTATGTGTGTCTGTATATGCCAGTGTGTGAGCATGTGAGTGCCTGCTTGTGTGTGTTGTGTGTGTGTGGCGTGTGTTTGTGTGTGTGTGTGTGGTGTGTGTGTGTGGTGTGTGTGTGTTTGTTTGTGTGTGTGGCTTTGAGGTTTCCACACAGACCAATAGGAACAGGCTGAGGCAGCCCAATGGGCTCCCCAGCCATGGCACTGAAGGTTTGTGGGGCCCCTGGCATGGCAGGGCTGAGCTGAGGCACGTCCCATCCAGGTCTCAGGATGCTGGCTTTGTCTAGAAAAGTTCAGCCTCCTCTAAGATGCAGGAGATGGTTTGTGTCCAGAAAGATCCCTGGCTGCCCACAGCCACAAAAGGCCCATTCCTTGGAAATCCTGGGAAAACACATCTGCACTGTGCAATGAGGATGAATCCCATCTGTGGACAATTAATATTTCACGACTCCGCCTTAATTGCCACAAAAGTTTATTTTCGAGGTGAAGTGTTTTTTTCATCTTTATTTTTAAACCCTTGGCATAATGACGGAATGGCTAATACACGAAGGATACATTTTTAAAAGGCTTCTTTGAGAAGCCATTCAAAGCTGAGCTTGAGCTGAGGAACCAGGGGCTGGAGGGGGCGTTCGGGGCTGGCGAGGGCCGCTCCCGCCCGTGCCAGCTCTGTGCTCTGACGGAACAAGTGTTGCATGAGATGTGAAGGATGACTGTGGCGGCTGGGAAGCCCTGGAGCAGGTGTTCCTCTTCCGTATTTGCAGTGGAGCGTGGCCCCTGGCTCAGTCAGCCGCAGCCAGTGCCTGGCAGCCCCTCATGTACCTGCGTGCAGAGAGGCACTAATGATAATGGATGCAGGCCCATTAGCCAGCCCATTTGGAATGGGACACTGTGGCCTGGCTCGAGGCGCCAGTCAGAGGCTCGCACAAGGGAAGCAGGCCTGCTGGGGTCCCAGAGGCTCTAGGCTGTCCCTGGGGTGCCTGCGGTCAGCACCGGGGTGGCATGGCTCTCAGAGAGAGAGCAGGGTGCTGGACTGGGAGTCTTCTCTGGACCGTCCAGTGCCAGGAGTGGCCTGAACCCTATTTTATAACTTGGGAAGACCCGTGGCAGACTGCCTGCTCTTGCCCCTAGGGAAGCCGCTGGGCAGGGCAGCCTTGCCGGGTCCAAGGGCTGCTGGGGCCCAGAGTGTGTCCCCACTGATGCGTTTTGCCGGTCCAGGCCCACCTGGCAGTACACTCTTTCTTGCGCTCAGCTGCCCCGTACTTTGTACCCACTGGGTGCTGATTTAGGACACGATGTGGCAGAGGGTCAAGGTGCCTGGGTTCACATTCTGGCTGCGTTCATCCCTCACTCTGCCACCTCACCCAGCTCCTGAGGTGCCTCTGCGGCCTCCTCTGTAAGGGGAAGGATGGCAATGAGCCGCCTGTCTTAGTCAGCCTGTGTCGCTACAAGGAATCCCTGAGGCCAGGTAATGTATAAAGAAAAAGGGTTTACGTGGTCACAGTCCTGCAGGCTGTACAAGAAGCGTGGTGCCGGCATCTGCCTGCAGTGAGGCCTCAGGCTGCTTCCACGTGTGGCAGAAAAGGAAGGGGAACAGGCGCTGCATGGGGAGAGAGGAGGACAGGGGGGAGAGGGGGAGAAACGGGACAGGCTCTTTTCAACAGTCAGGTCTTGCACAGATGAACAGAGAGGGAGCTCACTCATTACTGCGGCACCTCAGCCTTTCCTGAGGGATCCCCTGCCCTGCCCCGTGACGCCAGCACTTTCCACCAAGCCGCACCTCCAACACTGGGGATTACATTTCAACATGAGACTTGCGGGAGCAAACATGTGAACCCCATCACCTCCCACACGGAAGTTATGGTGGGGGTGGGGCTGAGCGAGGTGTCAGAGGTAACGTTCTCAGCATGCTACCCAGCACTTACCACAGGATGCTAGGCATCGATTCAAATGTGGCAATAATATCAGAAAGCATTGTCACTACTGTCACCGTGCTGCTACCACTAGCCTAGTGGGTGCCAGGCGGTGATGACACAAGTGGAAAAAGACAGAAGCCCCTTTCCAGGGATGGAGGTGGTCACGAAAGACCAGGCACTCAGGGCTCCATAGAGGCAAGATGAGTGGCAGCCGGGACAGAGCCTTGAGGGGCCAGGAGGCTCCACCAAGGAGTATCCTTTAAACAGTGTCCCTAGGGACTGGTCAGTGCTTAGTGGGAGAGGAAGGAAGAAGCTGGCATTTCGGCAAGGACGGAGACTTACTGAGGCTGAGCCCAGCCACAAGAGTTCAGTCCCCATGCCCCAAGGGAGGACAGGTGGGGGACACCACACGGGGAGGGCCAGCAGCTGGGCATTTTGCTGTCACCAACAACCACAAAAACAAGCCTGTTCCGCTCCCAGGGCTAGGTCTGCACAGGGGGGTGCAATGCCCTCGTTGGGGGACAGCTTCACTGCCTGCTTTCTCTGCATTGCTTCCAGTGGGCTTCTGGGCCCACGTGCTCCCCCCCACACTCTCATTTCTGTGTTTAGGAGCACGTTGCTTTAGACACTGGAGTCTGGAGACAAAGAATGGGGGAAGCAATAATTCCAGCTGCTCAGGGCAATGCATGGAAGTCTGACCGAGAAGATGGACAGCCAGGTTGGAGGCCTGGGTTTCAGTGCTAGTCCCAGCACCCTCCACTCTGTGACCCAGGGACTCTGGGGGCTCAGCTTCCTCATCAGTAGGGTGGAAGGTCTGGAGGGACAATCGCTAAGGGCCCTTTCTAACCTAAAATCATGGCCAGTAATAGTCCATCATGTTAGAGAGTTGGTCAACCAAGTAAATGGTGAAGGCATTTGCCAAGAGAGGGGAAATCATCTCTTCCATGCCTGTGAGTTTAGCCGATGGGACTGTACAACTTGACCAACAGACAGGGGCCAGTGGCCAACTGAGAGCAAACACCAGGTTTCTGTAAACGTAGATCCAGTCCCTTATAAACTCTTGCCACCGGCTTGTTTTAACAAGCAAATTGGTTACTCTGCTCTTGCCTTTCGTTTGTTTAGTGGTATGATTTTGGCATGGTTTACCTACTTTGCCTTTGCTTGCACGAATTGGTCTGGGTAATGAGCTTTCTTTAGGAACATTCCACCTGTTAATAATAAAGGGATGCCTTCCACAGGTTTGTTAGAGACGACTTCACAGCTTTCAAAATGCTTTCCAGTGAATTATTCCAACTAGAGCTGCCATGAGAGGGAGGCAGGGAAGCTACCCTCACCCCCTTCTGGGGCATGGGCTGGCACGTCCTGCAAAGTTTGGTGAATTCTGTGAATAACCTGCCTCTGACTGGGTGCAGGGTAACTGGACCCGGTGTCAAATCACCCTCTTGTGTGGAGCCCCACTTGGTGGCTGGCTGGTTGGGCACCTTTGGAAAGAATAAATCCTTTCCCAGAAGGATCCACCCTCCAGATGGCTTAAAAAGGTGACTCCTCGGGTGCAGTGACTCACACCTGTAATCCCAGCACTTTGGGAGGCCGAGGTGGGTGGATCATGAGGTCAGTAATTTGAGACCAGCCTGGACAACATGGCGAAACCCCGTCTCTGCTAAAAATACAAAAAATTAGCGGGGCATGGCGGCACGCACCTGTAATCCCAGCTACTCCGGAGGCTGAGGCAGGAGAATCGCTTGAACCCAGGAGGTGGAGGTTGCAGTGAGTCGAGATCGCGCCATTGCATTCCACTGTGGGCGACAGAGCGAGACTCTGTCTTGAGTAATAAACAAGGTAGCTCCCTGCCTACCTGCGAGTTATTGCCTCTAAACCAGAACAGCCTGATGGAGAGGTAGGAAGCACAGGGAATAAAGGGGTCTAAAGCATGGCAAAGGGCACCCCAGAAAGCAACTGATCATCTCAGACTAAGGACTGGAAATGGGGGCGGGGTTAGAGCCACACTGGCTCTGCACCTCCCTGAGGCAAAGCTTGTGGGCTGAGCTGGGTGCCGCCCTGCACCCCAGCTGGAGAAACACCACCCTGCCTACGAAGGGGCATCCACAAGGTGCCAGGAGCCCCATGACTGGAATTCCAGCCCCCACAAGGATGTCACTCACCTGGAAGTCCCTTTCTTACCCTGTTCCTGTCTTCTCCAAGCTCTGAGGCCAAGGCTGTCCTCGGCCCTGGCTGTCTCCACTGTGGTACGCAGGCATGCATCCCACCATCTGCAGCGTGCAATGTGTTTCAGAGAAATGTCTTCACCACACAGTATATCATTGCCCAATACGGGAGCAATTTCACTTCTTAATTTATAGCGGCAGCAACAACATTTTAAACTAGTCATAAAATATTCTCCCCACCTCCTCTAATCTAGGGTCTCCGTGCTCTATACTGGGAATTCTGTGACTGGCTCAGAAGTGAGGAGGTGGTCGATGGCATCTCTCTGAGGGACAGTATTATTACCATCAAAGTGAGGTGACAGGGGAAATAAAGATGGCGGCGTTGAACTGCAAGACTCCACATGGCAAAGCAGACCTGTTGCCCTTATTGGCCAGACAAGCAGAGTTGTTATTACTATTGTTTTATGACCTTTTACTTACAGAAAAATACAGCACAGGGTTACCAAAAGCAAGAGTGTATTTATATATAGCTGCCCCCAGACTCACTGCCCACACCTCACCTGGCTGCCACACTTCCAGAACTGGGTGTCAGATACACGGGCAACTTGGCCCCTGGCTGATGTCACTCCTAACTGTCTGTTGGCTGGGGTCCTCCAGCCCAAGTTCGAGCAGGTGGTGGAGGCCCCAGCTGCTCTGGGTTTGCCTCTGCCACAGCCCTTCCAGCTCTGGGCATGAACTGGAGCCAGGCTTATTCCTGGAAGCTCAGGTTAATGAGTCCCCAGGTCTTGGCTCAGGCACAGCTGTCCTCACCTTCAGGTGTCACTCACAGCACCTGAAGAGGACAGCAGAACTGATATCAGCAGGCATGCAGAGGGAAGGATGCTGGGGTCCCTGCTGGCGCTTGTCTTCCACCCCGCAGGGGACGGTGGCCAGCCTGGAGGGGGCCTCCCACAGCGTGTTCTCGGCATGCCCCATGCCTCACTCAATGCACAGTCGTGACACTCACCAGGAGCCTGTGGACCCCCGGGTGCTGTACACTTATCTTCACCACCACCTTGTGGGTTAACATGGTCACCTCACTTTATGGATGAGGACACTGAGTTCAAAGAGCCCACACAGTTGTCCTGAAGTCTCAGAGCAGGGGAGGAGGAGAACAGGGATACTCATTTACACTGGCCTAGTGCCCAGGCCTGGAGTCAGCTCAGGGTCTCCCCCCACGGAGACTCATTCACACTGGCCTAGCGTTGAGCCTTGAGTCAGGCCAGGTTCTCACCTATGAATGGGCCTTCGGTGCCAAAAAGAATATTCCAAGTCTTCTATTCTAGTCCTTGCATCCTTCCCTAACACAGAAATGGCCTTGACACCAACCCAGCCCCTGGGACTACCCAACCACAACAGGGAAGGGACATGGCCCAGGCTGTTGGATTTGGTGGTAGACGCCAGGTTCACTGGCAAATGTACCTCTGTGCATTGAGAGAAATGAAGACGGCAGCCCCTCCAGAATTCCCACCTACTGAAGAGGAAGCTGAGCCCGAAGGCCTGGGTCACACCGTGGAGGATGCTGGAAACCAGAGTGGAATCCAGGCCTCCAGTCGGATTGTCCGTCCTGCAAAGAGGGGAACATGACCAGATACATCCCGCACCTTGAGAAGCTCACAGTCCAACACCAGGGACAGACAGGACAGGTAACTGCCAGCTAAAAGCAACAGTGGTTTTTGTTGTTGTTTGGTTTTTGTTTTGTGTGTGTGTGTGTGTGTGTGTGTGTGTGTGTGTGTTTTAGCTCAACAGACAGGAAAGCACTTTCTCTAGTTTGTTTGTTCTCTCTAAAGAAGCCAGGAAGAAAAGTAAATTAGGGCCCAAAGCTCCAATCGTCCATGAAAATGACTAAATAATAAATAATGTGAAGAACAAAGAGATTTCTTATCAAATGCCGTTTGCAGGATAGGACAGAGACAGAGACTTTCACTGAGCTGAAATCAGCGGTGCCAGTTCTGCCGGCAGGGGCTGTCGGGGATGTCTTCCCCCTTTGGGGGATCAAAGCTGGGGCAGGTCTGTGCGAGAAATGCCGGGGAGACATTCCGCAGGACACCAGCCAGGTCTGGTGGCTCCTGGACCGTCGGGGCAGCAGTGTGCACCCGTCCTGACCACAGACGCCTCTGTCGGATGTGACAGCAAAACCAACATCAGCCACTTCCCAGAAGGGTGCCCCAGGGCAGAGAGGGCCATGGAGAAAGTCATCCTTCCTGTGAGTAACCGGTCAGTGAGTTGTGAGTCACTTGTTCCCATTCATGGGGACTATAGGAGATCCTCTGAAAGAGGGCAGAAAGGCAGCAAGGAAGCAAGTGGCATCTTTAATTCAGTGTCCTTCTGGGCAGCCAGCACAGAGGCTGGCGGAGAACAGGAATTCCAGTGAATGCCCGTCATTTGGAGGACCAGCCCTGGCACATCTTAGCCTGTGGCCTGGGCAGGTGATTTAACCTCTTGAAAGTAACTGTCCTCACCTGCAAAACAGTTATGATGCCGTGAATCACCTTTCCGGGTCACTGTGAAAGTCACAGCACGTGATAGACATGGGCTTGCCATAGAAATGCTGGTGTGAGCATTGCCTGGTGCTGGACATGCAGTGGAGAAGAAGGACGGTGCCTGTCCTTACACCCTTGCGTTCGACCGTGGTGGAGATTACTCACACTGGATGCACGCACCTCACCCTCTCGGTTGTGCAGGGAGATCATCACTCATGTTTTCTTACCCTCCTCTGTGTGTTGACAAAATGGGTTTGATTAGCATGGCAAAGAATCTGCGCTCTGAATCGAGAGGTGGAAGCAGGGCCCCTGCTGAACCTGGCATGGCTTCCACTGCCACCTCTCCAGTCAAGAGCAACCTCAGCAGTTTCACTGCCCACAAACCCAGGTTTGTGCTTGAACATTGGATAAAACCTCCACAGCAATCAGGGACCTGATCTTCAGATGAACCTTGCTGTCCAAATATAGTCACAAGTATGACAATGGAGTGTAGCTAACCTAATGGTAAGTACCCCCGGAGAAGGAGGGAGACGCATCCCCAGCTAGTAAGATTTACAGCACAGACGGGCACAGCCCTCCCCAAGGGCATGCTCTGGCCACGGAAGCCCCACGGTCATCCGTAATCTCTGCCAAGGCCAACACCTCCACCCCTTTCCTCTATGGCACACCACTATGCCTTATTTGTTAATTAATAAAGAAGAGCCTTTTTAAGTCACAAATGGATCACTGCAGGAGAAGTTTTAATTTCATCCAGGTCTGCCTGGAGTCTTCTGTCAGGTACCAATTAGAGGAGGCAAAGTTGGAGTACGCAGGTCCTAATGAGGAGGGAAGGCCAGAAGATGGGGAGGAGGAGGAGAGGTCCAGAGGAGAGGATGGCAGAGGAGGAAGGTGAGAAGCCCACATGGAGACGGTGTATACTCCCATAAAATCACCTCCCTTCTCTCCACAAAGCCCTCCATAGATGCAGGCAAGCTCCATCCCTGCTCTGAGAGGGTTGGATGGATTCCCCTGGGGCCATGGCTCTGTTTCAGTCATGGCCTCAGGGAATTAGCTAGAAATTACACGGTAGGCAGCAGTTCCCTCTGACAGGGGAAAGGACCAGGTGACAGAACAGGCCTCTGTCACCCGGGGTTCTCTTGTTTGCATTTAGAGACCTTGAGTTCCCTGGATGGTAGCTTCATGAGTGCAGGTACATGAGCTAGGACTCAGTGCCACAGTCCTGTGTGGCTGAGCTGGCCAAGAGCATAAGCCCAC
The DNA here is from genome assembly GCA_036589455.1 of Ateles fusciceps. Lineage (NCBI taxonomy): Eukaryota > Metazoa > Chordata > Mammalia > Primates > Atelidae > Ateles > Ateles fusciceps. The sequence goes on along the minus strand of JAZHEH010001784.1, from coordinate 4,531,741 downwards.
GCTGCTTCGGAGCTCACAAGCAAGCCCCTGTCCTGAGAGGGTTTGTACGAACAGGGACACGAGTGTCCGCTGAGGCGCAGTCCTTCTTCGGCCAGATGCCCGATGACCCCAGAACCATCTACTGTGGCCACCAGGGAGAAGGAGGCTGGTTTTGTCACAAACCCACCCATGCCCAGGCCCTCTGTAGAGCACTCTGCGATCCACTGACGTCTTCTCCCCGCTCTCCCCCTCCCCCAGCCTCCCTCCTGCCTGGCTTTGTACCTCCCGGTCCCCAGACTCCCACCGACTCCCTGGTAGCCACGCTCTTACAATCGGCCTAATTATTATTTTGTGCAGCTTTTCACAGCAGAAGGAGAGAAGATTAGGGGAAGAGAAAAGAAAGCTGAAACCTCTATAATGAAATTTTAAAATCACAGAGCTCCTGCTGTTCGCATTTTCCCAGCCTCCAAAAGCATCAAATATTGTTTTATCCTGCAACTAATCTCAACCGTGTATCTGTCTCACAATCTGCGGACACGTTAGCTGGGACTTGAGTCCTAAGATAAGAGCCATGGCAGCCAAGAGTGGTGGCCTCGTCACCAGACCCTGCATAGTTAATTGGTCACTTTGTCCAGCTGAGCAATGGGGTTCCAGGCTGTCCCCATCATTAAAAGCTGTCCTCCTCCTGTTCCGTGTTGCTTTTAAGCACCTGCACACCCAGCATTCTTGCCTCTGACTGAAAGTCTCTGGTTCTTTGATGAGAGCTTTGGATAATTTAATCAACCTTCCCTCTTCCTCTCCATAAGGAAAAAGTGCTCGGCTCACTTTCGGGGAAGAGCCACAGAGCAGCACACACTCCTTCCTGTTCTTAATAAGCCTCCCAAATGCATCAGCACGACAGGGTGTTTATCTCAATTAATGCATTAATAGCTTTGCCAAATTGCCAGGAAAATCTGACACGGACTCACGTGAGCAGGGTTCCAGTTAAGAAAGAAGCTGAAAGAGCAGCCGCCTGACGTGACATCTGAACCACCTTTTGAACAGCGGACTTCGTTTTGTTTTATTTGGTTCTTTTGAGGTTTTTTTGTTGATGACACACACTCCCAGGCCCACGCATACAACCGTCGTGGCATAAAAGACATGAAAGATTGTTGGAACTCAGGGAAGGTCAGAACAGCCGCAAAATAAGTCACAGAGGCCAGGGTCAGGCTCCACTGGCAGAGGAAGCCGGCCACCTGGACCACCCCGGGAACACCCCCTCAGTGACAGCACCTGGCAGGGCAGCTCCTCAGGGCATCGGACCCCGTTCCGTGGAGGGGTGAAGATGGCGCTCTGGCCAGAGGGGCTGTTCCTCCTCTCCCGGCCGTCGAGTCGCTTCAGAATCATGCCAGCAGCGTTTCTGCTTCTGCTAAGTAATCAAGACACATGCCTTTCTGTGCTCTGCAAGACTTTATGTCTCGGAACCTCGCACTGCAACTCCACCCTCAGGGATCACCTGGGCTGGTGGCTGCAGGATGAGAGGGGCACATCTCCATTTCTGAGCCCACAATACCATGCCCTTGTCATCGCCAGGAGTGTCTTTGTGTATCAGAGACACAAATAAACCCTGAAATCACAGACTTTGTAGCAAAGCAAAACAGGTCTTTAGGCCTGGGGTGGACCCTAAACTCTCTAGGGAACTGGTTTGAGGATGGGAGCCTCCAAAAGAAGAGCTTCCAGCCTGTGGCTAAGAAAACTACCTCTAGGGCCCACACCGCCCGGCAGGAGCTCAGCTTGTGCTCACGTTAGCGTCTGACAGGTGGCCTCTGCAGAGCCCCATCTCCTTCCTGCCATGTGCTGGCCCCGGGAGATGAGTTGATGTCATACCTGGTTCAGAGTGTTAGCTTGAAGTCAGTGGCGCGGAGGTTAATTATTCATTTTCCACCGCCCCATCTGCTTTGCTTGCTGGGGGTGTGGACGCTAGGCGGTGGATGCTGGGCAGAGTCCTCTGGGCGAAGCCAAGGCATGTGTAAGCTGTGGCCTAGCCTGCATCAGCTGCGGCACCCAGGAGGAGTCTCCTGGACACTCAGTCTCACTAACGACGTCTAGCCCCAGATGCCCCTGGATACAGCCTGGCCTGAGATGCCATGCAACTGGTTAAGGGAGGTAGCGTGGGGAGCGAGGGGCTCCCTAGAGAAAGGGACATGGAGAAGTGAAAGCCAACCGGCCACGGAGGCAGGAGAGGACAAGTGTTCCAGAGGGAGGAGCAGAGAGCAGGAGATTGCGGGAAGGAAACCAGCACATCAGTGGTCCAACGACCTGTGCCTAGAGGGCTCAGGGCCAGGACCCCTGACCAGGAGTCCCGGAAGAAGCCAGGATCAAAGGCAAGAACTGAATCCAAACTCCACCACCAAGGTGAGGCTGGAGCTCCATCTTCAGAATCAAATGATTCACTTCCCTTAGGAGCCGCCCCACCTGTGAGCGTCACATGATGGCAGTGCTGATAGTGAGGATAACGGCATGGAGTCATCGATACCCTGTGCCAAGCCCTGTCCTCAGCACTCACAGCCCTCTGCGTGTGACCTTCTCCACGAGTAATGCGTCGGTTGCCGGCTAGTTGTCAGCGTGTTTGTTATGCTTAACGCAGGAGTTGAGAGGTTGAGTAGCCGGGGTCCTGCCCTGCCAGCCCCACCCCAGAGCCATGATCTTCTCACTCTCCACCTCCTTCTGCTCCATCAAATCTGTCTTTCAAAAAGGTCTAGTTTTCATGTCTTAAGTCATTCAAGTGCCAATATCAGTACCCCCTGAGCTAAAAGGTACTCCAGGTCCACCCTAAAGGCTGATGTCCACTGAAGCCTTCTGCTAGCCCACAGCACGGACATCCCACATCTTGTTTTACTTCCCAGCCATTGATGAGGAAGGAGCTCTGGTACTGGCTTCCCCACACCCCTGGGCCCGAGAGGAACAGTCAGCGTCATGCTTTCGCCATGCAGGCCCTAATCCTCTTCCAAGGGCCCTCCCTGCCTTTCTGGGAGCAGGCCAGGCAGAGCAGAAGTCAGGAGGTGCCTCTAGGAGCCCTGCTTCTTACTCAGGGGTGAGGTGGCAGCAGGGTCCCTGCAGAAATCAAGCTGAGGCCCAGTGGCCCCATGGCCAATTATAGAGCCCAGGGACAGGGTGCCCAAAGCACTCACCTTTGTTTGGAAGGAGGTTCACTGTGCATGGGCTTTGCCGAAAACTGCAGGTGGAAGAATAGCAGGAAGAAATGGAGGATTCTGTTGGTGTGGAGCCCTCACTGGCATTGGAAAGGGTGAACCCAGGAAGGGAGTCAACATTGATTGCCGTCTACATGGGACTTCTTCGGCCGAGCCCCTCGAAGACATGGCTGTTCCAGACTGAGGCACAAAAAGGCGTTGGTCCACCCAGGGACCCCATGCCCTGGTTTGGTCCCTCCAGTTCCTGGTCCCTGGAGACTGAAAGTCTGAGAAACCCCGTAGAGATCATGCAGCCCTGCCCCTTTGAGGAACATTCCCACCAGTGCCCTGGAGCCTGGGAGAACAGGACAGCTGTGCCCTCTGGGTGGGGAAGCAGCTACCCGACAGTGCCTGGGCTGCCATCTGGGTTTTCTACCTCCTCTGTACCTGCAGAAGGCACGCCCAGGTGAGGCTGAGCCTCCCCTCCAACCTGAGATCCTGCACACTCTCAAAGCTGGGCTCGTGACCTCCCCAGCACCTCACACACATCTCCATGGCCCAAAGGTGCGAATGGATCCCCCAGAACCTGCTAATGAGCAGACTCTGGGGGTTCATGGCACATGCCACAAACATCCTCCTGAAGCCACAGCATCACAGAGACATCGGGAGGCCCAGGCTGGAGCCCTCAGCTGCTGGAGGTGCTGGCTTATCCTCCTGGTTCTGAGATGGGAGGTTCCTCTGAGCAGGCGCTTGTCAGATCTGCACCAGGCTCACAAATGAGGATGCTGCCTGTGACAACCACAACAATGATGGTGACAGCCACAGCCTCTCCTGCTCGGTGCCCCTCCTGGGAATCTCATCCACCCCCCCCACACACACACCCACATACACATACAGGCCGATGGTGCCAGGAATTTCTCTCCCTATTTGGAGAAGTGCAGGCTGAAGCCCAGAAAAGGCTGCCCGGTGAGCAGGCCAGTGGCCAGAATGGAAGCTGCCCAGGCTGGGAGGATGGTGGCACCACCTGTGGTGGAGAGGACCGGAGGACGAGGCTGTGTCCATGGCATCTGGAGGGAGAGGCCTGAAGCTTGGCAGGGAGGGCTGGCAGGGGAGGTGCACAGGGACCCAAGCCCCAGCTCCCTTCACCAGGCCAGCTCCTCCCAGGCTTGTGGTCTCAGTTAAAGTTACTTCCTCCAGGAAGTCTTCCCAAGGCAGGACTGGGTGTCCCTCTTACAAGGCCCAGAGCCCCATTCTTCCCTTCTGGTGGTACATCCCCGGTAGGCTGCTGCTTCCCCGACCTGAGACCCCCGTTGGATGGTCCCAGTCAGGTTGCATCGGCCTCTCTCCTCCTGCTCCTCTGTGCTCTCAAAGCTCAGTAGATGGGATGATGAGGAAATAGGCTCATGTCTGTTACCCAAGGTTTCTTTCACCACTGTCCTCTCCTAGAGGGATCCCTATCACACGCTGGGTTTCAGATCTGTGCTCTGGAGCAGCACCTGCTCACAGCTGGGTCACCTTCCTGCACTCTGGGTCACCAACAAGGAAACCCACTGTGACAAAGCCTGGGCTCTCGTCAAGTGATTCCTCTGGGCAGAGGAGCAGCCCTGTCTGCCACCAGGTTCCCTGGGCTAGTGTGGGGTCAGTGCCCAAGTCCCAGCCCTCCCTACCCCTCAAGGCCACCCAGGATGCCTGCTGACATGTTTGCAGCTGGCCCTGGGATATCAAGAGGAAGAGGACTAGGTCACCTGCCCACACCCTTCCTCCCCAAGCAGAGAGTGGCCGTGTCCTCTGGATAGAGGACTGTGGGAGCCTGAAACCTGCGCTTTCCTTGTGTCTGAAGTCAGGTGAGTCATGCCCACCCCTTTCTTATTCATCAAGAAATCATTTCTCCTGAGCGCTTGCTGGCTGTCTTCAGGGAAAGTCCCCACAGAACTGAGCCCTGGTGAATTAATGAGGCAGCTGGGGATAGAGGAGAGGGCACCGGGCTGAGAGCAGGGGGCTTGTGCTTTACTTATGAGCTCTGTGACCTTGAACTAAATACTTGACCCCTCAGTACCACTTTAACAGAGTGGGTCATGAGGTTTAACTGAGCTCATGTACGTGTAACTGCTTTGTATAAATGGGAAGGGGAAAAAATTCTCTCCTATTTCACATGGATGCAAATTCCAGGCTGCTGTCCTGTTAGCTCCACTCTCCTGGGGGTCTGGACATACGTGGCAGCTGCTACTGAGTCCTGAACACAAGTGTTGAGTCCCCTCCAAGTCCTGGACATGTGTACTCAGGGAGTCCCTAACCCACCCAGAGAGAAGGTTCGGAGCTGCCGGGATCTCCATCCCTCCTTCCTAGCATCTCCTAGCCCTGAATGGAGAGATACAGCCTGGTGGTGTCATCCCAGCACCTCCTGTCCCTGGCAGCATACTCCCAGCACCTCCCCAGGTGGTGACCCCCCCAGCACCTCCCCCCGGCAGTGTCCCCCCCCCAGCACCTCCCCAGCGTTGTCCCCCCCCAGCACCTCCCCCCAGTGGTGTCCCCCCCCAGCACCTTGCCCGGCGGTGTCCCCCCCCCAGCACCTCCCCGGTGGTGTCCTCCCAGCACCTCCCCCAGCAGTGTCCCCCCCAGCACCTCCTGCCCCTGCCTGCGTTGTCATCCAGTCTCTGTATTTGTGTCACCACTCTCTGTTGCCCAACTCCCTGCTGTCATCTCTACCACTGCTGGGCATACCTGCCAAGACCACCACCGCCCACCCTCTGCCTGTGCCCCCCCTCCCTGCCTACTTTCAGAAACAAAAAGAAGGTAGGAGAGGCCACAAACCCAGTGACTTTTTGGATTCGTTCAGACTGAGTTCAGTCATAGTGAAAAGGGAAGCCATAGTATTGGTGAGTGTAACACACCCACTTTTAGTTTCTCATTCATGTTCAGAGGCGTCAGTCTTCTGCTTCAACCATTTCACACAGCCAGGAGCCCAAGTCCTTTTTATCATCTGCTGTCACCCTTAGCACCTGAATTCTATCTTCAAACACGTCTCATGGCCCACTATGGCTGCCTGAGTACCAGCCTTTATGTCTGCATTCCAACCAGCTGTGCTGGTGGTTGCCAGTTCTGGTGGTTGCCAGTTCACTCTAATGATTGTTTCTTTTGGTGTGCAGAAGCTCTTAAGTTTAATTAGATCCCATTTGTCTATTTTGCCTTTTGTTGCCATTGCTTTTGGTGTTTTAGTCATGAAGTCCTTGCCTATGCCTATGTCCTGAATGGTAAGGCCTAGGTTTTCTTCTAGGGTTTTTATGGTGTGCACATCTCCCAAGCAGCTCAGCTGTTTAACAGCCTTCCCATGGATCTCTCACAACACTTCTGCATGTATTTCATTAGTTGAAACAAGCCAGCACCTAGCTGCAAAAGAATCTAGAAATCACCTTTTACCTGGGCACATTGCCACCTCAAATAAAATCTGGGTCCCATTAATAAGGATGAAGAGGCAATGAGTATCAGGTGTTCTGTGACATTCGCCCAAGATCACAGCTAAGAAGTGGAGTCAGCCACGTTCATCTGACTCCCAAGCCCACACTGGTGCCCTCGGTCACCCCATTGCCCAGCTTTATGGGGGAGCAGACCCAGGTCTATCCCACCTGCCAAGTGCCCACCACACCCCTGCAGCCTAGGACTCCAGCCACACCAGGAAGGGCGAAGGAAGCCACCTGCCTTGCTGTAGCCCAGCAAAGGCCTGGCAGCCATGGCAGTGCCTGACTTTGAAGCCTCACAGAGACCTGCCACACAGAGCGCAGAGCACTGGCGGCATTTGCAAGTGAGAAAGCCTGGGCTCCAGAGGCCCGGCAGATCCCAGACCCTCCAGTGAGAAGAGGACCAGGCTCCCCTGCTCTGCTGTCACTAAAGCCATCTCTTCCTGCATCCGCATTCTGCTTTCGGGAAACTTGCTTCCCCAGAAGGAAGATGTGGATTCCAGCAAGGCCAGTAGGAGCCCAGGAGGCCCGGCTGTTTGGCAACCTGCAGAGATTTAGGGAGTTTGGTCTGCTGCTCTTCCCCCATCCAGAGCAAGGGCTTCTCTCAAACTGGCCTGTTACCCTTTGGTGAATTATTCAAATACATATGACGCATCTTAATGAACCAATGAATTTGTATCAAGCTCCAGAGTTGTCTCATTTTCGTGTCTACTTTGAGGAACAAGGCAAGGCAGAGAAATTCTGGGTAACTGAGGGTTCTGGATAACCATGGAAACTTAAAACATATAAAACCATTTATATGGAAAAGTTTATAAAATGTAGCATATGCGCCCCTCCAAAGAACAACATAATGAAGCAGAGTCTGAACATCATTTAACTTCTCCTTAATGACAAGGCCATAATTAGGAGCATCAATTATGGTGCAGAGCCCTGACTTGCAGGGCACCCTCAGGGGCTGCTGATGTGGGGACGGCCATTTGTCCCCCACACACAATGGCCCCATTTGTTTTGTTTTCTTAATTCCTCTGACTTTTTTTTTTTTATTAGTTTGTCTGGTGTGTCCCTCCTGGAAAGGCTTTAGCTCCTTGATGCTGCAGTCACAGCATTGCTCTGGGTTTGTGGCTTGGCCCCAGTTGCTCCAAGTTTGTCACTTTGTGTCCTGAATATTGTGTAACCTAGGACCAGAGCGCGCCTCCAGTGGAAAATGCACAGGACCCATGCCGGCCTCTTGCAGGGGGGCCCGCCTTGTTTATTCCACGGTCAAAGTTGCGTTCCACACGTGTGAGGCTGCTCCAGGCTTCAGGTTTGTGCAGAAGAGGAGATACCAGACCTTTGAGGCCCCACTTGGATTGCTGCTGCTGTCATGGGGGAGATCGCTCCTTGATGGGCTGGATCAACCAGTAATTAAACCCAGAAATAAAGAGAAATTCTAGCCATGCGGCTGTTTGTTATGATCAGTGATTTGATTCTGTGCAAGTAGAGAGTGTCCCAGTTTGGCTATGGATAACAGCAGCTCTCCAATTTACACCAAAAAGAGCTTTGAACTGCATAGCCGTGTTCCACCTTTATTCATTAACATGAATTCTCGTTGTCAATAAGGAAATAAAATTGAAGCTAAACATGGAATCTCGGCTTCTTCGAATTCTGAGCTATTCATATATTCATAAAACAATGGCAATTTGCAAATGCACTATTTTCCCTTGAAGCAAATGAATATGCAACAATCCATTAATGTGCTGAGTTAAATACAGCAAATGCAAATCACTTTAATGATCATATTTACAAAATAAGTTGCCTCTACTTTAAATAATTATAACGTGCATTTAGCTCTCCAAATGAAATCAGGAAAGTCTGAGACTCAAATGTGATCTGTCATCAAAAACAGATCATGGGAAATTGATTCGAATCTCGGTGTGCTTCTGGTTGGCCCTCCCCATTTTGTTTTCAGATTCCTCTGCTGTTTGCATGAAAATGAGGCCTTTGGTTTTGTAGACATGGCTTGTGTTGTTCCCCTCCCCCAAGATGACTCTGCAGTATGGAGAAGTGTCACTTCTATACTGCAGAATCTCTGGACTCCAGGCCCATTTGATGCTGATGTGAAGGTCTGAGGCACTGTCTTGAGAGCCATCGTTGGTCACAAGTACTGCTGAGGCCACGGCAGAGGAGGGTTGTGTCTCCAGGGCTGCCCCCGGCCCTCTGCAGCACAGCCCCGGGGGATTTGAGCTGATGCACATCACCTATGTCGCCCTGCCATCTGCACATCTTTCAGATCACATATGCACATGCACACAGGTGTGCACACACGCATGCAAGCATGTCCCCCTCAGTTCTACCAGATGAAATAATAAAGAGAGGCAAACAGCCCTAATCAGACTTTCTCCCTCACACTACCCTCTTGGCCACCACTGGATTTTTCTCATCGCTATCACCTAAATGAAGCCAAGTCAGGATGCTTTATGCTTTGCTAAGGAACAAGACAGGTTCTAAGCCAAGCTTGTCCAACCCACAGCCAGCAGGCCACATGTGGCCCAGGACAATGTTGAATGCTACCCAACCCAAAATAGTAAACTTTGTTAAAACATTATGAGAGTTTTTTACAGTTTTTTTAGCTTCATCAGCTATCATTAGTATTAGTGTATTTTATGTGTGGCCCAAGACAATTCTTCCAACGTGGCCCAGGGAGACCAACAGATTGGACACCCTTAATCTAAACTAGGGGATGTGCTAGGGACTTAGAAAGGTGCTGGTGCACCTCCCCGGGGCTGCTCCGAAGGATGTTAGTGGGTTGTCTCCTCTGAACCGCGCTGACTGGAGGCAAGGACTCCAGCAGACGACAGAAGGGATTCAGTCCCACAGGCTGTTACAGATTTGGGTGGCATCATCCAGAAGTCACTTTCCAATCATCGAAAACTAACAAGAATAGAAAAGGTGTGTTTACTAAAATCAGCTGAGATGTTGGTCATGGAAGAATTTAGCCTGTGAGTGAACCTGACGCGGGTGAGGGATTATGGTTATCTGGAACACGGCCCAAAGAGACCCACTCAAAAAACAAGAACGACAGAAGCCCAAAGATCGGGAAGCATATTTGTCTGTATCCTGTAATAGCAGAGGAAAGATATACTTAAACTTATTCAAGATTTAGCCGTGAAAAATAAGAGATGAAACATATTTACTGCAGTTAGTAAGGCAGAAGCATTAGCACCAGGGCGTCAACTTGGTTGTGCTAAGTTGTCTGTTTCTCAGATAAGTCATCTTAAAATTAAATATTAAAGATTAATAAATATCATACCCATAATAAATGACACGCACTAATTTAATTAAAAATAGATGGTGAATTTTACAAATGGGACATTACAGTAATGATATAGAATGGACTTGTTATGCTAAAAATGTGCAGTCTTGAAAATGTGCAATCTCCATGCACAGTTCACCCTTATTGTGGCTCATTAAAATTTTTAAAATAGCTATTTTAATTGTCAAGCATTTGACAGACTGCTATAAAAACTTGACACTTAAGTTTCAATTTTACCATATGCATTTTAATGACTCCTTTCTCTGTATGTTTTGTTATCCATAATCCTGTTGTTTTTTTTTAAATTAAAATGTCATTTTCCAATAGTTTTTTAGAGAACAGAGTTGAGCTTGCTGCAGGGCTGCAGGAAAACATGTTTAAATCTTTACAAATAAATACGAAAATTAGAATGATTTTTTATTTCCACTGCAGTCTCTGGTTTAGTTGTTGATTTCAAAGACTTCAGGGGTATCAGGAAAGGAAAGAAAGATACTCGTGGGAGCTGAAGCTAAACTGGGGGAGGCGGGGGCTGTCAGATAATTTTAGCACCGGCTTTTTAAAAGGATTTCCCATTTCCTCCACTTCGGATGTAAGACAAGGTGACAGATGTGCCTCACAGTAGCCACTGCATACGAATCTTCCGTTAGAAAAAAGGACACTTAAAACGCGGGCCCCTGAACATCACTGTGGAAAAGCCTTATGCCGTCCGAAGAAGCTGTGTGAGTCCTGGAGGCATGAAAATCTCCTTGGCCTGGGAGGAAAACCACATCCATCAGGACTCTCCAAACGCCCAATCATTGAAGGAATTGGAGCTTCTTAAGATCTCACCTGGTAATATCCTGGCACGCAGTCAGTTGTCAGTGCAAGAGTTGCTTTAAAGTAGAAAAAAAACAGTATTTAGATAAGTAAAGGAGAAAAATATTACATTGATGCAGTCCCAGTGGCGATTTGATTCGCATCTACTGGGTACGAGGCCGGCCAAGTCCTGGGTGCTTAGCTTCCTATCTTCATAGCAACCAAAAAAAAAAACAATGGGTCTTTTCATTCCATCTTTATACATGGCAATACTGAGGCTTGTAGAGATGGAGTAACTCATCCTCTGGTGTGCAAATGATAAGGACAACCCATAAGCAACAGAATCTGAGTGCAACTCAGACCCTCTGACAGCAAGAGTCCCAGAGGCCCCCACCACAAAGATGATCTACCAGTCTTGTTGACACCATAGGCTAATGCTTGAAACTTCAAGTGAGCTGTTTCCAAGTGTCAAGTCTATGAACTCGTTCATCAAGGTTTTCAACCACTGTACCTAGTTAAGGTTGATGAGGATTTTCTTTTTACATCCACTCTTCTTCCATCACCACTGCTCCCACCATACCATTTGCCAAGCAAAACAACAATTCTCTGCCCAAAGTGCCAGTACTGGCCAGGTTCGGTGGCTCAGGCCTGTAATCCCAGCACTTTGGGAGGCCTAGGTGGGGGGGATCACTTGAGGACAGGAATTGAGATCAGCCTGGCCAATATGGCGAAACCCCATCTCTATTAAAATTGCAAAAATTAGCCATGTGTGATGATATGCACTTGTAATCCCAGCTCAGGAGCCTGAGGTGGGATCGCTTAAACCGGGGAAGCAGAGGTTGCAAGGAGCCAAGATGGTGCCAATGTGCTCCAGCCTGGGCGAGAGAGCGAGACTCCGTCTCAAAACACTAAAGCCTGGGCTTCCTTTTGTATTTGGCAAGTATTTGCTGAGTGTAGAGCCCTTTCTCTGGATCCACTGCTTCGATTCCTGGTCATAAGCTGGTTTCCACACTTCCTGCTCTTGTATTCAAATCGACCAAAGGGTCTTCTTGTAGAGAAAGCATCAGCCTAGGCTTGTGGAGGATGGAATCATGTGCAGAGTGACAGTGGGTCATTGCTAAGAACTCAGGTTAGCTCTCTGGAGCTTCTCACAAGCCGCTCTTTGCAGAGCCTCATCTGAACCATGAGCAGATACGGCTGCCCAGTGCTGTCCGAGTGACACTGGAGAGCACTGGAGACCTCAGTGCTACTTCTAGAGTTCCTGTGTGAGGGGCTTCATTCCATGAAAAACAGGCACAACACAAGCCTCCTAACAGCAACTGGCTGTGCTTCTGGCAAGGAGTGCAAAGCAGATGTTGCCTGCTGAAATATCAGCCTTGCTGCCTTTCTTGCTGTGGCAATGCGAATGTAGCCTTGTGCAAAAAGCAGAGTAAACCTGCAATGGAAACAACATTGCTCCTCAGGTGGGTAGTGGTGCCCGGAGCCATGCAGAGCCCAGGAACTGGTCAGTGCACTGAGGAGATCACCCTTCCACGCTGCTCCAGCCTTCCAGGGTCGAGCAATCCAGGGATCCTGGGAAGGAACCAGACATCGTAAGAAGTTCGCTTTAAATGCTCGAGAATTAAAGCCATGGGCCACCGTGGGTTTCATTCACATCACCCAACGCGCCAGGATGTTTACCCGTGCACCTGCTGTCCCTCTGCCTGGAATGCTTCCCTCTCTCAGCTCTCTCTAGAGGTGTCCCTACCCCGAGAGGCCTTTCCTGACAGCCAGACCCACTAGTGTTCCCTGTGACACTCACATGTAGCACTCACCATAGTTGGCGACAGATACGCAGATGAACAGATATACATATATTATTTCAAATGCATTATAATATATTACAATATGTTATACCATAAACAACATATTTCTGAAATATATGTGTGTGTGCCTGTGTGTGTGTTTGTGTGTGTGTGTGTGTGTGTGTGTGATGGATTGAACTGTGTACTCCCTAACCCATTTATATGTTGACATGTTAGGCATAAGTACCTCAGAATGTGGCCTTTTCTGGAAATCAGATCTTTAGAGAGGCAATCAAGTTTAGATGAGGTCATTAAGGTGGGCAGTAATCCAGTAGGACTGATGTCCTTATACAGAGGGGGAAACCTGGACACAGACATCCGTGCCAAGGAGAGGTGCCCAGGACAGATCCTCCCCCACATCCCCACAGGAGGAACCACTCCTGCCAACACCTTGACTTGTGACTTCCGGCATCTGGAACTATGAGACAATGAGTGTCTCCTGGTTAAACCACCAAGCCTCTGGTACTTGGTCGTGGCAGCCCCAGCTAACACATCCCGCTAGACCCAGCCCTCCAAGGACAGGAGACATCTCTCTTTTGGTCATCACTGAACCCCCAACACACAGAACCATGCTCAGCACATAAAGGATGAACTCACTTGTTGAACATGTGAGTGAATTCCCAGGAAGCTGAAGCCTGAGGCCGGTCTCCTACTCAGAAAGGGACAGGGCAAGGTGCCCCAGGAAGGTGCCAGGTGCTCAGCAGGTCTCGTTGTTCCTAGAACCATCATGGAAGAGCCAACTCAGCTGACCTGGATCCTGCCCCTCCTCTCTTCCTGCAGCCCTGTGCACAGGCTGAGGCTCACTGCAGAGGCCGTGGTCAGCCGCTCCTCTGGTCTGGCTGGACACTGTGCTGTGGGCCTGCGATGCAGCTGTCCCCAGAGGATCAGGCGCTGAAGCAGCACTTACATTCGACAACAGCAATAGCACAGCCAGTGCAATTATTTTGCACTTACTACATACCAGGGACCTGTGTAAGGTACTTCACATATATCCTTCCGTTTACAATTTAACAATAAGTCCAAAGAGAGAATCTACTGCCATTGCCTTTAAGTGAAGCTTGGAGAGCTGACTTCCCTTGCTCATCTGATAGAGGGAGAAGCGACTTCAGCCTTAGGAGGCCGGACCTGAAGACCAGCGCTCAGCAAGGAAGCCCACTGAGTGCGTGCTCGAGGCACTAAAGCTGATCTCACCCAAGCTGAGCAGCCATAACACAGAGCCAAAAATCACCACTTCCTGCAGGCTGCTCCAAGCACATTTATTGCAATTTTCTCTTGCCCCTGTTTATTCCCATTTTTTCTGGGAGATGACCTTGCAATTACAGTGGTTTGTCATGATGAACACAAAACTTTATTTCTCACCAGCTCTCCTTAGCTGGAGTTTGGATCGCCCAGAACCAGGGTTAGTGGCGATGGAGGCATGGCTACAGAGTAGCAGCCATGCCCTGCTAGGACTCAGAGCTTGCACTGGAAGCACCTTCTCAGGTGCAAGGCATCCTCATGCCTTCTCCCATTGCAACGCAACAGCAACAGCAGCAACAGGTTAAACTCTGTCTCCCAAGTGAACAAGAACGTGCCGGCCATGTGCACAGTTTCTACAGTGTTGGGGACATGGGTCACTTATTCTGATGACCTGAGGAGGAGACATCAACCCCAAAGAGTTATCTGTCTTGTTGGGCCACACGCTATTGCCATACTCCAGAAACTATTGTACTGACTTTAACCCACTCCATATCAACACCTTTTACACTATGACATTTTAGTACTTTAAGCATACAGCATTGTTAAATATGATATTTTGTCTCCCTGGTCCTGATGGATCTCCCCACTTGTTCTCCAGAGACAGCTATCCTAAGCCTGGGGAAAACATTCATTGTTTTTCTCCCTTCCTGCACATGCACAAATTCATAAATAAAGTGGCACATGACTTGTGTGTTTTTAAACTTTAGATACATGCTAATATAGACCATGTATCCTGATGCAAACTGTGTGTTTTATTCAAAATATTTTTTCATACTTTTAGCTTTATCTATGTTGATATATATCATATGTACCTTTTATAGAATGTGCTTTAGGGCCGGGCATGGTGGCTCACGTCTGCAATCCCAGCACTTTGGGAGGCCGAGGCGGGTGGATCACAAGGTCAGGAGTTCAAGACCAGCCTGGCCAATATGGTGAAACTTCATCTCTACTAAAAATACAAAAATTAGCCTGGCGTGGTGGCGCGTGCCTGCGTCTGAGCTACTTGGGAGCCTGAGGTAGGAGAATCGCTTGAACCCGGGAGGCAAAGGTAGCAGTAAGCCAAGATGGTGCCACTGCCCTCCAGCCTGGGTGACAGAGAAAGACTCTGTCTCAAAAAAAAAAAAAAAATGTGCTTTGACAGGTTTTTTTCCATTTTTTCATTATTATTTCCTAATTTGTACTTACAGAGACCCTGCCAATGGCTCCTCTGGATTCCTCTGTAGAAGTGCCTGTGGCATCTTCAGTGCTGCTACTTACTGCAAAATTTTCTTCCACACAGCTGTAATAGTTTCCACTACCCCAAACAATCCACGAAAGTTTCTGTACTCCATTCCTCACCAACAGTTGGTATTCTGAGACATTGAAAATGTTGACAGTCTAGTGGACGGGAATGATTCTCACTGTCTTTATTTCTAACTCCCTGATTTCTAGTCTAACATTTTTCACAGCTACATTCATGACTTACGTTCCTCTCCTAGAAATGATCTTTACAGGGGGCTGGCCCATGCTGCTACTAGGTTATTCATATTTTGTAACTGATCTGTAAGTGTTCCTTTAAAATGCTGGTGCAGTATATTGCAAGTATTTTCTCCTAGTGCTGGCCTTCGCTTTTCTGTTTTTTATAGTGCAGCACCCCACTTCCTCCCCCCCAGCAAATGCATTCAACTGTATTCGTGGTTCTCTTTATGGTTCGTAGTTTTCGTTTAAGAAGTCTTTCCCCTACTCCAAAAACATAGGGATATGTTCCAATATTTTCTTCTAAAACTAAGAAAATTTTGCTTTTTATATGTTTGATTTTTACCCACATTTGCCACGTGTGTGTACTTTTTACAAAAAGAAATTTACGTGGGATTTACTCTGCCTGTAGGCTAAGGCAGAGAGCTAATTTCCTTTTCATCTTCTATGGGAATGACCAGTTGTCACAGCTCAATTTTTTTAACCGTCCAGTCTCTGCCCGCTAATGCACAGGGCCCTCCTCTAATGGATGCAGTCCCCAGGTCTCTCTGGGCCCTCTGCACTGGCTTACTGTGCCGTGCCTCCATCTTCATTTCCAGGCTTTATCCACAGTCTCAAAAGCTGGAGAGAGACTCACCCTGCATTGTCTTCTCCAAAATCGTCTCACCATTTCTCTTAAAAATATTAGGATCAGCTAGGTGTGATGGCTCATGCCTGTAATGCCAGTACTTTGGGCACCTGAGGCAGGAGCCTAACGTGAGCCCAGGAGTTCCAGACCAGCCTGGGCAATAGAGTGAGACCCTTTCTCTACCAAAAATTAAATATATACATTAGCTGGGTGTGGTTGGCATGCCTGTAGTCCCAGCTACTTGGGAGGCTGAATCAAAAGGATCATTTGAGCTCAGGAGTTCAAGGCTGCAGTGAGCCATAATCACACCACTGCACTCCAGCCTTGGGGGGACAGAACAGGAACCTATGTCTTTAAAAAAAAGAGAGAGAAACATTTGAAATGTAAGTATATGGTGGGTAATAATTTAAATCTCAATAATCTTCAGTTTATTCGTAGAAACTCTTCTGTGACTAGGGAAACCCCAAAGGTTGGCAGGTTAAGCAATACGCTTTAAATCAGCAACATGTCAATGAAAAAAATCACAGTGAAAATCAGAAAATATTTCGAGATAAATAGATAATTTAAAATCTACGTATTAAAACTGATGGGATGCATCTAAGGCTATGACTAGAAGGAAATTCATAGCTTCAACTTAATGCTCTAGAAAAAAAAAAGTGAGCCTACATATTAACCATCTGAGTTTTTAACTAAAAAATAAATTTTTGAAAATGCACAAATCAAACTCATAGAAAATATAAGGAAGTAAATAATAAAGATAAGGGCAGAAATTAAAGAAATCGGTCTGAGATCATGCCACTGTACTCCAGCCTAGGCGACAGAGTGAGACTCCATCTCAAAAAAAAAAAAGAAAAAGAAATAGGAAAGAAAAATTTAACAGAGAGGATTAACAAAGCCAAAAAATTGGTTCTTTAAAAAATTTTATAAAATGCATTACTCCCTGGAAAGATTGATCTAGGCAAAAAGAGAAGTTAAAAAATATCATTATTAGAAATAAAGTTTGGGCTGGGCATGGTGGTTCACACCTGTAATCCCAGCACTTTGGGATACTGAGGCAGGCGGATTACCTGAGGTCAGGAGAACGAGGCCAGCCTTGTCAACAGGATGAAACCCTGTCTTTACTAAAAATACAAAAATTAGCCGGGCATGGTGGTGGGCAACTTTAATCCCAGCTACTTGGGAGGCTGAGGCAGGAGAATTGCTTGAACCCGGTGCAGTGGGCCAAGATCGCACCATGCACTCCAACCTGCATGACAGAGCGAGATGCTGTCTCTAAATAAATAAATAAACTTTGATCTTTACCTTACACATATACAAGAATTACCTCACAATGGAGCATAGGCTTAAATGTAAAACATAAAGCTGTAAAACTTCTATAAGTTCACATGGGAAAAAAAGTCTTCGTAACTGTGGGTTAGGGGAAAGATTCCATAGATACACATTCCATAAAAGAAAGACAATTGATAAATTTGACTTAACCAATATTGAGAGTGTATGTTCTTCAAAACAGAAGGAAAAATTGGACTACAGACTGAGAAAAAAATTTTTGCAAGTCACATACTTTATAAGGAAACTGTATCTGGAATACATCAGGAAGTGTCAAGACTCCCTGACAAGGAAATCAACACAATTTTTCAAATGAGCAAAATTTGAACAGATACTTCACCAGATTAGATATACAGATGGCAAATTAACATTTGAAATGCTCAGCATCATTAGTCATTAGAGAAATGCAAATTAAGACCACAGTAAGATACTCCAAAAATTAAAACAAAACAAAAAAAAAACAAAAAAAAAACAGTCCAACTAAGTGTTTGTGAAAGTTTGGAGCAACTGGAGTGCTCAGGCTGCTGGCTTAATATAAAATAGTATAGAGATTTGGAAAACATCTTGAAACTTATATTTTACAAATGGAAACATATTCCTACCGTAGAGCCCCTCAGTATTTACCCTCAGTATCTACCCAAGAGCAATGAAAGCACATGCCCAAACAAAGACTTGTACATGAATGTTCATGGACTCTTTACTTGTGATAGCCCCAAACTGGAAACAAGCAATGTGTTCATCATCAGGTGAATGGATAAAGAAACTATGTACATCCATACCGTGGAATACCACTCAGCAAGAAAGGAAAAGAATTACTGATGCATGCAACAGTGTGGGTAAATATCAATGTCATTATGCAGAATGCAAAAACCAGGCAATAAAAAGAATACTGTATGTTTCCACTTGTATAAAATTTTAGAAAATGGAAGCTAACCCACAGTGACAGAAGGCAGATCAATGACTGCCTGAGGAAGGGGAGGAGAGAAGGAGGGAGGAAAAGTAAAGGGGCACAGAAACTTTTGGGAGATAGTGAATATATTCATTATTTTGACTGTGGTGATGTTTCATAAGTGTTTACATATTTCAAAACTTACCAAATAGGACACTTTCTAAATGCCCAGCTTAGTTGATGCCAATTATATTCAATGAAGCTGCTGAAAGGATGATCCATCCCATCAGTTTTAATATGTAGCTTTTAAATTATCTACTTAGCTTGAAATATTTTCTGAATTCCACTGTGATTTTTTTCATTGACATGTTGCCAATTTTAAAGGAAGCTTGAAGATTAGATGACCAAATAATTCCAAACAGGTATATGAGAAAGAAAACGATAAACTAAGGAATGAAAACTATTGAAATCAAAAACAAAAAAAAACAGAGAACCTCAGTAAAACCAACACCGTTTCTTTGAAAAGACAAAATATAGAGAAAATTATGACTATCCAAAGAAAGAAAACGCACAAAAAAGCAACATCAGGAAGGAGAAGTAATATTGAGTAACTTAATGACAATACAGAGACAAAGGAGCAAACCTAGACAAATGGGACAACTTCCCAGAAGACATCAACAGCACTGAGTTAGAATAGAACGTAGACTTGTAACTATCACATAATTTGAACTACTTGTTTAAAATATAGCCACAGACTGGGCATGGTGGCTCACATCTGTAATCCCAGCACTTTATGAGACCGAGGTGGGCAGATCACTTGAGGTCAGGAGTATAAGAACAGCCTGGTCAACGTGGTGAAACCTCATCTCCACTAAAAATATAAAAATTAGCCAGGTATGGTGGCGCATGCCTGTAGTCCCAGCTACTTGGGAGGCTGAGGCAGGAGAATTTCTTGAACCCAGGAGGCGGAGGTTGCAGTGAGCTGAGATCGCGCCACTGCACTCCAGCCTGGGCAACAGAGTGAGATTCCATCTCAAAAAAAGAAAAGAAAATAAAGCCATAAAAAACCTGACTGGATGATTTCGCAGGCAAATTATACCAAACATTTCACATTAGTACACCAAGTCCAATAACAAAAAAAAAAAAAAATCATGATAACTTGAGTTTATCACGGAAATTTAAAAATGCTTTGTTTTGTATTCTTTTAGTTTATATCATTAATTTGAAGTAGTGGCTTTGCTTTTAGTTATTCAACTATGGATGAGGCTGGACACCGTGACTCACACCTGTAATCCCAGCACTTTGAGAGGCCGAGGAAGGTGGGTCACCTGAGGTCAGGAGTTCAGCCTGGCCAACATGGTGAAACCCCATCTCTACTAAAAATACTAAAATTAGCTGGGCGTGGTGATGCATGCCTGTAATCCCAGCTACTTAGGAGGCTGAGGCAGGAGAATCGCTTGAACCCGGGAGGCGGAGGTTGCAGTGAGCCGAGATTGCGCTGGTGCACTGCAACCTGGGTAGCAGAGTGAGACTCTTTAAAAAAAAATATGGATGAACATTCACATCTAATTTTGTTGCAGCTGGTTTTAGTGATGGTCTTTTTTAATATCATTTTAATTGATTTTTTGCAGTACAATTTACATACCCTAACATGTACCCATTTTAATTATACAATATGATGCTCTTTTGGCAAACATATACACCTAGATAAACATCTCCACAGTCAAAATCTAGAGATAATAGAACATTTCTATCATCCTCTGAATTTACTTCTTGACCCCTGTAGGCTATTCCCCATCTACCAACTCCTTGCCCCAGGTATCCATTAATCTGCTTTTTGTCACTGTAGATTAGGTTTGTCTTTTCAGTGCTTTCATACACAGGCAGCGTTTGCTTAACATGGTACTGATAAGTGTGAATTTCAGTTACTGTGGCTTAGTTAACTAACACCAGTCCCCCAACCACATGCTTCACACTCTGAGTCAATCAGTGAAGTACAAACTTTGCTGCTAGCTTTTTTTCAGCCCACTCGTGACTACGAAAATAGCAAACACATGTCAGAATCAGTGGCCAGTCACCTCATTTCTCTGGAATTCTGCTAGTGACTGGTCACTGTCCACGTGTTATTCATCCCATGCACAGACAGCAAAGCGTGCAGTTGTATTATTTCCCTGTCTCCTAGTGATCAACCTAGGTGACATATATATTACAAACATGAATAATCAAAAAGAGGAATGTGGCCAAATGCAGATGAAAGTGCAGCAAAGAAATAAAAAGTGATCAAGTCGGAAGTCAGATTTGGATCCAATGTAAATTGGGTAATAGAAGAAATATATGACTGTGGAAATGTTGGCAGCCTAAGAAACTACATAGGCAGCCAGAAGGATTTAGTGACGACAAGCTTATTGACATAAATGAAGATAATGTTTATGATAAAAAGAATGAAGGTGTCCCAGAGGAAAAAATACTGGCAAAATCTCCACATTAAAGAGAGCTTGGGCCGGGCACGGTGACTCACACCTGTAATCCCAGCACTTTGGGAGGCCGAGGCAGGTGGATCACCTGAGGTCAGGAGTTCAAGACCAGCCTGGCCACCATGGCGAAACTCAGTCTCTACTAAAAATACAAAAATTAGCTGGGTGTGGTGGCACGCACCTGTAATCCCAGCAACTAGGGAGGCGGTCCAACAGTTCCATGGAAAAAGCATGCTTTTCCAGGCTGGGTAGCATGTTCACTCACTGGGCATGAGCTCACTGCCTCCCTTCGCTGGGGGGTGGGGGCTCCCCTGCCCTGTGTGGCTCTCAGGTGGGCTGCCACACCGCATTGCTCTTTCTTCCTCTTTGTGGGTCATGCCAGCCACCTAATTCAGTTCTGATGACAGCACCTGGGCACCTTGGTTGCTGATGCAGGATTGGTACACTGTTACGGTTCTTTTGATGGCAGCCTCCCTCCACCACTGCTTCTAATCAGCCATCTTGGCCTCACCCCCCAGCAGATTCATCCCTAATTAAAAAGGGGGCAAAATGCTGTACAGGAGAGGGATGTGGTAAACACCATTGTAAGCAAATAAATGATCAAACTTTGCGTCACCAATAGTGGGATAACCTGACATTTTGTGTCTTTTGGTAGGAGGCAGTAGCATGTGCCCGGCCTCACCCACTGTATAATAGGAAGTATTCTTGTCAACAAAGCGTAGTCAAATTACAAGGAAACAATCAAATTAGGGGACATTCTGCAATAGAACTGGCCCGATGCTGGATGCCTGGAAATATTAGTGCCATGAATACTAAAAGAAAAAAATGGCATGAGAATGTTTTAGTTTAAAATGGGTTAATTGATCTGTCAACCAAACTCAATGAGTAATAATTTTTTGGATACAAGATGGAGGAAAGCAGCTACTGAGGACATATTTGGAACAACAGGGAACTTTGATCAAATTCAATGCCTTGTTTATGATAACAGTCCTGTGGTTCTGCAGCAGGGTGGTTTATTTTCTTTCACTGGAAATGTAAATCACGTGGGGCGGTGTCATGACGTCCGCAACTTACTCTCTAATTGTTTGTAAAAAATAAAAGTGATAAGATATTCATAATTTATAAATTTTGGTGGAGTCTATGTGAAGATTCATTGTACCAATCTTTCAACTTTTCTGTGGTTAAAAAAAAAAGCTGAAGGTAAAAAAGTCTACAGAAAATGAGACAAAACTGGAGGACAAATAAAAATGAACCTTGATAAAGAAAGCAATAAAATTTATTGGAAGACATAAAAATAGCACAAAATATACCATGCTTGTAATCAAATTCTAATATAATGTTTAGTGGAATTTGATAAACTGAATCTAATGTTTTGTTTGGCTTGGTTTTGTTTTGAGACAGGGTCTTGCTTCTGTCACCCAGGCTAGGGGACAGTGGCACAATCATGGCTCACTGTGGCCTGGAACCAGAGAGACAGAGACAGGGGCTACATTGGCTATTTCTCTGCCTTATAGCTTGCACATGCCTTCCCTCCCCTGGCATGCACTTCCCAAATACACACACACACACACACACACATACATCACACTACATGTACTTACACACAGAGACACACACGTGCACACACCATGCACACACACACATGCACACACTACACATACTAACACCATAAGAACACACACCATACACACGTGCACACTACACATATCTACACACATGTGCATACACGTGCACACACACCACACATGTTAACATAATCACATGCCTACACTGCATGTACACACACGTGCATATGCCCCTGCCACACACATGCACACACTACACATACCTACACCACATGTGCACACATACCACACACACGTGCACACACCCTGTACACGTTACACAAACCTCCATCACACACACCACACACATGCACGTACACCACACATACCAACACTGCACACAGACACACGCCACACACACGTGCACATACACCACACATACCAACACTGTACGCACACACACACCACACACACGTGCACATACACCACACATACCAACACTGCATGCACACACACACCACAAACACATTTGTGCAGACACCCCACACACATGCACACACACTGCACATACCGGCACCGCACTAATGCACACACATCACACACACACGTGCACACACACCACACATACCAACACCACACGCACACACACACATGCACACACGTCACACACATGCACACACACCACACATACTGACACCACACCCACACACACACGCCACACACACACAGCCTTGCTACCCATGGCTGGCCTCTGTGATTGCACAAGATTCACCTCACCTGTCATGTCCAAAGTGACGCCCTCTCCACCCACCAGTCTACAGTCAGTCCCCCACATATTTATTCTGTCTCCTTCAGTGCCCTGTTTGTTCTTTCAAGGTACTTATCAAAACTTACACTCATTTCTTTTTGTAACTGTCAGCCTCTCTCCTCATTGGTGGAGTATTCGTGCTGTTTGGACAGGGACTGCCTGTCTGACCCGCTGCCTGTCCCCAGCACCTGAGTGGTTGTCTGTGCCCAGCAGGCTCTGCTCGGGCATCTGTTGGGTGTGGCAGAGACTTGCTCCTTCCCTGGTGTCCCACTGTCCTCCTCCTTTTAGTGACTGCCACCTTCCCTCTCACATTGTCACCAGGGTGTGGCCACCCAGCGGTGGACTAACTTCACTGCTCGGCTTGCACCTCCGAAGAGTGGCGTGGCTGTGAACAGGTAAACAGAACCCTGATGGGCAACTTCCTGGTGAATTTCAGTGAGAACATTGCTTCCTCTCACTTGATCTGCCCTTCTTCTCCAAGGCCCCCGGGTGGACCAGGTTGAACTCTCAGCCGGGAGCAACACCTTAGGCCCAAATCACAAGATGGAGACGTCCAGTCTCTGCACAGCCCAGGAGTGGCCCTGTCTGCCCACTGTGGGCCACCCAACAACACTGGCCGGTTGCCTGAAAAAATAACACCCTCCACCTGTCTGAGCCCTTTTAACTCAGGCCTCCTGGTCTCAGCCTACCTGATTTCACATTGTGATGAATGAAGGAAGACAGGAGCTTTCTTGCTTTCCCTTTGGCCGCAGAGTAGTGATTGCCAAGTAGAGACAATGGTGCCGCTGACGGTGTATTATTTGGCAATGTCTGGAGACAGTTTTGGTTGTCACAACCTGAGGTTGAGTGGTGTCCCTGGCATATCACCTGCAGAGGCCAGGGATGTGATGAAACCATAACACCTGGAACAGCTCACCACAGTGAAGGACTCTCCAGCCCACACGTCAATAACACCAAGGCTGAGAAATCCTTCTGGAGAGAAATGGCCATCTCATGCCTGTTTCTGGAGAGGCAGGTGTGACTCAGGTACTGACGGTGATGTGTGATTCACAGATCAGTCAGGGCTGTTTCGTCCAATGGCCTCCTTGAAGGAGAGGTTAGTCTTCTCTTTCCAAATCCCCAACTGAGTTCCGGGACAAGGCCCAGAGCAGGTGCAAAATGAATGCTCATTTGTCACACTTCACACTCAGGGTCCCCAGCATGGTCATCCTCCCTGCCCATCTGCCCCTCAACTATGCCCTGCCTTCCTTGGGTAGCCTGCCCCTCATCTGGCTGTCTGCCCTACCCTGGGTTAGGTCCAGACCACGGTGCTTGCAAAGCGCCCTGGAAGTTGTGCCATTGCAGCCCTTTTCTGGCAGTTTCATAATTGTGTGTGTCCTGAGTGAGATACGGACCAAGACCTGGTTCATTATTCCGTCACATCAATTCAGATATGAATATGTATTATTTAAAAGGAATATATCAAGAAAGGGACCACAGTTCTAGTTTAGCTAGTGGCTATCAATGAATTTATTTCTAGCTCAAGAAAGGGTCCAGCTCCGCTGTATCTCTTGCACTGTCAGGAGTTACTGGCTCTTGAGCACCAATTTTGAAGGTAGGCTGCCACATAAAGGAGATGTGGAGAGGTTGGAATTGGAATGGAATTAGGACTCCAGGACTCCATGTGGCTAAGAGAGCAAGAAGGGACCCAGGAAATGACAAGAGATTGTGCCTGGTCTTTTGTTTTTTTGAGACCGAGTCTCCCCTCTGTAGCCTAGGCCTGAGTACGGTGGTGTGATCTCAGCTCATTGCAACCTCCACCTCCCGGGTCCTCGTTCAAGCAATTCTCCTGCCTCTGCCTCCAGAGAAGCTGGAATTACAGGCACATGCCACCACTCCCAGCTAATTTTTGTATTGTTAATAGAGACAAGGTTTCACCATATTGGCCAGGCTGGTCTTGAACTCCTGACTTCGCGATCTGCCTGCCTCAGCCTCCCAAAGTGAGGGGATTACAGGCGTGAGCCACTGTGCCCAGCCGGCTTGTCTTTACAGAAGGACCTGTTCTGTTGATCCAGGGAAGCTAGGGATATAGACAGCCCACATTTACCATTCAACAGTCACTTCCTTTGAGCCTCACTTGAAAACTGGGGAGACATCCAGCAAGCCCTGCAATCACGAAAACCAACTCACACCCTAAAGGGACAGGTCCGTTCCTTGAACAGACACAACGTGGCTCTCAGTAACTCTCTTTTCGTTAAACACTGACAGTAATTACGTTAAGTCAAGAACATCCAGCTTCCAACCAAATACACAAGACTAAAACCACCAAGCCAAGTTAGATGCAGAATTGAGACGATGCAGTGCCTGCTGTGTGGGGCAGCCACTGCACAGGTGGATAGCACAGTGGAGCTGGTTCTTCTGAAGTTTTTAATCACTTTTTTGTAAGCTGGAGTGACGCTGACAAGCAATGCTATCAGAATACTGGCTCCATCCCTCAGTGGCACGGGGGACCTGCTTTGGCCCAGGAGGACACTGTTAATTGTTTTAGAACTTCTCTAAAATAGCCAATGTCCTGGGAGAGGCTTATTACACAGATTCCTCTGTAACTGGTGATGAGACCAGAATTTCCCATCTTCCACAAATCATTTGTCAGGGAGCGTGTTATCAAAATATGAGCTGGCCCCTTCAAATGTATTTTAAACACTGTTAATGTATTTCCACATGTCACCGGCTCACAGCCCCACCATCCTCTCTCTGCCACCAGGGAAATTTACATGCATTTGAATTCACTGGGCTGAGCCTGAGTTCCACACACTGACAACCCATTTAACTCAGTGATAAGTTAATCTGTGTGCTGTTTGATAGATCTCTGTCTTTAACCCAAAACAGAGTTTGTGAAAATGATTCCGAGATGAATTTGCAGAACAGCAGCGCCATGACCCCCCCCCCCCCCCCCATCTGTATGGCGGCTGCGGCACTTGGAAACACTCTGTTCCCGTGAGGTCAGCTGCGTCCTGGGGCGAGCTCCCCTCTGTGTGTCCTCTCACCTGCACTGCGGGCTTCTGTCACCTCCATTTTTAAAAACAGAATAGTTTTCATGTATTTGTTCAATTAGTGGGTAGTAAAATGGATGAGCCAATGTGCCAGAATGCAATCAGATTTAAAGAATTAGATTTTCTGCCCATTTATTTTATGCCAATGAGATCCATGTTACTGAATCCCCTGATGTTTTGGATTATGGTATCCGTTTCCCGGGGCTGCAGTAACTTCTCACAATGCCGGGGGCTGCAAGCCGCAGAAGTGTGTTCTCCTGCAGCTCTGGAGACCAGAAGTCCAGGTGTCGGTGAGCAGAGTGGGCTCCTCTGAAGCTCTGAGGGAGGAGCCACTCCAGGCCTCTGTCCCAGCTTCGGGTAACACTTTGGGGCACCTCGGCCGCGGCACCATCAACTCTGTCTCCATCTTCACATGGTGCGCCTCCCTCTCTCTCCTTCCCTTTTGATTTTCCCCCTCCTCCCATTCTTCAATGGTAGACTGACAACTCACGGAGGCTATGCCCACCCACCCCAAGCTCTGGCTGTAAGTGCTCAGGCAGCTCTGGCACAGTGCTGCCAACCAGGAGACAGTGTGGTCCTCAGGGCAGTGGCACGCGGTCAGGACAAAGCCACTGGGGCTGGCTTCAGGCTCCTGCAAAGAGGAGCAAGGGCCTCACGAGCAAGTCTCCCAACTTCCAGCCAACACTCTCGTATCAAAAAACACACCACTTAAATCTGACACTCAAATGGTGCCAGGTCTACAGAGATGCAGGGGAAGCCTCTAGTAGGAGGGACAATTGGCCTCAGTGGCCAGGGAAGCAGGTGCCCTGAGGAAGTGACTCTTCAGCTAAAATATGAAGCCTGACTGGGATCCATGAGGTGAGGGGCAAGGCAAGGCTGTTTCACTACAGGACACGAAAGCCTGGGATCGGAGAGATTCTCATCACAGCACAGGAGCCAGGGGAACTAGAGGCAGCCACCTGGTCAGCACACCAGCAGAAAAAGAGACATCACTCTTCAATCAAGAGATACTGGGGACCAAGACAAGAACACATGCCTCACCCAGCAGGAGCCTTGGCTGGCCTGGAGGAGCAGTGCAGACGTCACCAGAGAGAGATGAGGGCCCCAGAGGGCAGTCTCCTCAAGACATCTTCATGCATGCTACAAGCCATTATCCCATGGGGGAGAGGGGCATTATGATGCCAGACACAGGGGCACAACTGCAGATGCAAAGTCCTGGGGAGGCAAGAGAAGGGCCCCCACCCAGGAGGAGGAACTTCCTCCGATGGGAACAAGGCTTTTCCTCCTCCAGGACATGAAGGTGGAGACAGATGCGGATGGTGGGGGGAGGTGGTGGTGGGAAGATGCTGGGTCCCCATTTAACAGTTTCTATTTGCTCAGTGACATGAGAAACAAGGTCCTGGCTGGGGAGCTTGGTTGCAGGAACCCAAACGGGGAGTTTGAGAAGACAGGGAGGAAGAAGATTGTGTGGAAGAATCATGCTGAAGAGAGAGGAAATACAGGAGAGCAGGGCAGGTGAGTTGGCTGCGTGGGGAGGGTCCTTTGAATCGGTGGTCCTGATTTCAGGTTGAGGCCAGTCAGTGGGGCCGCAGACTTTTGCCAGCAGGTTTCCAGGCTGGGCCAGGCTGGGAGCTTTGCCTTGCTAGTAGGTGGAGAGAAAGGAGGCAGGGGAAAGGTGTGCAGTGGGGCCTCTGAAGAGTGTTGATGAGAGGAAGCATCGAGAAACTTCATTGGCGAGAGAGGAGACAGAAGGATGAGAACACACACGTGCAACTTCTAAACCTCTCTTCCTTCAGGTATGGGAGACTCAGCCCCCTGGCCCCACCCCAAGCCAACCTCCTCCCAGAGAAGGCTCCAGAGTGGATCTTTCATACACCCATGGGAAGCTGAGTGCATCTGTTTCCTCTGATCTGGTGTCACCAGCTTTGTATGTCCATGCTGTCCTCAGTGCCCGTGCTTGGAATGGTCGTCCTCCATCCCGCAAGACCTCAAATGCTACCTTCACTGGGGAGCATTCCCCCACATCCTCAGCCAACATAACCCCTGCTTTCAAGAGCCCTGGCAGAATGCACTGTGGCCTGGCCCCTGGCCCCTGGCCCTTTTCTGAGCCTGTCTGTGTGGCCGGCATGTTCTTCAGTGAGTTTTCAGCAGCAGGGGGCAGAATCCACGTGTGATCTGCTCACCACTGGGTCTAGCATGGTTCTTGACACAATGTAGGTGCTTAAGAGGTGCATATCGTATTCATTTAATTCTATCACGTGCAGTACTTAATACACCCAGGAGGATGTAAACATATTGTTAATGATCAAATAGTGAAGGTGGGCTAGGGTTGCTGTGAGTGCACCCAGCCTTCCAGAAGTGTGTGGAACCTCTTCTGTTACCAAAGTGACTGAATCTGGACTTATTAAGGAGGACGGTTATTTACTCGGAAACACCTGCATGGGCAGAGCGGCTGTATGGAGCTCACAGGTGCCTAGACAGAGATGTTGAAGCCAACTAAGAGAGGATGCAGCCTCCCAACACCCCCCGCCGCACCCCGGGGACCACGTGACGGTGGAGAACTGGATGAAACCCTGGTCCGAGCACAAGAATCAGGGTCCCAGGACACTGGTTTGGCTCCTCCCCACCAGAGCACCGGCCCTGCGGGCAACAGGCTTTTGGCTGCCAAGGTTGATCATGTGACAGGAGGAGCATCTGCATGGAGACGGACAGTCACGAAGAGCACGGGCAGTTCTGACTCCTCACCAGCTAGAAAGCTAGAAAACATCTAAAGTCTCAATCCAAACCGTTGTCAGCAGGAAATTCCCAGTGTTCTGTTTCTAAATTAGGAAATACTCAGGAACAATTTTCTGCACAAATCTGGAACAACATCCAAGCGTGGGGTCGACAGCATTTTGTCAGCCCGCTCTCGAGGCCGCCGTGAAGAGAGCGCCACGCATCTGCCCCGCCGCCTGTGCACATGTGGGAGGCAGGCTTCGCAGCCACTTGCCACAGACCCAAGTGCCTACAGGGACCCAGCAAGGGATGGTCGGGCGTGAAGTGTGCCCACCACGGCGTGGTCCTTCCACAGAGGAGGCCAGTAATCATACTTTAAACAGGGGGAATGTGGGCTCTGCAGACAGATTGTCCATTGTCCAAAATGAGCCAGAAATCCAGATTTAACAGGTGAACGTTCTTGACATTTGATATTAGTAATGATTGCAAACGTCTTTAAAATAGCCCGGGCCAGATGCAAGCACAGGCCAGCAGCATGAATCCTGAGCCTGTCTGTTCTCTGGAGCAGAATCTCCTTGTGGCTCTGCTCCCCCGTTTTCCATCAGTAAGGCCTCAGACGGCACCAGTCCCACCTGAGAGTCTGCTATGCTCCATCCGCAGCACTTTTACCTTCTGCTGTCTCCTCCCATCCCTGGATACAAGAGCCAAGAGGTAGGTCCCATGTGACGAATCTCCTCCGGAGCCCTCTGTAAATGCGGGGATGTATGTGGGGTGCAGGGAGCTGGTGAGGACAAATGCATGCTGGATGCAAAGCTGTCAGCACAAGCCTCCAAACCACAGCGGCGGCGGCTCACGCCGTGCACACCTGCGGCTTGTTGACAATGTAGAAATGAGAAATTTGGAAGCAATTGAACACCCCGTGAATTTACGCAACCAACCCGCACAAAGGTATTTAGCACAGGTGTTTCTGTAATTGCGATGCCTGAGGACGATTCCTAGTGTTCGGCGGCCCCCAACACTCACACCTCCACCTGCCGAGGGAGGTCGGGAGGCAGGCTTGGGCCCACGTGGGGGCCAGACAAGATGCAAGTTTGCCACCAGGGCCCACACGCCCCCAGCGCATATCCTTACTCATATTTCATCTTCAGGCATCCTTGTCAGCCTGAGCGCCTGGTGGCCTGCACAGCGGCTCTGCTTGCTTGCAGGTTACAGAGGGTCTGCGGGGGGCTTGCAGGAGATGCCGAGAGCATCAGCAGGCAGACAACACAGCGGCAGGAAACGCTTAAGCTCGCACCAGGGGCCGTGATCAACTTGGAGAACTTGAAAGGAGGACAGTCCAGGGAACTGCCTGCTGGAGCAAGGGGCCGGCCTCGGGGTGGGGAATTCAAAGTCACATGTCAACCGGAGCTGAGGCCTGGTATGGGCCAGGGCACCAAGGACCTGGAGGCCCTGACACACATGGATGGACTGGAGGTGTGAGCGGCCAGAAGTGTGGCAGAGAAGGAGGCAATGGGGAAGAGGTCGCCAGGCACCAGAGCCGACTCTCCTCCCTGCTGCATGGCAAGAAAATCCTCAGTTCTCTCCCATGCAGCCAGCATGGGCCACCCAAGCCAATGGGCACAGCCTGGCATCCTGACCCGCAGGTTGTAATATGGCCTTCACCTCTGTCCACAGAGTCCCAGGTGGTCAAGACAGACCAGTACCACCTCAAAAGCAGTTACCTGTCTCTCCCCCAGCATCTTCTGCCTCCAAATGGGTGAAGTGTGCCTTGCCATGTCCCCCACCGACCCCCCACTTCTCCAAACACTAAGAGGTGACTCAAGCTACATGTGGCCTGCCCTTCTAACCCGACAACTGTCTCCACAAAGAGGGAGAGAGCAGGGACAGAGGGCAAGCCACAAGCCCCATGCTGCCCTGCAAACCTGCACACTACGGCCTCATGCCAGGGGAACACAGGACCGGGCTGTGCACGGCACTCTCTGGGAGCGAGGCAGAGTGCATTCGAGACAGAGCAGCACCTCAAAATGCAGCCGGAGTCCCCGTCCACGCAGACGCCAGCAGCATGGGGAGCATCTGCAATCCAGAGCGTCATTTGGCACTACTTTCATTTTTTAAGTAGTTTTCAATATTATTTCTCCGTCGCCACATGGTGAATTTTGTCCTTCTGAGAGCCAAAGACAAACACAGGCATGGTTGACATACACAATCAAAGGGAGTGGTTTCCTAGCAACAGAAGCCCGACAGCCAGAAGCCTCTTCCCCTCCTGGGGGATGGGAGCACCTCCTGTGGGCACCCACGGAGTCCTGAGAAATGGGCTGGGGTGTGCACAGCACCTCTTGGTGCCGGTGCCAGTGGTCCCTGCTGCTTGCAATGGCGAAGACAAGCACCCCGTGCATGGCACACATGTACATATGTGGCTGCAAGTGTATACACAGGCCCACACGCACACCACCACCACCTGTCTGCAGAAGCCAAACAAGGCACACCCAAGGCCAGCTCTGCACTCAGCAGCGGCACTATGAGTGGGTCCCTGCATCCCGCTCGGCTCGCTCTTCCTCATCTGAAAATCAGGAATGAGGCCCAGAGGGAGGAGCTGCGCACCTCACACAGGCATCGGGGACTCGGGCTCGGGTTCTCACTGAGCTGAAAGTAGATTCCAGCCCCACACAGAGGTGCTAAAGAACCTGACAGAGGCCTGGAAACTCCCACGTTTCACTCTTTCTTGGGGTGATTTTTCACTATTCTAAAGTCCGAGAACAATTATTAATAAAGTTAGTATGAAGCATAAAGCAGGCGCTCCAAAGGGGCAGGCCCCATCCCCCACTCCCATGCTACCCCGGTAAGTGCGCGTTCTCACTGCATCTAGCCCATGGCACATGTATATTCTAATAGCCTGCTTGGCTCCTTCAGTCCCGCCTCTGCAGAGTCTCCTGGGTTCTAAGTGATGTTTCCCACTGCTTTAGGAACGGAATGACTTTGGCGGAAGGGATCCATGTAGTCGTCGATGCGACAAAGGAATCCATTCCATTTTTGACGACTTATCCTGTAAATGATAGTCTTACTTAAACCCTCTTATTAATTCTCCCACGTTGAAAATCTGCCTGCTTTGGCTTTTCTTGTTAAATGCTCCTGTCATCTACAAATGAGCTCTTTTTGTTTTTGTTTTTCCATTTTCAATACGTATTTCTTTTTTCTTAACATCTTGTAATTTTAGTTTAAACAGCCATAACTGTATTAAGGAATTTGGTTTCAGGTCTATATGGGTTGTCAAAATGGCAAAGGTACCCTAAAGGATGAAAAGGAGAATTGGCCCATGGTGGAAGATGAGAGACACGCTCTAGGATGATATGCGACACCCAGAGAGCGACCCCCAGAGAAGCACCCCCCTTCTAATGTTCCTTCCCAAGTTGTTCAGACCCAGTAACACTCAAAGAGCCGGAAACCGAGTCCAGGTTTATTGGGGTTGTGGGCAACTCAGACTAACGGGAGGGAGAGCTGCGGCAGAAAGGGTGGAGCGGGAGTGGCAATGGTGGCAAGGGGTAAGGGCGGGTTTTATAGGGGCTCGGTGGGCTAGCAACTAAGGTGTTAGCGGGTGATTGGTGGGTGATAACTAGGCCAACAGTGATTGGATATTGGTTTCCCGGGCGGGGGAAACCAGTATAGCAGTCCTGATTGGGTAGGAGAGGTGCCGTGTGGTGGGGGGGGGGGTTTCAGCCTTGGGCGGGCCGGGGGAGAGAAGGGTGATTGGCTGCTCCTTGTTGTAGGCAGGCTACAGACGGCTCTGGATGAAGGGGGAAGGAGAGGTGGAGGATGTCTACCAAACAGATGATACGTGGAATATTATCTTCTCTGAGCTGAAAATGTAAACAAACCTCCAAATAAAACAGAAAAGGTCTGACTCAGCCCCATGCTCTTCTCTCATTTGAGAATCGGTGGCAATACTGGTCTAAAACAAACCTATATACCCACCAAGAAAGCCTGAGGCCAGCCAACATCCAACCAAGGAATAACCCCCAGCCCCCACGACTGGGAGCCCTGCAAAGGCTAGAGCCCCCCACCGGCCATAACGTAGCCCCCACCCCCAGCCTGGGTTCCCACGTTCTGAGAGCACCACTCACGGAATGTGGAACACCTTGCTGTTTCCAAATCTGGGAAGATACAACTAGCAGAGAAGTCCAAAATGCATTATTATTATTTCTTCCCCCTGTTCATTTCTAATTTAGTTTATGTTTACTTTCTCCTTTTCACTTTTAGTTAGATTCTCTGGAGATTTGCAAATGTGATTGTTTTTGCACTCGCTTTCAGAAAACTGGCTCTTGGATGTATTCAGCACATCTGTAATTTCTGTTGCTTTCCTCTTCCTACTCGAGAATGAAGCCCCGAAAGCCTCTGTTCCTCGACGTTGATTTAGATTTTCTTCGGGGCTTTGTTTAGTGTCCATTTGCTTTGTGTTTGGATTAAAGGGTAATCTTTTAATTGGAAGATTTTATCATTT
The DNA here is from genome assembly GCA_036589455.1 of Ateles fusciceps. Taxonomy (NCBI): domain Eukaryota; kingdom Metazoa; phylum Chordata; class Mammalia; order Primates; family Atelidae; genus Ateles; species Ateles fusciceps. Next base: position 4,498,601 of record JAZHEH010001784.1, on the reverse strand, counting down.
GTATTTATATTCCATCTTGTTACAGAAAATTTTTAATAGAGATGAGTGATTCCTGTTATGGCAAAATAGTATTGCGTGTATCTGTTTACTCTTATTTATATTGCTGACTTTCCCTCTTCTTCTATTTTATTTTCATTTCCTGCTAATAGTGAATGCATGTATTTCCTTATACTTGTGTTTTTGTCAGTATCTAACCATCTCCACTGCTACTTTTCTCAGGGATTTTATTTAAAATAGCTTAATGCTATATTATATGACCCGATCCAAGGAATTTAATTAATGTCATGCATTTGTTATTTTTTATGCTTTTATCAAAATAAATAGACTTTTAACCTAATATGTAAAATTGAGCATGCGTATCTGTTTTCCTTCTCTATTTCTGATTTTTCTTTTTGTGTAGCTGGATATCTAATAAGCAACATTCTGTTAGATTTTAGTTTTAGCCTACCCAGGGACCTGGCTTTTTTTTTTTTTTTTTAGTGGGTGAATTTAAACCCTAGTGTTCACTGGCATAGTCACAACACAGTCTTGTTATCCACGGTTAGAGAAGCCTCTTCACTTACCATTTCTGATGCACTCGCCATGATCTACCTGGAGCTAACATTTCAAATTATTTGGAAGGTACACACTCCATTCTTCTCACGCTATGGCCTCAGGCATCGAATACACATTTGTAAAACGGCGGCTATTGTAGTGCTCACGAGTCTCAGCACCACCGGTCTTGGGGCTCCTTCAAGGGAGGGTGGGGCCCGTGCTCGCACACCCAGCCTTGACCATTTTTCATTACATTTTGAGACCATTTTTTTCTTCTGGTTTTGGTGTCTTGCCTTTGTCCGTTCATGGAGGAAATCCATATTGAGCTCACACCCTGCAAACACCGGCCAGGCATGGAGGACTCAGCAGAGGGCAGAGCGGGGGAGTCTCTGGTCTGTGCCCTGACATTCTAGTGGAGGAAGATAGGCAATGGACCAACGAGGTAGACAGTAAGAAGCTCTGTGGGGGAAAATGAAGCAGGGTCAGATACAGGGGGAGAGGAAGACAGGGAGCCGTCTTCTTTGGGGTGGTCACAGGCTACACTGCCTTTAAAACAAAGAACCAAATGAAGAGAGGAAATAAGGAATGGAAATAGCTGATGGGGAAAGTGAGGGGCGGGGGCAGCCAGTGCATAGGCCCTGGGGCATGTTTTTAAAGATCAACAAGGGAGTGGAGGAGGGCTGGAGCAGCTACCACACCCGGCCCAGAACCTCAGAGTTCTACTCTATGTGTCTGTCATATTTTCCTACATTTTATCTCTTTGTCAGTTTCTTCTACATTCTAGAGACAGTGCCTCCCCCTGTATGTTTCGTAATGCTGGCCCCACCACCGCCTAGCTTTGTGACATTGGCAATATACTTAATCTCCAAATCTCGGTTTCTTGTCTACAAAACTGGGATAGTAATGGCTTTTACCTTGTAGTGTTTCTGTGGATATTAAATGAAATGATGTATATAAAATACCTGGCAAAGAGGAGCTGCTTAATACAAGGTAGCCATTCTTGCTTTCATTTTTATTTTTATTTTCTCATTATTGTTGTGATTAGGAGTGTATGTTTGGAGTATCTGTTGTTCAACAGCATCAATCCTAATTTTCATGTTTCCAAGAGCAATCTGACTTCACTGGCAGAGAACAGCCTGCTCTGTTTTCGTCTCATGGTTGCCACGTTGCCTTCCCTCTTCCTGGGGGTGGACCAGAGTCCTTTGCCAAACTCTCAAGTTTCCCATGGGAGGTCCATTCCAGAATGACATTCATCTTTATACTTTACCTGCTTTTTGATCTCTTTGAAACAGGGGAACTTTTGCAGTGGAATCCACTGTTCTTTCCAACACACAGAGACCAGGCTGTGAATCCTCCTGGTGCTGAGTTAACAACATGGTAAACAGCCAAGGGTGGACGCCATGGTGCAGTGAGGCAGACACTTGTGCAAGGAGCCATTCCACAGAATCCAATGGCCTGAGGAACGGACCATGTGTATGTCCACATCACATGGAGGTGCTGTGTCTCTTTCTCTCTAATATCCCCACCCCCCACTACCCAGTCCCTGGACAGTAGCTTCCAGAATTGGGCCAGATACTCAGGCAAGGCACAAAGATGCTCTTAGGCATCTGTAACAGAGTCGCCGTAAAGTGACACATTTGGAAAATGTCTATTGAGCATCTACTCTAGTAGCCCTATTGTAGGAACTGGTGGGATCATAATGAACACCACCAAGAAAGACCCCTGCCATTCACAGCTCCACTCAGATGACCAAAGCCCCACAGCGAAGCCACACAGGGGTCCAGGCCTGTGCACAGCCCCCTGGCTGAGGGCTCGCACCCAGCCCGCACCTGCCTCAATCAGAAACTTCTTGCGCCACAGGCTGGAGCACTGGTTTGCACTAGCGCCAGTTATTCAGCTCAGCCACCAGTGTGAAATGCCACAGAGTGATTTCTGGAATATTCTGGAGTCCTGGCTCTTTTAGGGGTGGTTTTACTGAGAATTTCTTTTCTTTTTTTCTTTCCGTCCCCTCATATGATTTCATGAGTATTTTCATGGAAAACGGAAACAGGGCCCAGGGGGAAATGTCTCTAATATTTCTCCCCTTCCCCTTTTTGTCATCTTCTTGGATGTGTTTCTCCAGTGCTCTTTTAAACACTCCATTTTCAGTGATTTTAAGGTTGTCCCACTCAGCACCATGTGTCCTTTTAATGACATTTTTTTGCTGGATTGTGTACTCAACCTTTTTTTATATAAGAGGTGTTCCTTTGAGATGCCGCCAATCTGATCTCATCGGAAGTTTATGAGAAAACCCAATATGCTCCAGTCCTACTGCCGAGAGGGCTTGGCAGGCACGGCGCGCACCCGCGAGCCAGATTTATCCTCAGCTCAGTGCAAACACGGCCGATCATTCTCCCGGCTTTGTCCTGTGCTGACTGGTTCCAGAGTGGTCTCTGGGGCTCGGCATCCTTGCCAGAATGTTCATGACATCACTCATATTATTAATAATTACAGGTTATTCACAGATGGACGGGCAGATGGACACACGGCAGCAGAGATTTGTTTAATCTCAGCAAGGCTATTTCCCCTACATATTTCCCTTTGCCCACTCTGGCTGCCTCCCTGGAGAAAAAAAATTAATGAAAAAGCAAAATGTCTATGAAAGGAAAATGAAAATCCTGCCGGAGGTTTTGTTGTATTTTTCCCCTTCAGGAGGAAAAAGTGACCCATCTCCCTTCCCCCTTCAAGGCACGGCCTCTGTGACACGCTCCTTTGTAAACTTTGGAACTACAAACATTCCTGAAGACAGCATAGTCCTGTCCTGCATCAGACCCTGGGATTGCTGCAGGCTTGATCTAAGCTTGATCTTTGCATCTTGTGATCCAAAATTCACAGCAGAAAAGAGTCATGGCTTATTTTAATTTATTTTATTTTATTTTATTATTCAGTATTCACCGGCTGATCCGCAGTTACTTCCCAGAATGCTAGAAGGAAAATGGAGCATCTTTAAGCCTCTGGAGTATCAGGACCCATGCAGGAAGAGGTGCACTGCTGTATGAGAGACCACTGAGCATCTCCCCTCGGTCAGCTGTCCAGGGACCAGCCCCACTTGCCCAGGGCTTGAGGTCAGTCAGCCAGGCCTAAGCCAACTTTGGCATGTACAGAGAGGAAGCTGCCTCCATGAGGATGGGGGAAGACAGCTGCCAACTAGCTGACCCTACAAACACTTAGGGGAAGAACCTTCGGGACCATTCATGCACTCAGTTTGTAAGTTGTGCTTACGATCCCTATGCCTCACTTCCGTGGACACTTGTGCTCAGTCTAAAGTCACATCCTCCATTGCCCTTCAGCCTGTCTCTTTCCTTTTCCTTCATTCTCTCCAACAATGCAAAACAATGGCCCTCATTCCCTCAAGCACTGCGCAATAGTCATGATGCAGTGAAAGTGAGACAAACTTCTCTCCCTTTGATGAAAAACTTTATTTCCCTTCAGCTCAGTTCTGATTATCTCTTCACAAAAATATAAAAGGCTTAACGGCTCTTTTCCTAGCCCTTAAAGGACAGAGCCTTAAAACGTTTGCATATTATTGAAACCATGCTCACATGATCCTTGGATGCTTGTTAACACCTCTTATCCCTACAGACACTAAGGAATAATCATAGACAATGTGAAGACGGCTGTGGTTTGTTTGCTGTTGGAGCAGGCGAGACGTAACGGTGGCGTCACCCAGTTATGACAAGAAAGATATTTTCAGAAAACATTTCACCTTATAAGTGTCTCTTAACACAAAATATGTTGGGGTGAAAGAGTTACTGATCATTTTTTAAACATCCAGGTATTTGACTGTGTTCAACCTGTCTTGTGCTGTGTGTCTGCCAAATCTTTCCGTGTGCGCAAACACCACCTGGCCGTCAGAGACTTGGCAACTGTGCTTTGATACAACTGTGTAAACCTGGCCTAAAGCTATCAGAAATTTCTATACTGCTCACATTCAGCTGTATTAGGTGATCTGGGTTGGCTCTGTGTCACCACCCAAATCTCATCTTGAATTGTAATCCCCACACGTCAAAGGAGGGACCTGGTGAGAGGTGGTTGAATTACAAGGGCAGTTTCCCCCCGTCCTGTTCTCGTGATAGTGAAGGCAGTCTCATGAGATCAGATGGTTTTAAAAATGACACTTTCCCCTATGGCCTCTCTCTCTCCTGTCTCCATGTAAGATGTGCCTTGCTTCCCCTTCACCTTCTGCCATTATTGTAAGTTTCCTGAGGCCTCTTCAGCCATGTGGAATTGTGAGTCAATTAAACCTCTTGTGTTATGAATTACCCAGTTTCACATAGTGTCTTTATAGCAATGTGAGAATGAACTATATTAGGTCTTCTATGGATTCATCACAATCCCATGATTATCAACAGAACCAATACTTTTTTGATAAGAACCAACCCATTTAATTGCTTTAAAATGTTGCCAATGTAGCTATCTTTTAGAATTTACCAATTTTCAGGTCTTAATTCATGGAAAATGCCTTGTGTACAGTAAGAGCTTAATAAATACATTCTTCTTCAATAAGAACATGCATACATATAAAGATGTGGACTCCATCCTCCCAAATGAAATTTCCTCCCTCCCAGTGCAAAAGGCAGGGTCATTTCGAAATGAGTTAATGGCAGAGAGAGACTAATCAGGCTGTCCGGTTGATACACATGGCACACAGCTTATTAAATATTGAAACTCTTTAGAAAAGTCTAGTGACTGCAAAGGCCAATCACCTGGGGTGATTGAGAATGCACGGATTCTACAATCACACCCAAACGTACCACCCACATCTTCCGACAGAAGCTACCCACGGTGGTGCTCTAGGGACGATGAGAGGGTGCTGTAAACCACCAGCCACCTCACTGGGTTATCTTTTCTGATGGCACAGATTTATGCCAGTGAGTCACCCACTTTTCTCAGCCAGCAGAAATGCACATGGAGACCAGTCAGACAAGCTGGGGCTCTAGTCTGAGGCCAGCCAAGGTAGTCCAGCTAACTGGCCCAGCTGGAGCTTCCACCTTTGACCTTGGCTTCATTAGCACAGTGCTTTTGCCCTCTGAGCCACGTAGGCTGCTGAAATATAGATCAACCGCCTTTTCTCGATTTCCCGTTCCTCTGGCAGAGGTGCTAATGAACAGGGCAGTGGCCAAAGAGTGCAGTGGGAGAAGAAATAGATTTGGGAGTCACAAATTGGATAATCTACCTCTGGACAATGGCAAGGTGGATCATGACCCTTTTCAATGCAAAACTCATCCACCCCACGGGCCTCTCTGATCACTGTTTCTGGCATGTTAGGCTTCTCAGTCTCTCCAGGAGCCCTGCTAGCTCCCACCCCCATGCATTTCACCTACAGACCACAGACATCTTCCCTACAGATTCCAGGACCTGGAAACAAGATGACACTCCACTAACCCCTGGGCACCCCTGTGCCTTTAAAAATGTAAAATACATGCGTGCTGAAATTAAAATATCTTTGCTTTCAGATTTGCTGACTGAGAGTTGGTGGACAAGCTTATCAGGGCAGAATGTGTTTATGGCTGTGCCCCAGTTCTGCTGGTGCCCTGAGTCCTGAATCTTGGCTGGTCTGCTCCCAGGTCCCTCCCTGCTTCCTCCCCCACTAAGGCCCAGCTCCTGCCACAATGGACAGCTCCCAGAGCCAACGCTGACCACCTGCTCCCTCCTCCTGCCCCCACCATCCACCCTCTGTGCCTCATTCCCTTTAATCCCAGAGCAGTCTGATTCCCTTCACAACCCAACAAGTCTACTCCCTTCTGAAACCTCTATTATTTCTGGACTCGTCACCTTGATCGTCCTTCTTGGAGTGGATATTTTCAACATTGTTGCGTTGCCACACTATGAACCTCATTTACACGTTGATGCTGAGGCTGGCGTGGCAATTCCATTTTTTTCTTAGTGGCACTAAGCAATCATCATTTATCTTAAAAATTGGCACATTCCTCCAAATACATTCATGAGATAGTGGAGTGTCTGCTCCAATGAGAGTCGGAATCTTAAAGAAAGCTTCTCCACCTATTCCTCCACATTCTAAAGCTCATATGAAAAAAAGATAGGGCTGAAGCCTTCTATAGAAACATAGATTTGGAGAAAACAGACATTGAAATGCATGAGGTGAAATATCCAAAAATATAAGCTCAAAATTTCATTCTGTAATGAAACAAATACCAAGTAGAGGGAAAAATTCTAATGGCATTCACAGAGATCAAGAACATACTGCATTTCTGTGTAAAATAAACTGATTTCTCCGAACTCAGACAGAAATTAAAATTATTCATTCATAACTTCATAGATGAGTTTTGCCTCTAATCCCACTAATCCCATTTTCATCACAACTGGAAAGGAAGAAGTAGTCAAGCTTTTTACTTTGGGGAGATTTGAGCTCCTCAGAGAAAGTAAGAGATGGCTTCAGCCTTTTTTTCCTTAAGGTGTGCCATCAATAATTCTGGACTAAGTTATGCTGCCTGGTTCCCATCAGAGAAGCTGTAGAATCAGGACCTGGCTGTGCTCCCACAGCCCACAGCCCCATCCACACAGAGTTGGCCATGTAGGCGCATAGGACTCTGTGCACACAGAGCTCCTAGTACACAGGGCTCCACTTTCTCCTTGCCAGCCACCAAGGGCATTCACAGCCAAATGTCAGCAGTTAATTAATTAACTTCTCAGCCTCTGCAGGCAGACATTTGCTCCAAGAGGAGGAGAACCTTAAGTACCTTTTCTGATCTTCAAGCAGTAAGGATCTGTTTATCATCACTGCCTGGAAAATTCCACTCTCTGCAGGCGGCACTGGCTGTGTAAAGCCATTGCCCATTTGCGAGGCCATCAACTATCACAGAGGGCATTAGCTCTCTTGTCCAGTGAAAAGCATCAGGAGTGTTCACCCTGGATGCTAACAGCCAGCCCGACCAAGTGAAACAAGGATGCCTCACCTGTGCCCAGGAAACATTGTCATCTTGGGACCTCAACCCTGGAACAAGGGTCAACCACTATGGCTTGCCTAGACATTTTTACTGCTTCACTTAAGCTCCTGATTCAAGTATAAATCAGTAAAGACTGTGTGTGTGTGTGTGTGTGTGTGTGTGCGCACATGTGCACACACACAAGTCTATATGTAAGCACATATAGTCATGTCTCACTTAATGATAGGGATACATTCTGAGAAATACGTTGCTCGGGGATTGCATCTTTTTGTGCACATCACAGAGTGAACTTACACAAACCTGAATGGCATCGCCTACTATGCACCTAGGCCATATGGTGTAGTCTATTGCTTCTAGACTACATATCTGTACAACATGTTACAGTATTAAATACTGTAGGCAATTTGACACAGTGGTAAGTATTTGTGTATCTAAACACAGAAAAGGTAAATAGTAGAAAAGAAAGAATGGTGCGCCTGAGTAGGGCACTTCCCATGAATGGAGCTTGCAGGACTAGAAATTGCTTGGGTGAGTGAGTAAATGGTGAGTGAATGGGAAGGCCTAGGACATGACTGTAGACTATTCTAGAGTTCATAAACACTGCACAATTAAGGCACACTTAATTTATTTAAAAGAATTCTTTCTTGAATAATAAACTCACCTCAGTTTATCATAAGCTTTTTTACCGCATAAACTTTTTAACTTTTGACTCTTGTTGTAACACTTAGCTTAAAACACAAGCACATCATACAGCTATACAAAAGTATTTTATCTTTTATAGCCTATTCTATAAGCTTTTTTCTCTTCTTACGTTTTTTCTTTCACTTTTTAAACTTTTTTGTTAAAAACTAAGACACAGACACACACATTAGCCTAGGACTACGCAGGGTCAGGGTCATCAACATCCCTGTCTGCCACCTCCACATCGTGTCCCACTGGAAGGTCTTGAGGGGCAGTAACAGGCATGGAGCTGCCATCCCAACATAGGAGACTTTGATAGCAATGCCTTCTTCTGGAACACCTCCTGAAGGACCTGCCTGAGGCTGTCTCACAGTTAACTTGTCTATTAATAAATAGGAGTACATTCTAAAATAACAACAAATAGTATAGTAAATGCATCAACCAGTAACATAGTCTTGATTATCATTATCAAGAATTAGGTACTGGACATAATTTGTGCTGCACTGTCACAGGACTGGCAGTGCAGGAGGCTTGTCCATGCCAGCATCGCCACAAACACAGGAGCAATGTGCAGTGCTACATTCTGAGGACCACGACGTCACTAGCTGGTAGGAATCTTTCAGCTCCATTACACTCTTATGGGACCTGCCACGGTACATGTGCGGTCCATGGTTCACCAAAACATCATTCAGTACCTGGTTGTGTGCCATTAGGGAGAGGCAGCTGGAGACCATTTCACCTGGCTGTCAGTCTTGGCCTAGACTCTCACGGCCTAGAAGGCTTGGGGGCAGTAGACGGGGAATTCTGAGAGAAGGTGGCTCTTTTCCTCAAGTGCTTCTTTTGAAATGTCCTCTAAAATTCAACTGGCAAGGCAGATTTCCCCCACTCCTTAGATGAAATGCATGGATGGTTTTAAATCTAGGACTGTGTCTAACTCAGATACAAAGACCAAGCTCCTGAGATGGGCAGCATTGCTCTTCATAAATATCTTGAAGACACCAACACCTCATGTATTTGCGACTCCCTCTTCCAGCTGTCCTTGGTGATTGGAGCTGGGGAGGGATGGTCCCTAAACAGCTTTTGTGGGCGAAAAGTTTCAAACAGTTCTGATGAAGGATGCTGGTTTAGGACAGAGTATCTTTCGTAGATACAAAATATTTTGTAGTACTAAATGCAAGATCTGACTTTTTAAAAAGTGCTAGCCCAGTCCCTGCTCCAAACAATTTCATAGTTTTTCTAAGTTCCTCATGGTATCTCCATTAAGACTTCTTAACCTGTTTGTGGAGACAAATTAAGTCATGGGGATGGCAGGGACCCCTTAAATGCAGATTCTGGTAGAATTGTTCCAGGGTAGTTGGGGATCCTGTGTTTCCTGCCAGCTCTTAAGTGGGGCCCTGCCTGCTCCTCTGGACTCCAGGTCCTAACTGGGCAAACTCCCTTTAGGTGTGCTGTGGGCGGAATTGGGTCCATGAAAAGATGCTGAAGTCCTAACCCACAGGACCTGTGAATGTGACCTTATTTGCATTTCTTGCAGGTAATCAAATTAAGATGAGGCCATTAGAATGAGCTCTAATCCAATATAACTGGTGTCCTTATTAAAAGGGGACATTTGGCCAAAAAGATGACATGCACAGAGGGAGATGATGGGAAGACACAGGACAGCATGTACAAGCCAAGGATCAGACGCCGAGGCCGTGAGATACCAGGGGACGGGCCTGGAATAGATCCTTCCTCAGGGTGCTGAGAAGGGACCAACCCTGCAGACTCCTTGATCTTGGACTTCTGGCCTCAGAACTCGAAACAGTCAATTTGTGTTGTTGAAGACCCTGACTGTGGCATTTTGTTGCCACAGCTGGAGCTGACTAATACAAGGCCTTGGGTACATCACCTTGGCTCCGTCCTCTGCAGGAGGCCCTCTCTTGTGCCCTCAAAACCCCGCAAGTAATTACCAGGTGATTAGGCTCAGGAAACTGAACAGAAAATGAACAATGCCCAGGCCATCTATAAAAATAGAACTCTAACCCTCAACCTCTGCAGCAGTTGGCCCCAGATGCTCAAGACTTGGCTGAGAACTGTCAACTTCCTTTATTTTTGCTCCTGTTTCCAACTCGGGACTAGCCAGAAAAAGCCAAATGTGCTCCCCAAATGGATCTTCTAATGAGCCCCCTTCAGCTCCCCAAAGCTGACAGCCCCCAGTCAGGGTGCCCCTGGAGCCGCCATTTCCATCATGAAGCTTTCCCACTCCTCCACCTGCCTTGGAGTCTGCCAGACGCAAGTGACAGTGGCCAACCCTCCTGCCGTACTGAGCTCTGAATGAACAGCGCCTGTTAGTTCTCCTGCATGTGGTCTTCCTCCCTTCCCTCAGCCTCTCTGTCATACTATGTCACAAGTTAGGGGGAGCTCAGCGTTGGGCACATTACAGGTTTCAGGAAATATTTTTTGGATGGCAAAATAGTGAAGGAGTGCTGTCGTGACAACAGATCGATATCTGTTGAATGAATGAATGGATTTAGCACAACTTGTCTACCTGGGAGAAGAAATTATGGAAGAAAAAGAAACACTCCCATGAATTGTATCACCAAGGTTTGATTGCATTTGGTAGGTCCTGGCTTTGGTCAAACTGGGGGAAATGGCCAGATTGCGAGTTTCACCTTTCCAATACAATGTGTGTTATTCTTTCAGCCTTATTTATTGTGGTATTTTTCAAATTATAATAAATTTACTTTCTTCTGAATATTCAGATGCTTCAAAAAGTACCCAAAGGATGCAATTAGCCCCAGGGGAAATATGCTATTATGTGCACATATCATGTTTTGCATAGGCTTTCCATCATCTACATAATTTATGTGCTTTTGCATAATTTTGCCTCTTTTTATGTTTTCTATGTGTTTGTGAGATAATCTAGAAGTTTTTTCCTACCATCAGAAACACAGAGAGAACTCAAGTCAGTGTTGTTCCTTCACCCACTCTGCTTGACTTCCAATGAAGCCCCTTACGGGAACCTCAGGAGACAGTTGCTTTCATAGGCACCAACATCAAGGCATGAAAAAGTAGAAGGTTCAGGGAGCTTTCAGGAATGAAACAGAACCTTGTCCATTTTCATATTCTTCTGGGTATTCACTAGGGTCTCTGATGAATGGTGCTAGCATTTTGAAGCTCTTTAAACTGTTTATAATCCTCACTTTGGTTTTGAAATAGAAAAATAATGCCAAAATTAATGGGTTTTTAAAGCTTCTGATGTGAGTTGGTTGCATACAAATTTCCTTAAAACCGAGAAAGTCCATCATCTGGGGAACAGGTGAGTTGTGTGTAACTCTGGTTGGACTTCAATTGATTTTTCTCTCTCGGCAGCCCTTTCTATTTTCCGTATTTTTAATTTCTATCTCTCTTGTGCTTTCCTCCAGCTCAAATCTCCTTAGAGTGCAGTTGTCAGATACAGAACAGAGTTGCCTCTGCCGAGCAGTGACCCTGTTTAGAGATCACAGACTCAGGTCTGACTGGCCTTTGTCAACAGGCCGGCCTTCCAGTTAGCCTTGTCAAAGTCAAGATGATGCTCCCTGCAAACAATTGTCTCGACCTCCTCTTTCATGAAGAAACAGTGATATAAATTTAGCAATGCTAATGGCTTTCTTCTGGGCCAAAAAGATGTAGAGAAGTTGAATCACAGACATTTTTAGAAAGGGCCCCATTGACTACCTCATTTTCATAGAGAAAGAACCTGAGGCCAAGAAAGGTAAGGCAACTCTCACTCCCAAGCTAAGCAGTAGAGGAGGGTGTTCAAGTTCAGGTAAGTCTTTGTGTTACCGGGTGAGGGGTGTCCAGGTTCTTGGCATTTTGAACAAAGAATTGGACAAAACGCACAAACAAAGCAAGGAAAGAATGAAGCAACAAAAGCAGAGACTTACTGAAAACAAAATCACACTCCACAGCATGAGAGTGGGCGAAGCAAGCAGCTAAGGGCCTGGTTACAGAATTTTCTAGGTTTAAATACCCTCTAGAGGTTTCCATTGATTACTTGGTGTATGCCCATGTAAACAAAGAGGCTAAAGTTAAATTAGAAAGTGATTTACTTGTTGTACACCCTATGTAAATAAAGAGGAGGAAGTAAAGGTACAAAGTAATTTACTCGGTGTACGCCCTATGTAAATGAAGAGGGTATTTCCTGTCATAACTGAAGTGTTTCCATTTTATTTAGTTCTAGGAAGTCTTTTTTTTTTAATTCTACTTTAAGTTCTGGGATACATGTGCAGAAGTGCAGGTTTGTTACATAGGTATACATGTGCCATGGTGGTTAGCTGCACCCATCAACCCATCATTTACATTAGGTATTTCTCCTGATGGCATCCTTCCCCCAGCCCCCTAGTCCCTGACAGGTCTCAGTGTGTGATGTTCCCCTCCCCTATCCATGTGTTCTCATACTTCAACTCCCACTTAGGAATGAGAACGTGTGGTGTTTGGTTTTCTGTTCTTGTGTTAGTTTGCTGAGAATGATGGTTTCCAGATTCATCCTGGCCTTGCAAAGGATATGGACTCATCTTTTTTATGACTTCATAGTATTCCATGGTGTATACATGCCACATTTTATTTATCCAGTCCCGTTCTAGGAAGTTTTTAGGTTCCCTGCCTCTGGGCCCTATTCTCATGCCTCACTTGTACCTTCTGACTGTCAGTCTAGAACTATTTGCAGGGAAAAGCCAGGGACGGTGGGTTTCACCAATATTCCACACACAGCAGGGATAGTGACACACTTTGAGAAAGCAGCCAGCCAAGGAAGGGGATGCTACCCCTGGAGACCAGGGCCAAACTAACTGACCACAGATGCTGAGGCCTCTTTCAAGGGCCATGAACATTATTCAGTAGCTTACTGCTCCCCAGTCTGGGTCATGAGCACTTCTGAGCAGTACAACATAATTGTAGGGACCACCAAGCCCCTGCCATCTATCTACATCGACACTGCAAAGACAAAGACACCTAGCAGCCACCCCACCGAGGCCAAACACACAGTACCAGAAAAACAGTGTGGTCCTGCAGAAAGACTCTAGGGCAAATGCGTTTTCAAACATTTTTAGCAAACAAAAAGATTTCCTATCACAGCACAATGAATAATTATGTATTAAAAGTGGTGATCCCTGGGTTAACATAAATGTTGGTTCCAAACGTTCACTTTCCACATGGCGACATCCATGAAGGGCAGGACAAACCCTCACAGAAGTGACAGATGTAAAGCACTTACAGTAAATGAAAAATATTGCCTCTTGTCCCAACACAAAGCCAAAGGAGAGAGAAAGAAAGGAATAACACACCACTTCCACTGGCATTGGTGGTATCACGCATCTGACAATCCTGCCAGAAACAAGGCAGATGTGCAAGGCAATCGTCCTCTTATCTGTAGAATATGGGACCTTTGTCTTACAACATTCCATACACCAGGGCGTCAGCTGGAGGGCTGCTGTTCCCACTGGGAATCATGCATGACACCTACCACCACTCCTCTGCTTCTCCTCCTTCCAGGTGTGGCCTTTTAGCTTCAGCTGTCCTTCCCTCTTCCCCTCCCTTTTCTGCCTTTTCTGATTGCTCTGTTCCTCTTCTGCTCTTCCAACATGAGACTCTCATTCTGATAGTCTCTTTCTCCTGTAAATTACAAAATATTTCAGACATTTTCTGGTTTTAATACCCAGATCAATTACCCACCTTTGGAAAGAGTGAAGTGGGACCCAGAGAAAGAAGAGACAAGGGGCTAGTGAAAGAAAAGGCAGGGCAGGAACCACAATCCCCTAACTTCCTTCCCGTCCACAGTTAGTTCCTCTCTGCAGCTCTGTTAGAAATCTTTCAAAGTTACCATCTTTGATAACAATGGAGATGCCGACTGGATGCTTCTAAGTTTAACAAAATGGCAAAATACTTGAGAAAGGGTGATTTCAGCACCACTGTTTACTTATCTCACCAAAACACCACCAAAAGTCCAACAGGAAACTAACAGCAAAAGGTGCGTGTGATGCCCCACCCCTGCACACCCCTTGCACTGGCCAGGTGGGAGCAGAATCTGCAGGTGATACCAAGCACATCCAGGGAACATTCACTGGAAGACACCATTCCTCTCTCCATCAAAATTTTGAAAATGCTCTCCTGTGCAAAGACCCATGGTTTATTCAACAGTATCTCAAAGCAAAAATGCATCAGAGGAGAGAACTCCTAACTGAAGCTACAGACTGATTATAGTGTCTTGGAAGGAATTCTGTTTCCATCAAGAATCCATACCCTTTAAATACTATGATGTATAACAGTAACAATAATAAAAGAATCCATACCTTGTCCCAGTAGCAGAGGCCATGATGGAGCACAGAAAACTGGGTATTAAAGCTTACCCCATTGTGTAGTGGCTCTCGTGAGCTATTGAACTATACAACTAAATTATGGAATTAGTTATTTAATATATGTTTCTTCTACCATCATCTAAGCTTCATGCAGGCAAGAACCATCATTGCCTGTTTCCAGGCTTAGCACACAATGGTGGGTACTGTACAGAGAAGGTGCTAGATCACTGCTAGATGAGGGGATAATTGAACAGATGAGTGGAGAAAGGAAATCCTTGAGAAAGGAGTCCACTTGCTCGAATTGCCCAGAACTCCCCCTCCACACCTTGAGGTGGAGGCAGCTGCCTCTTAGAACACACTTATGTCCACTCCTATTTGGGCCTTATGTATGAGATGAGCATTTTGTAGCACCAGGAAAGGTGGAATCTACCCCATCTCTTTATATCCATTTACCAGACCTGGAAAGATGTCTCTGCATTCCATAATAAGTGAAGAGAAAAAAACAAAATCCAAAGATTCTGAAGATTCTGTGACATTAAAAAACAAGAACTCATGATATAGAAAAAGGGCACTTTTGAAAAATGTGAATGGTAAACAGGATAAAGAAAATGTGATACACATGCAACACCATGGAATACTATGCAGCCGTAAAAAAATGAGACCATGTCCTTTGCAGGAGCATGGAAAGAGCTGGAGACCATTATCCTTAACAAACTAACACAGGAACAGAAAATCAAATACTGCATGTTCTCACTTATAAGTGGGGGCAGAACGATGAGAACACAAGGACGCTAAAAGGGAACAACACACACGGGGACCTATTGAAGGGTGGAGAGTAGCAGGAGGGAGAAGATCAGGAAAAATAACTAATGGGTTATCAGGGAAAATAACCATGGTGAAAATAACTATGGCTTAACACCTAGGTGATGAAATAATCTGTACAACAAACCCCCATGACACAAGTTCACCTCTATAACAAACCTGTACATACACCCCTGAGTTTAAAATAAAGGTTAAAAAAAAAGAAAGAAAAATATGTAAGAACCACATGTGAGTTCTTCATTAGAGTTCTACAGCATCTATTGGAACTCTCAAAAAATCTTTCAAAAATAGGAGAAGAGTTCTTAGAATAGAGAGATAGGGGATAAAAAAAATAAAAGGATGAAAGGCAGTGAATGGCGTCAATAAAGAGCAAATTAAAAGAAAGAAATGATGTCAAAAACACTGAAAAAAAGAGAACCAGAGACTCTAAACAAAGGATTGGCCCATCAAGAAAACCTCAGATCAGTGAATAAAGGAGTATGACCTTCTAAGGAGTGAGAAAAAAAAAAATAGTAAGAGAGAACCTGATAGATAGGAACAGCAGAGGATGGAGATCAGCTATGTAGATGATTTGCTTTTCATGAAAAAAGAGACCAGAATAAATGGAAGCAACCCCTGCAGAATACAACTTTTTTAAGACAGAAAAAAACAAAAAGCTTCCATCTAAAGTCTGAAATAGTTTACCACCAGCAAAAATTGAATTCGAAAAGCAAAGTCCTCATAGGCATACACTGAAACATAGCTTGGAGTTTTAAGAATTAATTTTTTAAAACATAAATATCCATGCAAGAAATAAACAAAAGCAAAAATGAAAAGGTGCTGCTTACACTAAGTTAGACTGGCCTCAGATTTCTCCTCTGTAACATTAAATGTCCATGTTTTAGGGGACTTTGAAACCCCAGGAAAACTGGAAAAAAAAATAAATTAATATCTTTGTATTAAATGCAATGCAAGTAAAAATCAAAAGACGATGTCTTATGCTTGATGTTGATAGATAATATGCTTTAAATGTGTTTTAAAATTAACAAAAATCAAGTCAAAAAGGATCAAAGACTTAAATTTAAGACCTGAAACTGTTAAACTACAAGAAGAAAACATGAGGAAAGGCTCCAGGACATGGGCCTGGGCAGAGACTTTTTATGTGAGACCACAAAAGCAAAGGCAACCGAAGCAAAACCACACACCTGCAGTCGCATCAAACTAGAAACTTCTGCACAGAACAGGAAGCAATCAGCAAGTGAAGAGACAACCCACAGAATGGAAGGAAATATTTGGAAACCATTCATCTGACAGGAGATTAATATTCAAAATATTTAAAGAGTTCAAATGATTCCTTAGCAAAAAATAAAAACAAATAATCAAATTGGAAAATGAGTAAAAGATTCTAAAAGACATTTCTCAAAAGAAGGCATCTGAATGGCCAATAGTTATGTGAAAAAATACTTAGCATCACTAACCATAGTGAAATGCATATCCAAACTGCAGTGAGATATAATCTCACCCCAGTTAAAACGGCTATTATCAAAAGGGAAGAGCAGATGCTGGTTAGGGTGTGGAGAAGGGGAATTATCATACACTGTTGATAAGAATGTAAACTGGTACAACCTCTATGGAAAACTGCATGGAGGTCTCTCAAAAACCTAAAACTAGAACTACCATATGATCCAGAAATTCCTCTAATGGGTATATATCCAAAAGAAAGGAAATCCGTGTACTGAAGAGATACCTGCACTCTCATATTTAGTGCAGCATTATACACAATGCCAAAATATGGAATCAACCTACATGCCTATTAATGGGTAAAGAAGATGTTCAGGTTGTTTCATTCAACTTACATTTATACACGATGGAATGTTATTCAGCCATGACAAATAAAATCCTGTCATTTACAGCAACATAGAAGGTCCTCATGTAAAGTGAAATAAACCAAGCACAGAAAGATAAATATCACATGTTCTCACTGATATGTGGGAACTATAAAAAAAAAAAAGTGGATCTCATGAAGATAGAGAGTAGATTGGTGGTTATCAGAGGTCAGGAAAGGAGTAGGAGAAAGAAAGGATGAAGAGAGGGTGATGAATAGGTAGAAATACACAGTTTGATAAAAGAAATAAGACCTAGTGCTTGATAGATCAGTAGGGTGACTACCGTTTACAATAATCTATTGCATGCTTCAAAATAGCCGGAACAGAAGAAGGAGAATGTTTCAAGCATGAAGAAAAGACAACTGTTTAAGGTTATGGATATCCCAATGACACTGATTTGATTTTTACAAATAATATACATGAACTAATTATCACATGCACCCCCAAAACTATGTACACCTATTATATATCAGTAAAAGTTACATTAAGGTAGTCACTCTCAGAATTAAAGTGTGATATCAGTGAGTAGGGAAGATCAATAGGAAAGAACGTTTCCAATAATGATGGCTAAGTTATTGGGATCTATAACTTAGATCCCAAGAGTACTGCCATTGCAAACAATGAAAAATGATTGCCAAACAGACATCCCCTAAAAAGCAGGGGAAGAACTGACATGGTAGTAGGGAGCTCACAGGCTGTACTCTGAAATTAGAATCTCAAATGACCCTGAGGACATTTTCAGAGCCCACTCTCCTGGGCTTGGGCAGCTCTAGAGGATGATGTGATGAAAATCAGTGAAGCCCTTTCTTCCTTTATTCATGGGGATTCATAGAGGAGATCCCCTTGAGACTGAGCAGAGGAGAAGAAAACAGACAGAAAAAGTGTCCTGTCACTCAGAGACTGTGGCCCCGGGGCCGTGATGGTGCATAGCTGTAGCCCAGACTTACAAAGTCTGGGTGGCCAGGGATTTTCCCGGTAAGAACATGGATTGAGTTGGACCCACAGATGATGGTACCAGGAGGAACAACTGCAGAGCCTCTCTGAGGAAGACACAGTAGTATAGTTTTCTTAGGGTAAACGTTCACAGGGCCACATAAAGTCATTAAAAAAAAATCAAAATATTTAGTGTTGGAATCACCAGATGGGCATGATAACTGTGCCTGCTATGGTTAAAGAAATAAAGGACCAACTTAAAAATCTGTGGGAAAGGGAAAACAATAAGAAGTGACATGAGCAGATTTGAAAACGGACCACATGGAGCATCTAGAAGTGAAAAATACATTAACTGAAAGTTTAATAAAATCAATACATATATTTGACAGCAGGATGGACTAAGTAGAGAGAGAATTATTGAACAAATGGAACAACACTGATCAAAAAGAAAAAAAAAAACAAATTCAGCCAGACAAGGGTGGACAATTCAGAAGAGATGGTCTGGAGCATGGGAAGATAGCAAACACGCCCACCACACATGTTTGATAGGAGTCTTGGAAAGAGAGAGGAAATGCAAAATTGGAAAAACTTGAAGAGATCAGGACTGACAATTGTCCAAAACCAAAACCAGTGGCAGGCACTAATCCACAGACTCAAGAAGTCAAGATAATCCCAAGCAGGAAACATGAGAAGAAAGACCTAGGAAAACCAAGTGAGGCTGCGAAGAAGTGAAGATAATAAAAATATTTTAAAAGAGACTACAGGAAAGATCCTCCCCTTTTGGAAGACCTTCAATGTAGGAATGAATTTCTGGGAAAATAAAAATGACAATAATAATTACATCCAGTAGGGCAGATAAAGAACAAGAGAACTAAAATGCCAAAGAAGTGATCGCGATTGCTTAAAATACCCTAAGTCTTTTGTACTACTTTGGTGTAGGAAAAAGATTGTGATTCACTTTAAACTTTAATAAATTGTTTGCATATTGTAATTTCCAGGGTAACCCCTAAAAAATGAAATCTGAGAGGCTCTAAAACTTGAAAGAGGAAAAACAATGAAATAATTAAAATAGACAAACAAAATCCCTCCAATCCAATCCAAGACAAAGAAAGGAAAGAAAAAGACAGAGAGGGAGAGGATACATTGAGAAACACACGAAACAACATGGCAGACTTAAACCCAAATATAGCAGTGAATGTGACCTGCAAAATTTGTCCTTTCTTTCTGGAATTATAGGATTTGCAGCATTCATGGCCTAACTCTGGGCAAAGATGCCAGCTATTTCTAAGAAAACGCCTGTTTCCTTCTTTTTTCCTCCTCCTAAACTCCAGGAATCTTAGAGAACCCTAAGAAACCACAAATCCCGACTCTGGAGGCCACGCTTATGGAAAAGGCTGGGGAGAGAGCCCGAGGAGAAACAGCGCAGAGGGGGTGATTGGCTTGCAAAGGTTTAAAGATGGAGAAAAAGTTGGTGTTTGGGTCAGACTGGTGGAGGCCAGTGTTTCAGGTTCTGCTCCCGAAGAAACAGACTGTAAGACATTGGGGACTGCAGGCAGGGGGGGTGACCTGGGAAGCCCGAAGCACCAGGCAGAGGGAGGAAGTGAATCGATGATGCTGCTGCAACAGGGGCCACAGAGGAGGTCACAGGTCACTTGGGCGGTCCTAGGCCAAAGCCAGGGGGCCCTGCAGTGGCCAGCCAGTGGACATGGACTGCCCCTGAAGAGGTGCTTAACGTCAGGAAAGGCAGCATTCTGCTGTCAAGGCCAGCCCTGGGGATTCAGTGAAGCATCAAGCCAACACTGCTAGAAACTGGAGAAATGAGAGCCTTCATCATGAAGGGGAACCCAGGCTCCTGGGTTGTTTACCACAGAGTCCACTTCTAGGAGGATGGAGGTCAAGCTCACCCCAGCCACATCCAGACAGATCTGATTCAGACCCAAGGGTTGGAGTGAGTCGGGCACTTCATCTGCCTTCCTTTCTCACCTGCGCCTCCATTTTCCCCGTCGCCCATTGCCAAAGTCAAGCAGTGCCAGTGCCATCCGGTCCCACAACCTCCACTTTTCCTATCTACGACTCTGCAGGGCATCGCACTGCTCACCCGGGAGGGCGCGGTTCACGTTGTGGGCTTCATCAACTCCCACTCTGAAGTTGTGCAGCTCACAAGCCACACCCTGTGCGAGGGGGTCCTGTGGACCTTGGACCTCTGATACAGTCAGGTGGAGAGCTGCCCCACTTCTCAAAAATGCTCCCATATAAGCCACTGTCCCATCGGCTTTTCCGGAGCAGTTTCTCAACACATCTTCAAGTGAGACTTTTTCCTCCAACAGCCCCTCCGGATGGGGCTCTCTGAGAGAATCTACATGCAAACAAATAATTAAGATGCTTTTTGGTTAGACATCTTCTCACTTTTGTTTACATTGTCTCTTTCAAGACTAACTGCAAAGTTTGCAGAAGGAAAGGGATCAGGTGTCCAGAAACCATAAATCATGGGATTGTTAACACTAAAAGGTAGGAACATGAGCGCTCTCCTCTCTATGCCCCTGATGGGACAGGAGGTGATGCGGGTACAGGGAGGCTCCCAGGGAATCCCCATGAGAGACCGGGGACCAGAGGCCAGCCCTGGCACCTCCACCTTCTCCTTCTGCCCATGGTGGGACCCTCTGTCTTCCAAACAGGCAATCGCTTAGCAAATTCATCCTTTTCCCTAGACTTTGAAGTTGACAGGACATTTATCACTCAGCTGACCACAGAGTGAAAAGACTAGAAGGTCCATCACCATTGCCCAAGACTTACTCAGACAAATCACTACACATTCTCTGCAGAAGATCTGGAGACTACACCCAGAAATGTTTCCGGCACAAAGCCTGGCCCAGGGAGAACCAACACACTAGTAAAATTTAAAGAATTAAATTATTTGTGGAACATGGAGGAAATCCCTGCTGTTTCTTTTATCTTTTATTTATCATAATTAATGTGTTTAACTCATGTAATGGCAGATGCCTGGAAAAAAATAGCTGAGAAAATAGTGAATATGTTTTATTTAAAAGTTCAGATAAAGCTGAAAATTTTGAGGATTAATTAATCACAATAGTATCCCATTACATAAAAGCACATAGACACATGCATTGAATTCAGTTTTAAAACAACTAGCAGGATATCTAGTTACTGCCCAAATTCTTTCCCATGGTCTTCTTGGGGCAACATTGTAGTATTTCTTATATATTACATTCAATCTGGAAGATGTTATAAAGTGAAAATCCTGAAAACCAACTTGTTCATGACTCCTTTTATGTATTTTAAAATGTAAATTATATCGTCTCTATAAATCTGACATTATTAGAATTGCATACAATGAGATTTCTGGTTTCAAATAATATTTTTTCATAACGCCTAAGGCCTATTCACAGATATATCCTGGGACTTTTGTCAGTTACTTGAGCATTTAATTTTTTATTCTGTTGTCATTTGGCTGAACGTCTAAAAAGTTAATTTTGCAATATGAAAACCTCTCTTTTACTATGATAATTCCCCATCAAAAGCCATTTCTATGGAATAAAATTGTAGTTTCTGAAGTGATTGTTTCTCTTACTGAGGCCAGTGCAATTCCCAGGGGTTTCTCAAACATACTTTTGGGATTTATCCATGGCTCTTTTTCTTATAGAAACATAATTGGATTCTGATGCCAAAACTTAAAGAAATAATATACTTCAAATCAACAGTCCTCTTATGCAACCCAAATGTTTATTTACCCTTAAGGAAAAAAAAAAGAGAACATTTAAACACACACACACAAACAAACAGGCACACACACACACACACAAAACACACACACTTATATTGAGTAGTTATTCTATTCTTAAGTGGCATAACTTGACATGTGTGTCTTGGTATCTGTGCTGGAGAGATTCTGAGGTGGCCCTGTGACCTACCCTCATGGTGTTCACACCCTTGTTTAGTGCCCAACTCCCACCCAGAAGTGTGGGTGGGACCAGTGACTTGCTTATAACAGAAAATGGCAGAGTGACAGGTTGCATGTGCACCTTATACAAGGTTGTGACATCTGCCTCACTAGCAGATCTTCCTTTGCAGGCTTTGAAGAAGCAAGTCAGTCACGGTGTTGTGAGCTGCCCTATGCAGAAGCCACACAGCAGGAAGTAGAGGCTGGGGTCCAGCCAACAGCCAGCCAAAAACTGGGCCTCCCAGTCTTTGGTCTTCAAGGAAGTGAACATCACCAACAAACACATGGTTCTGGAAGCAGATCTTCCCCCAGCTGAGCCTTCAGATGAGAATACAGTCCTGACACCAATACAATGATTGAAGTCTTGTAGGGGACACAGCTAAGCCACGCTCAGGCTTTCAGCTGATAGAAACTGAGATACTCATATGACACTTTAGGCTGCTAAGTTTTTGGTAATATTGTTACACTAATAACTAACATAGGATTCATACACTGTTGGACAAACCTCCTACCTTCTCTACACTGGCAGCTGAAGCAATCGGTCATTAGACTGGCCTTTCCCTAAGTTCCATTCCACTTCAAGCCCCTTGCTCTGTTCTTACTGCTGACAGAGGCCAAGCCCCGGACCTTGCTGCTTGAGCCCTCAGTGATCCTCAGTACTCTAAGAAAAGTCTGAACTCTCTAGCATGGCCCCCGTAGCCCTGTGATCAGGCGAATGCCAGCTCTCTTCTTCCCTCTCTGCTTCTTTCACTGGACTGCCCCTCCAGCAACCTCCCTATCAGATGGCAGTTGTGACTGCCTCTCTCCGCCACAGCCATAGCTGCTGCCAGGCAGCACTCTCCGGGGGTTGGTAATCGCTCTACACTGCCCTCCCAGGCCTATTCATACCCCTGGTGTTAGCAGCTCAGGGAGATCACACTCTCCCTTAAAATCTCCTCCTCATACCTTGACCACAATTGGTAAACAGTACCCTTACTAAACTCTTAGCAAATACCCTAGATTGAATGAGTCTCTTATTTCCTGTCAAGTTCTAGCTGCTACAACAAGCATCCTGCAGGGCTGGCCCAGAACCCTGCCACTGTTTAGAAGACGACTTGGGACCCACAGTGTCAGTCCAGAAACACTTCCCAGAGGAACCCTGGTTGCCGCTGAGAGCCCTTCCTGTCTCCAGCGCTCTCTCCAAGCATCACCCAGCCATGGGGCTGCATGGCTTGGTGCCACCTACCTCCAGAATATCAGCACCTTCTCCAAGATATGTCAAAACTCTCTGCACTGGCACAGGACAGTCATCAGCATGGCCACAGGCCCCATAGTGCTTGCAGAGAGTCTGCCTCATCCTCCACTCCATAAGAGCTTCTACTTCTCCTAGATTATAAAAGAGGAGTTTTTTCATTCATTATTACCTGCCTAAGTGTACTTAACATGACTCCAACTGATCCTGGGAAGTATGATCATCAAGAAAATCTTGTACAATAATTAAATGTAGTACTGAGAACATCATTAAAGTCAATGACCCAGTCCATTAGCAGTTTAAACACATTTTACCTTAACGTGACTATATTCAATGAAATTCGGAAGATGTAAGACAAGTGAGAACATATATAGAGCCAGGTAGTGCATCTCCACTGTAATCAGATAGCAGGCTATGAAACACAGGTGCCTATATGGCAGAACTCCAATGATAAGCCACAAGCAGCAAACCCCAAGCTCAGGCAAGCTTTCCCACACATACAACAAATAATTTTAAATAAACTCAAGTAAATTTAACAAACACAGTGATTCCTATTGCTCTGTAAAGACACCTGTTCTCTGAATCACTGCTTAGAAAGCCAAGTGCTGATTCTCAGCTACTACGGAAAAGGATTTGATTTGATGGAATAGATTTGGGTTCAAGGGGATCCTTGGAGTGGCCAGACAGGCTTTGGCTGGAGTTCCTTTCATTGGCAACGTGGTCTTGGGTGCCCAAGGACTCCAGAAGCACTGCATCAGCCCTACATGCTGGACTCAGCAGGAATGAACACAAGAGCAAGAAGCTACCCCGCCTTACTCAGATCCTGATGAGTCACTCCAGATGGTGGGGAATGGTCTTAAGCCTGAATGAATGGGAGTGTTCTTGGGAAGTGACAGCCTCTTCCTGCAGAGCAGGATAGTCATGAGCATGGCCTGGTTTCAAAGGAGAGCTGTGCTCATCCTAATCCAGGAGACATTGTCCCACAATTTTATGACCCATTCCTTGGGAATAAATGGCCCAGTTTGCCATTCTCCTAGATAATCAGGGAAGGAAAAAACGAATTTCAGAATAGTCTATGACTTTGACTAAGCCCATTTTATCAAGTGTTCCTCACTTCCATGGGCTGGAGGCTCTGCTAGACTACATAGGCACAGCTGGATTACGTTTCCCCAGCTTCTCTTACACTTTTCTGCAGCCGTGGGACTACGTCCTTTGTCATGGAACATGCACAGACACGAGCAACACCTGAGCCGGACACAGGAACCCGTGCTCTCAGCCCTTGCCTCCTTCCAAACAACCGTAGCCTCCATGCGCAGCCCTGGAGCAGCCCAGGTAAAGACCCCACCCAGAGACCATGCCTGAGGAGCCAGGGCACTCTCAGGACCACTACATGGGCAAGAACTCAACTTCTGCTGCCCTCAGCTCCTGAAATGTTGGTGGTTTGTTACTCCAGGCTAGCTTCCTGGAACCCATGCAGCTTCTTCCATGAAGGGCTGAGATGAAGAAGCTCACCTTACTTAGTTGAAAGCATCAGCAGGTGGGGACAAGTCTTTAGGGTCAGCCCTCCTGTCCCTGTGGCATGCCCTTAGCACCCACAGGGCTCCCTCAGGTCCGTCAGCTGTGGGTCAAGTCCTGAGAACCTACACAGACCCAACAGGGCTGGAGACAAAAGGACATATATGGGCCAGCTCTGACCCTCAAGGAGCCTCCAGTTGAAAGTGCATTGGGATGTAGGGCCCTACTTGTCCTCCCCCTGCGTGAGGTCTACTGTCTTGTGCATCTGCGCTCAGTACCTAGTGCCTCACAGGCAGGCATTCAAGTAACAGTGCTATAGAGAGAGGCATCGGGTTACCAGGAAACACATCAAAACACCTTAGCTTCCCACCAACCTGGGCATGGGTCCCGGCCCCACTGAACCTGCCTCCCTGTGCCGCCCTTGCTGGGGGAATGCCTTTCCCCTGTGGCTGTCAGCAGGCTTTTCCTCTTCCTTCTGGGAACATGACGGGCTTGCACTTCCCTATATTCTCAGGTACCCTTGGCCACACCACTTATTTTGGCCAATGACAAGCAGGTCGAAGGAATGTGTGTCTCTTCCAGGCTGCAACCTTTAAGAGCCAATGTCTGTTCTGCTTCTTTCTTTTCCCTGATCCAACACCAGTAAGGATTTCATCAGCCCAGACCCCTGCGTGGAGCAGAGCTCCCCCACACCGCACAGACATGTCCTCAGATGGAGGAATAACCTTGACATTTCGAGCCACTGAGATTGTGCAGGCTCATTTCTGCAGCAAAGCCTGGCTCATCCTGGCCCAATTCTTACCTTCAAGGACCATTTACCTCAACTCCGAACCACACAAGCACAGTGGGTTTGCTTCTCTTCTCGTTTTAGAGTATTTTCACATATGTTTACAAATCACATGCTGGGTGTTTATTTACAGTCTCTCTCCTGCCTTTATTCATCTTTTTTATCCCCAGGACCTGGGGCCCAGTTTAGGATATGATAGGAACTTTCGGAATTCATCTCAATTCCCAAATGAAGTGGGCCCTGGGGTGTAGCAGAGGCCACCTGTTAAAACACATCCAAAAGGGTTGTCTTGCTCTCTGGCGTAAGCCTTGGGGACATTCTAATTCTGGAACGAAATGTCAAGGTGTTTGTGATTCAAGTTACGGGTCTGATATGCTTCTGTCTGTACCATGAGCACAACGGAAAATGGAGACACGAGGAAAATACAATCCTACTCAAGTGAAAAGGTGGAAATGGCAAGAAGGCAGGCTTTCAAATGCGCTGTGATAAGGCTGAGCAATCCCACGTCTCCTGTAAGCCAGCAGCAGCTGAGCGCTCGGACTCCTTGGGTCTGTCTCAGCTCCAAGCACTTGAGCCCTGGGCAGTGTACTGTGGCATGACATTATTCTCTGTGACAAGGACACTGAGGAATGAGGAACGTTTCCCACATGGAAGGCTATGTGAGTGGAAAGGCTGTGAGCAGCTGTGAGCATCAGGTCAAGACTCTGTCCTCAGAAAACTGAAGCCTAAAAGCTGAGGTTGCCTTCGACTATGGAAGGATCCAGGTCTTTCTCCAGACATGCCAGAAGGCACCCCAGGCCAGTTTGGACAATAGACTCATTTATACACACAGGGGAAAGTCTAATAAGCCTTAAGGTATAGACTCAACCACCCGCACCCGGATCAGCTCTAGACAAAATCAAGAGGTATGTGGTTGCCTGCTCGGGCAAGCACCTGAGGGCTAAGTCCAGTTCAGCAGGGCTTCGTGCTTGGGCCTCAGGTCCCTACAGTGCCCAGGTGACAACAGCTCCTCAGAGGGCCAACCCCAGCTGAAGTTGTGAGTCCCCAACCAGGTCCTGATCTACCACCGTGTCACTGTCAGGGGTGAGGGGTCGCATCTCATTTCTTGCTAACAGCAGTGTGCCAGTGTGACATTTTAATATCTTAA
Source organism: Ateles fusciceps (assembly GCA_036589455.1). Lineage (NCBI taxonomy): Eukaryota > Metazoa > Chordata > Mammalia > Primates > Atelidae > Ateles > Ateles fusciceps. The sequence continues at coordinate 4,471,867 of JAZHEH010001784.1, read as the reverse complement.
TGGCTGGCTGCAGATGAGTGAGGGTACTGTGTATGCTGACGAGAAGGCTTGACAAGTCCCTTGAGGGGGGAGATAAGACCCAAGGTATTAAGAGAGACAGTAGGGAGAGGGGGAGAAGAAGGCAGAAGGGAGACAGCTGTGTTGAGAATAGCGAGGCCGTCGGAAATGAAATGATCCGGGAAAGCAGAAACAAGGATGGGGTGGAGCGGCCAACGGAGCCGAAGCTCTGGGCCTCAGGTCCAGAATTTGCACGGCTCTCCTGCAGGGGTTTAGGCTTCCACAGGCCATGAAATGGAAATGAGTTTGGGCCAGTGTTGTTTATATCCCAAAGGGTGGTGAGCCTCCTGATGATATAAGACTACAGTAGTTAACGTTAGAATATAGTGCATCATTTCTATTGTTTAAGTTAGAAACTGTTCAAGTTTCAGCTTGCAATGGAAAAGTGACTGTGGCTCATGAAATCCCATGGGGGAGGATAGGTTTGGGGGTGGGGGAGTTAACGCACTGTCAACTTTCTAGGAATGCGCCACGTGGCCGCTTCCACCGAGTGCCTGGTTTTTCACTAAGACGGGATCAGATCTCCACCTGCACGGGAACCGCATCTTCTTTAAAATGCCTGGGTTCCTAGGATAGACCTAAGGAAAGCAAAGATGTGTTTGCCAACTTTTTCTCTTGCCAAGAAAATTAGAAGATAGATAGTCATCGTTATAAACGAAAAAAAAATGTTAACAGCAAAAAAGAAATAAAAAAGATCTTAGTCTCGGGTAAAGGACAACCGTTGAAACTGAATCCCTTGAGCTTTGTCAAAGACTCACGGATGGTTTCATATTTTCTTGTTTTTCTAGTTTTCTTCTATGGGAACTGTTACAGGTCTGAAAATAGGCATCTGTAGCCACAGCTATGTAGCCTACCTTGGGGATTCACAGGTGGGTTTGCTACAGGTGGTCAGAAAGACAGGGAAGTGCCTGACAGGGATATTTAGAAAGAGAACTCAAATTAGAGGGACTGTCCTCACTGACGACCAAAGGGAGTGTAGAGCTTGCATTGGACACCTTGCATACATTTTTTCTTTTTTTTTTTTTTTTTTAGAAAAAAATACAAAGACAAGCCAGTTTTATCATCCTAAGGCAAGTAGGGCTGTCAAAGGATTTTAGGGTTGCTGTCCCCTCTGAGGGACTCACCTCTGCAGCCCTGGTTTTGGGACCACACGACCCTAAAAGGGATCATCCAGCTTGCTTAGCAGTCCAACTAGGTTCCAGGTCTCCCACCAGTCTCCACCCTCACTTCTTCATGACCCAGTTGATGAGCCCTGATTCAGACGAGAGGCTTGGTGCAGCTTGGAAAGCTTTGGTAAAGTCTGCTTCCTGCCAGCTACAGAAAATCAGTTACCTTGACTACCAAATTCTCCATCCCAAAAAGGAGTGCTGGTAACTACGTGTACTCTCTCAAATGTTTCACATCCCAGCATCCATTTCCCCAAGGTGCCTTCTCTAGTAGCACCTCTTGACCTTGAATCGACCTTGAGTTTAACTGGGGATCTTACTGACAGCAGATTCCAGTGCAGTGAGTCTGGGGGGGCCTGGAACTCAGAATTTCTAATAAGCTTCCAGATGATGATGTTGTTATTCCACAGGTCACATTTTCATCTTCTCAAATCTAGAGTACACCACCCTTGAAACACAAATCTCCTAAATCCCAGGTTATCTTCTACCAAGCACTTCTTTAACAGCTCCGCTGCACCAGCTTGACCTGGGGTATACATGTGACCCCACGATGTGCCATGAAGATACCCAAGGTGACTAGACCATGTTTTGATCCTATTTCATGTCTGATTTGTAACTAGGACCACGTGGGGTGCCACAGAGACCTTCAGATATGATGCCTGTCTTCTCCTTAGAAAAGACTCTAAAGAAAATCCAGCATCTATTAATAGAGGTAGATGTGAAAATGATAGAGAGGAATTTATATTTTTGTATATTTCTTTGAGTAATATTTGCAGAATATTCTACTTACTTCATGATATTTAAAGTATAACATTATTAACACAAACACAAATCTGTATAACATGCGTTCATGTGGAAACTTTGAAAAATACAGAGATGTAAGAACTAATTAAAAATCAATTTTTCTAAGGGTATAATTTTACCACCCTTCTCTTCATGCATGTCTGTCTTGAGGTCATAGAATACATAGTTTATATTCTTTTTTGCTTAACATTTTATAAGTATCATCGTCCTATTAGAAATTCAGTAAGCCTCATTTTTGTTTACCACGTAATGCTCCATTATAATTTAGTGGTTGCCTTTTTACTGAACATTTAGATTGCTTCTTTTAATGGAGGGGGGATTAGTGCTACAGTGCATTTCTTTTTCTGTATAACCGTCTTTATATTTTCATTCCATTCAGCATGTTTGAGCGTCTATTATGTGTTAGGTACTGATTGTTTTCTTAGGATGGCTTCATAGAATAGGAAATGTTGGGTTAAATGGTAAAGTGATGCCTGTGCCAAATTGCTCTCTAGAAAGTTTGTGACAATTTAACCCTCCCAATGATAGCCCGGAGAGAGCTTGGCTCAGCCCCAAAACTTCAGCAGTATAGAATTTTGTGAGTTTTTGTACTTTAAAAGCATTTTCAAAGCAGATATTCACACAGATAATGACTGTATCTGTCCTTAGCCCAGTTAATGATTCACAAATCGACTTCCCTGTCCTCTGAAGCAGGAAGCTCCTGTGTCCTCACTCTGGCACTACTGGAAGCAAGGTCTTGAGCCAGTAATAAATGAGTAAAGGGAGAAAAACCTAGAATCTTGTAATTGATTATTTAGTGCAAAAGAGGAAGAAAATGATCACAGGTGGTGATGGCAGATGTGACGGCCCGGGATACTTGGCAAAATATGGTGCACATTTGATTATGGGTACGGCAGCTTCTAAGGTGTTGATTGTCCAAACGAAACTCTTTTGTCCCTCCATAGCAATGAATTATGTAGTATTTTATTTTCTCCATTTACTTTCTACTCTCTCTTCTAAATACTTAAATCAGGACATCGATAGCAGATGCTGTGTGAAATTAGATGCCTAAGTGAGGCTGCAAAATTCTCTCAATAAACAACGCCAGCAATTAAATGTTTCAAAACAGACTATCACTGTCATATCTCAAAATGGATGCATGACAACTTGGAAGGCAGCAACTATAAATAGGAAGTCTGGCAAGGAGCCCAAATCCACTCTCATATTAGCCACCAATTCAAAATGTTATTATTATCATTATTATTTGTAATTAATGCACGCTAATTACTTTCCAACTTTCTCTCTACTTCAAAAACAAAAATCCCTTCTCTTCTCTCCTGGAGTTTCAAGGATACTCCCTGACAGTCTGATTTGATAATGAATGAATAGAAAAAGGCAACGTGCTCTCCAGCCTGGCTTTAGGAGGATCCACCACTCCTAAGATCATGTCCCTGGTGTTGAGGCTTGGGAAGATATTGGCTCTGGGAAAGAAAGTCAGAAAATTGCTATTATGCCTCTAATACATCAAAGACAACTTCATTTGCATTTCACCACCACAATAAGGATGAATAGGCAAATGGTGCATAATCTGCAGCCCAGCTGAGTTGAAAGGCAGAAAAAAATCCCACTTTGAAGCAGGAAGATGGATGGGGCCATTCCGTCAAGGATGCTAGACCGTCTACATTTCAGCCATACCAACTGAGCAGCAACAAAGATTCCAAACTAAAAGTCCTAGCCAGCCCCACCCTTGCACATATTGTTATGACTTGTCTGTCACCCAGAAAACCTGTGTCTCGTCAATGAGACATTTTCATCCCCAGTGACCTCTCAGGGTTAAGAGTGGGGAACGTCAAACTATATTAACCCCTCCAGCAAAATCAGCCAGAGGAGAGAAAGAGAAATTCAAAACAACAAAAATACAAACAAAATAATCACACACACACACACACACACACACACACACACAAAATGCCCATACACACATGCCCATACACACACAAGAGGAGGTGACAGAAAAGCATGTGTAAGGCATACTCCTGCAAATTGTTCTGTTGGATGGGAGGAGTCTACTCCTTTCCCTCTATCTGTTTCATGCTTACTACATACATCGTATTTAACCTGAATTCTCCCAATACTCAAAGCTTCAAGGTAAGGTCATTAGTGTTCATTTTCTGGCAAAAGAACTGAATGAGCTCCTGGGGGATGACATGGCTAACGAGAAGTTGAGCCTGACTCTCTCAGGTCTCACTGTGTAGGTGCCTTTACCTAGACCACACGGCGCCTCTCAGTTATTTGACATTCACCTCTCACCTGCTTCACTGGCTTTATCTCAAATGTAATGTAAGTTTTGCTATTTAAAGCTAGCCTTCAAGATGAGAGGTTGGTTGTACCAGGTGGTTATACTGTCATGGGATTGAGATTTGGCTTCTTGCCAGCCGTCTTTATACTTACCTTGGGCACAGCCAAGCTCTTTCACAAGCATGTTGCCACTAATATGAGGTATGGAGGTGAAGGCAAAAAGTGCAATCACATCACCAGTGCAAAGCCTAGGCCACTGGTGGCAGGTGAGGAACACCTACTTCATAACCAGTGTTTAACTTAAAATATGTGAAATGGGAAAAAACATGGTGATCGGTGACTGTCTGAACTCCAGGTACCTCTGCATTAGGTAGAACTCTTCTGGTCGCAAACAACAGAATACGCAATGAAAATTGGCTTAAGTCTAAGCAAGGAACAATTGTCTTCTGTAGCCACAGAATGCATAGGTACATTTGGGCTCCTGCTTTGGCCAACCCACAACTTAGCCAATGCCACCAGGATATCTCTCTCAGCTCTTCTTCCCTGGCTTGGATCACAGCTTCCCTGCAGGGTCACTGTAGGCTTCAAGACCATATCCTCAGTATACAGAGCACCCTGACCTCTGCCAAGACCTCATCCAGGGTCCCGTGAGTAAATCTTCTTGGCCCCACCAGCATGATTTGATTTATGAGCCTATCTGTAAGCTAATTGCTAAAGCTAACAGGATTGGATGTGCTACTTGGCTTAGCCTTGGACACAGATTTCACCCACAGACATTGGCTGTTTTGGTGGGTGCATTTACCTAGAGGAGAGTTTGAGATATGGTGATCAGAAAGACGATAAGGGGGTGCTGAGAGGCAAAAGCAATAGGATTAGAGAAGTATGTTTGTGATTTCAGGTCAACAGAGATGGAGCTACAGTGAAAATTCAAATCATGACAAATGCAAATGATAACATAGGCACTGGCCATGCCTCCACCTCTTGTAAATAGTCCCTGTATTAACTTCGTAAATTATTCAGTTTGAGTATTGATACTCTTAGGCTCTGGGACCTCACCCAAATTTCATGTTGAATTATAATCCTCAGTGTTGGAGGCGGGGCCTGGTGAGAGGTGACTGGATTAGGGGGTGGTTTCTAATGGTTTAGCACCATTGCCCTGGTGCTGTCTCATGATAGAGTTCTCACAAGCTCTAGTTGTTTAAAAGTGTATGGCACCTGCCCCTTGCTGTCTTCCTCCTGCTCCCACCATGTAAGACATGCTTGCTACCCCTTCACCTTCCGCCATGATTGTAAGTTTCCTGAGGCCTCCCTAGAAGCAGAAGCCTGTACATCCAGCAGAACCATGAGCAATGAAACCTCTTTTACTTATAAATTACCCAGTCACTGTCTTTAGAGCAGTGAAAGAACAGACTTATGCAGGTATGCAATCTATTTCTTGCCAGCACCCTGACTGATAACTCCAGGTAAGGCAGAATTTCTTCCAAAATATTCTTTGTATATTTGAGCATCTTCGGAAGGTTTCCAAAGTGGTGCTGAAAACCACCCTGCTTCGCTGTCCTCGGATATAGTGAGTGTCTCATCCCTTGGCTTCACTCTCGGCCAACACCACCTTCCAGGTGGACCCCACCCCCTCATCTTTGATCATTGTTCCTGAAACCCAGGCCCAAAAAGTTAAGACACCCAGTATAATCTGAACACTTACTCAACATCTTTTTCTCCCGTTCACCCTGTACACACACACACACACACACACACACACACACACACCACGCCCCCTCACATATACTCATATTAAATTAATTGTGAGACAAGGCCAAGTGTTGGCAAGGATACAGAGCAATGGGAGCTATTAATATACTGCTCGTGGGAGTGTAAATTAGTTCAACCACTTTAAAAAAGGGTTTGGCAGGATATACTAAAGCTAAACATACACCCACCCTATGACCCAGTAATTCCACACCTAGACATATCCAAGAAAAATGAGTTTACATGTCCAAAAAGGACAAGGATAGTCATATCAGTCTTGTTTGTCATAGCCCCAAACTGGAAACAATCCAGATGTCCATCAACAGGAACACAAATAAACAAACTGCGGGACTGAGTGGAGAATGGGCTGCTGATACACGCAACAAGCCTGAGTTTCTGTTATTACATTGAGGGAAAGAAGCCAAGCACAAAATAGTCATATTGCATGATTCTATTTATATGAAAGTTGAGAACGAGAAAAACTAACGGATGTTGAAAGAACTCAGGATAGTGGCTCCCTCGTGGAGGGTTGTATTGAAAAAGAGGGGAATGGAGGAAATCTCTGGGGGCTGGAAATACCGTATATCTTGATCAGAGTGTACATAGAGATAAAATTTTATCAGACTGTGCATTGAAGATTAGTAATAGCCTTTACACATTCTGTTGTATGTATGTTACATCTCAATAACAAATTGAAATTTAAAATGAGATTTATGGGCTATAACAAGGTGAAATACAAATGTCCGTTGACATCAGATGTCTATGTGATTCTAAATACGGCTGTTTATCAACATGTTTATTCAAAACCATAATAAATGGCTATTTTTTTAACATAAGTAGCATAGGCAGGCAGCAGGTAACCAACAAAAGCTCAGAGCGATGGTTATAATAATTAGCAATGCATTTGCTACATTTTTATTGCCAGCCCAGTCACTTTTTCAGATTAATTCCCAAAACTGCACAAGATTATAAAGGCAACTCATGGGAAAATGAGTCATTTTGAGACCCACAGGCAGAAGTGCCACGGCACAGTTATCAGAAGGACCCAGAGGCAATCCTCTGTAATGGGAGAGTTTAGTTCTGATGTAGATACAGAGTTCGGAGTAAAAAAGCAGTAAGTGGTCACATTAAGTGGACGTCCCTGGAAGAGGAAGGGATTTGTTTTCAAGCCTAGAAGAAGTTTCTCTAGGTATCTTTGATGTAACTATGCTATTTTTGACAAGTAAAAAATTGACCTAGGCTAAGTCATTGTGACTTCCACTTTTACAAAAGCACTCTAAGCTACTATGCAGCTGTCTACACCTAAAGCAAGAAATCAATGTGGTCATTCGCAAGGCATTTATCTTGCAACATTTATCTACAGTTTGGTGTGAAGGGTTTGAAGCAGACCACACCCTAGCAGTGAAATGCCAGGATCTCAAGTGGAAAACCATTCTCTAGGTCCAGGGCAACCTAGCTGGTCAAATTTCTCCCCCATCTGGACACCCAGAAACCTCTCAAATGGATTCAGGGAAATTGTCTTGGGTCAAGATATAAACATCAAAAACTTGTACTCTTATGAGAATGTGTGTAGGCAATTCACTGTTTCTACAGTACTGAAAGCCCAATGCAACTCCTCCAACCAGCCTGCAAGGTCATGATCTAGTCCCTGCCTACTTCTTTAACCAAGCTGCTACCTCTCCCCATTCTCTGGGGGCCTCGGCTGTGGTGGCCTTTCCCCACCCTTGACCTCACGCCTTCTCTTCCCTCTGCCAGGAGAGTCATTCTGCTTCCCTTCCACCACTACCTCCTCAGCCTCATTCCACTTTCCTTGGAGACTCCTCCCCTGAAATCCAATCTGGAGCAGGTATGCCTGAGTACTCCCTCTCACAACACGTTTCCTTGTCCTTGTGGAACTCATCATCATCTATGATTCTATAAACACTTATGTGCTCATCTTTATACTCTCCAGCTAGACCATCACAGTCAGAACCTCATCTGTGCTTTCTGCCAAAGCATGCCCCAACTGAGTACAGCAGGACTTCCAAATGCTAGCATGAGTAAATATTTACAGACTAGTGTAGCTAAGACAAGACAGAGAAGATTCCAGACATATGGGTTACTGCTCCAGTCAGCTGCCCCCTCGAGGACTTGCTTGTTAAAGTGATGCACATAAAAATCAGATTGAAAATAAGTGTTAATCCTAAAACCCAATGCTGATGAGCCTGTAGGAAGAAGGACACTCATTTCTTGCTGATAGTAGCAACAGCAGCCAGTCAACACCTTTGCACCAAGAACAATTATTTGACATCAGAAATTAACTCAAAACCAGTCAGGCATGGTGGCTCACGCCTGTAATCCCAGCACATTGGGAGGCCAAGGCAGGTGGATCATCTGAGGTCAGGAGTTCAAGACCAGCCTGGCCAACATGGTGAAACCTCATCTCTGCTAAAAATACAAAAATTGGAGAGGCATAGTGGCACATACCTGTAATCCCAGCTACTCGGGAGGCTGAGGCAAAAGAATCGCTTGAACCCAAGATGGAGAGGTTGCAGTGAACCAAAATTGCACCACTGCACTTCAGCCTGGGTGGCAGAGCAAGACTCCATCTATTAAAAATATATATATATAGAAAGGAAAAAGAAAAGAAAGAAATTAACTCAAAATGAAAAAAACTATCTTTACAAAGATATATATTTCCTATCTTTTCCTAATAACTGAAGATTAGAAATGACCTAAAATCTACAGCAGAAGGAACTTTTAAATATATGTCAACTAGATTAACTTTTTGCAACTATCTAAAATTACTATGTGCGTTATAGCCACCACAATTACTTGTTATTATTTTCTCATGTTAAATGAGAAAACATGATAAACCGTGTCTACAAAAGTGTTATGCTACCGTGCACAGGTATGAATAAAAAATGGATAAGAACACCAAAAATAAACATGTGTAAAAAAAAAACTATTGTCTAAATTATGCTGTAATATCATTTTAATAGTAAATAAACAACCATGAAAATTCTACCTAGACCTCCACATCCAAAGGCATTTACCGCTGATGGCACCAGCAGCTCCTGGCTCAGCCTCCTCCTCTTGCCCTTCGAGTTTCATGTCTCGCCTCCTTCCTGGAGGATCCTCCTGCCTCCCCACCTCCACTGCACCTTTCTGCTCCAGCAGAAAGAAGTCTCGCTTGGAAAGAAGCCAACACTGATGGATCTTTTAGATTCAGTGGCCTCGGAGGCAGAGGTGGGCTTGCTTTCTCCTGGTTGAAGACCTGCCTGGGCTGGCAAATGGTCCCTTCATCAAGAGACCCACATCTGGCTCTGTACAGCCTTGAAATTGAGAGTTTTACAGAAGGTCTTTGGAGAGTTATTGGGAAGGAAGCCCTACCCCAACTCCTCAGGGGGAAGCTCCAGCTGAAGTTAAGGTGTCCGAGGGGCACAGAGACCTGGGCTTTGGTGCCGAGGCCAAGCCTGTACCGGACAAGCAAGAATAATTCATTTTTCATTATCCACGCAACCTATCAATTGACAGCCCCCCTCAGCATGGGTTAGGAGAAAACAATCTGGAAGTTCCATCTTTGACTTATACACCAAAGTGTTCAGGGCTCTGTAAGCTATTCAAATGAAGATGAAGCTTACAGGTAAGAGACGGGTAAAAGGAAGTGAAGAAAATGTACCAACACTCAGGCAACAGCAAATGACTGGTTGCTCTGTGTATCCCATCCTTGTGCATCTTCTTATGAGGAGCTAAATAGATTAGCCACCTCATTAGGAACAGCCAAGGTTTTCATATGTCCCCATTGTACAGTCCTTAAAGTTTCACCAGAAACTTGACCAATCAAGTTTCCATCGTGCGTGTGTGAGCACTGGCAGCCAGTTGGCACTGCACCGACAGGTCCTCCCCAGGGTGCCACAAGCCCCGACGTGACTCGCCATTCCCGGGCCATGCATCACTCCTGCTAGGAAATGCATCCCTCATCTCTCTGAAGCTTCCTGGAAGCTCATTTAGGCCTTGGCAGGATAGCGGGGACAGAGCAGCTGTTCTCTCTTGACTCTTTCCCATCATTTGACCGGTTTTTAATCCACAACAACGCTTCCAAAATTGAAAATGGAACCAGGTTGGATTCTCGAGCAGGGCTAACCACTGCAGGGCTGGCTGGGCACCACGCGGTGGGTGCCAGGACGAAGATGAATCTCCGTGATACCCAGACTCCTGGCGAAGCAGAAGCTGGGCTACCAGCCAGTGCCCGCATGTTCCTGGGCAAGGGACGCTTTATCCTGACAAACCCAGACATCCCATGACCCTCACCAAGATCCCCTTGCTTCCCTCTCAGTCACCAACAGACTATCTAGGAGGTTTTATTAATTTATGTGGAAGGCACTGATGAAAGAAGGCAGGAGGCGGTACCTGCCTGCCACTCTTCGGTTCATTCTAATTTATATTCATGTAAAATATTTCTCAAGATTTCCTCCAAGCATTTGGGCTTCGTTTTTAAAACTGGGATAAAATACATGTAACATAAAATTTACCATCTGACCATTTCTAGGAGTACAGCTCAGTGGCATGAAGCACATTCGCCATGTTGTTCAGCCAACACCACCATCCATCTCCAAAACTTTCTCATCTTTTAAAACAGAAACTCTGTCCCCATGAAACACACACTGTGCCTTCTCCCTCCCCCCGGCCCCCGACAACCGCCATTCCACTTTCTGCTCTATAAACAGGACTTCTCTAGGAACTTTATGCAGGTGGAATCATACAGTATTTATACTTTTGTGACTGGTTTATTTTACTGAGTATAAGCTCTTCAAGGTTCATGCAGGTTGTAGCATGTGTTGGAGATTCCTTCCATTTTAAAGCTGAATGCCATTCCTTTACATGGATACACTCTATTTTATTTCTCCATTCAGCCACTGATGGACACTATGGTTGCTTCTACTTTTGGTTGTGATGAATAATGCTGCTATAAACATGGGGGCGTGAGCACCTGTGCAAGTTCCTGCTTTCACTTCTTTTGGGCATATTCCCACAAGTGGAATGGCTGAGTCGTATGGTAGTTCTATTTTAATTTTCCTTAATGACTGCACCATTTTACATTCCCACCAACAGTGCACGAAGGTTCTAATGTTTCCACATCCTAACCAACACTTGTTATTTTGTTTTTTTGCTAGGAGCCATTCTAATGGATCTGAAGTGGTGTCTCATTGTGGTCAGATTTCTTTTTAAAAGTCAAAAACAAAAGAATATGTACATGTTTCAGAGGCTCCTGTAGGCAGATTCCATCGGCCTCTGGAAGACATAAACCACACAGCAACCTCAATAACAGGCACTGCCCCTCCCTAGCAGCGCTTCGGGACCCAGCCCTGGCATGAGCATTGTACATAGACGCTCAGTGTCTGGGGGAGTGACCGATGGAAGGCTTGGCCACTGTGTGGTTAGGAGGTGAGTGGATTGAGGAATGAAATGAGAAGAAGAAACTCTCAATAAGGCACAGGAAAAGAAGAAATGGAAGACAGAGGCTGCAGAAAGACGCAGTCCGTTGGAGAGAAGCTCTGAAGCTTTGATGGTCTCTCCGCGCGAACTTGCTGAGGGTCCTCCTCACTAATTAGCATCCCCGTGCATGTGGAACTCCGGGAGGACTGTTCGGCAGGCCGGCCAGCTCTGCTAACTCAGCAAGTCATCTGGAACAGAAGCCAGCTCTGCAAAGCCGCACACTGAGCGAGGGTCATGGATCATCTTTTGCTAAATAAGAACCGAAGAATGCGTCCTATTAATGAGACACCCGCCACATGACAGACACTGAGCAATTAAACCAGAAGAGGCCAGAACACAGTAATTAAAAAGAACAGATGAAAATGGAGGGTCAGGGAGAGGGAGAGTCAAAAAATGGTATACCCAAACTCCTCAGAAATGGAGAAGAACACCTTTAGGATTGCTAAAAGGGTCCAAGGGAATGTCTGCTTCACAGGGTTTCACCACTGTTTTCTTGGACTTGATTTTTTTTCTGTCTGACTTGGCCTGCCTGGGTACCAGCTGGCTGATGAGTCTGTGTTACTCCCCTGTTATTCCAGAACATTCCTTTCCTTTCTTGCATTCTTCCTGTTTGGATTGTTCTGTGCATGCAAACACCTTATTCTGCCTCCACCCTTTCCCCTGAGTGGACATGGCAGTGGCCACAGGCTCACACACATGGAGGAGCCGTGACCCTTTCCCAGACAAGCTGTCCCTGCCCTGACCAGCCCAACCTCTTTCTTGTCACCAGCCATGAGGACGCTGTGTTTCTCTATCACACGGCATTCAACGGTGTCCCTTTCCACAAGTCAATATGAAGAATGGATTTGATCCAAATGTCAGTGGCAATTTCTTTTCCAGGCTCATTCTGAATGGCCCTACGTTCAACATCCTTAGATAGCCTCTCCACTATCAGCTGGGGTGGGGAGGTCTTGCCCTTTGACTTCTATTCCCCAGGACTCAGGACTGGCTTCACGAATGCCCGACCTGAGCTGTTGGACAGGTTCCCAACTTTGAAAGCCAAAAGCATGGTTTAATGCTCTCCTGTAGACCTCTTGAAATTATTCATAATTTTTTTTAATTATACTTTAAGTTCTAGGGTACATGTGCAAAATGTGCAGATTTGTTCCATAGTGTACACGCCATGGCTGTTTGCTTCATCCATCACCCCGTCATCTACATTAGGTATTTCTCCTAATGCTACCCCTCCACTATCCCCTAACCCCCACTATCCCTCCCCTAGTCCCCCACCAATTATTCATAAATTTTTAACAAGAGTCCAGCAAATTATGTAGTAAATCTGGCCAAGAATTTCTGATGTCTTCCAAAACATTCCTAACTCCAGATGGTGTCTTCTCACTGCTCTGCACTGTCTTCTACTCATGTTGCTCTCACATCTGTACAAAGTCTCATGGTACAAACAACTTGACAATATGAAAATGGGTTAAGTACGTTTCCCCATCTTTATTTCTCAGCTATCTCTATTTTCAAGCTAGAGTTCACTTGTAGAAGAGAAGGGAGGATCTGGTTATTTAAATACATAGAAAAAAGTGTTTCTGCAATAAATTGTCTATCTGATGGGGTGGGAAGCTTCGGAATGAGACACATTTTGCAGCGTATCTACAATAAGGTAGACTTTGACGATAAATGGGTCTGAAATTGAAAAGACACAGTGTTCAAACCCTCTCCCGCTGGCTCTCAGGTTGTCTTCATTCTTCAACCTATTTTTAAAAGTAACTTTCATTGTTTCATGTACATTGTGGAAAATAAGTAAGATACAGAAAAGCTAAATAAATTAAAAGAACTTCCAAAATCCTTCTGTTAGCATGTTGCACTCACTCTTCAAATCCTTCTTGAGGCCAGGCCTGTGGGAACACTCTTTATAGGTGAGAGTATTGTTCACCTTTCGGGAGCACTGCTCACCCCAGGGAAGAACTGTTTACCCTGTGGGAGCACTATTCACACTATGGGAACACTATTCACACTATGGGAACACCGTTCACCCTGTGGGAGCACCTTTCACCCTGGGGGGAGCACCACTCACCCTATGGCAGCACTGTTCACCCTGTGGGTGCACCATTCACCCTGTGGGAGCAACTTTCACCCGGTGGGAGCACCACTCACCCTATGGCAGCACTGTTCACCCTAGGGGAGCAGTGTTCACACTGCAAGAATATTGCAAAGCAGCCAATTTATTTTCTGCATTACTTGTTCACTGCTCATTTTTCTATGAAGACATTTATATTTTTCTTAAGAATTTGTTATTGGGCCTCATGGAACTTACATCTCAGTCTGAGAACTTGACAGTAAATCAGCAGGTGGTCACATGGTGATCTGCTCCAGGGCGGAGAAGGCATCAAGAGAGATGCAGGGGTTGTTCCTAGATCTGGGGGCTGGGGAGTGGGGGAGGGTGTCTCTGATACAGTGCCACCAGCAGAGTAGATGTGACAAGCATGTGTCAGCAGAAGCAGCTCATGCAAAGGGCCTGAGGCAGAACACAGGGCATTTTCTCAGGATAAATTGAAGCCACAACGCCTGGAGCAGAGCCAGCAAAAGGGGACAGTGGTAAAAAAAGAAGGCCCGAGAGGCAGCAGGTGCCGTGTCCTGGGCACCGGGTGAGATGCTGCCTTCAATTTTGAGGGGAAGGGGAAAGTGCACAGGGATTTGGGAAGAGGCAGCCCAGGATCTGGAACCAAATATTGAAGGACAATAACAGTAACCGCTTACCTACGTAGAGTGCTTGCTGCATGCTGGGCACCAGTGCAGAGCACAGGACTGAATGAGTGTGTATTCCAAGACCCTACGAAATTCTTCCCGAGATATGTACTGTTAGCACAATGCACTCATCACACAAACCCATGCACAGATACATACACAAATAAGTATATTTATATATGGCACAGAAATAGCCATGATTAGATATATATATGATTAAATGAATATATAAAATGTCTATCATAAGAATTATATAATAAATACATGTATATATTGGCATGTAGCATGACGTGAATATATATATGTATCTATAAAGAACGATACACACAAAAACACACACACATGCACACTCACATGCACACACACACACACACACACACACACACACACACACACACAGTCAGTCCTCGGTATCCATGGGTTCCCCATAGGTGTATTCAAAAGTCAACCTGAGATAAAAAATATTCAGGAAAAAGTGGATGGTTTGCTTTTGAACGAAACAAATACAGGCTTTTCTTTCTTGTCATTATTGCCTAAACAACATGATACAACCGCTATTTACATAACATCTACAGTGTATTAGCTATTACAGGTAATCTAGAGATGTTTTAAAGGTTTGAGGGTGTTGAGGGGGATATTTGTAGGTTACATGCAAATACTACACCATTTTATGTAAGAGACTTGAGCATCCGTGGATTTTGGTGTCTGTGGGGAAACAAATCCTCCATGCATACCAAGGGCGGATGGCACATATGTTTAAATATCTCTGGCATTATTTTAGTATCTATACACTGGTTTAATCCCCATAGTTTCCTCAGGAAGGAGGAGCTGTGAGCACCCTCATTTGCGATGAGAACACTGAGGCACACAGGAGCTTGCGCAAACAGCAGGTGAGGACAAGATCCAGCCTTGAGCCCCAGGCGTTAGCCCCACCCTGGGAAGGCATGCTCAGATCACAGGCTGGGGGTGTCAGGGGGCAGAGGAAGGCAGGTCTGCAGAAAGGGGACATCATCCCGGTGCGGGTGCCGTCGGGAGGGGCGTGAAGCTATGAACTTCGGGACCACGGAGTTGCACTGTGAGCACTATCTTATAAACAGTCTTTAAAACAACTATATCTGAGACAACTTTCCACATGATTAAACATCTCTCTACAGTTGTGGACTTAAGCCTTATTCAAGTGAGGAAAAATTTTCTTCAAAGTAAGCCTTTCATGTCAATCAAATCAAATCAGAGTAATATCCCCAATGTTGGTCTCCTGTGGCCCTTGAAGGGATTCCCCAGGGCAACCCAGATGCTTTTATGGGCACAGATTAATAATCACTAACCTGAGAAAGCAGGACATATGTCTTTAACGTGAGCACACTGTAGTTTATGTCTATAATCCTGTGTTTTTGAACAAATACGAGTTTCCAATGTTTCATTACCAAACATTGCAGAAACACCTGTGTGCATGTTTATGGGAAATGTTCCTGTAGATCCTACAGTGAATTATTTGGCTAAATTATTGCACATGGAATTACATGGTCAACTATACATCCATTTTTAAGGTGTTTGGAACATATTGCCAAAATCATCCCACAGAAGTTCTGTATGTATTAATATTCACACCAGCTCTTTGAGACTAGCAATTTCCCTGAACTTAAATACACACACACACACACACACACACAACACACCTTTACTCATTTTAAAGGTGAAAAATCTTGTTTAATAAGACTTATTGGATTATAAGTGAAGTATTTTTTAATATTCACTGGTCATTTGCGGTCATTTATTTTCTGTATTACTTGAGCACTGCCCATTTTTCTATGAAGACTTTTATATTTTTCTTAATAATTTGTTAAGTTTAAAAAACATCTGCTGTCATGGAGGTAGCTCCTGTTCCCCCAGGTTCTCCTTTGCTTGGCATCCTCTTCCTGGGGTTGGGATGCTGTGCTTTCTGGGAGCTTTCATTCACTTAGCTCTATTTTTAAGGTCACCTGCCTTCACTCTTGCACGGAAAGTTCGTCCTCACTCCCAGATCATATAAAGTACTTTCCATTTAATCCTTAACCCTCAGCTTAGGTTGATTTTGAAATAGTGTTTGAAAATGGAGGATAGGGGGCTCCTGAGAGATTCTGGGCTTCTCTCCCCCTTTCTGGGAGACTCTAAAGGAATCACAGAAACATCAGGTGAGGCAGCCATGGGGCGAACCCATTCCTTCATAGAAGGGGACTTGTAAAGGTGCTTGTTTTCATTTCATGTGTTGGATCTCAGCTGGGAAACTGCTTATTGGAAATAGATAGAATAGAAATCATGATCAAATGCTCTTGAAATAAGGGGAACCCTTCCCTGAACCAGAGGAATTAACTTCACAGGGCTTCTCTCTCTAAGGCTCCAGGGCGGGGCAAAGGGACGCCTAAGGCAGGTGCTTTGGACACTGGAACCCCCAAGGTGGGTCCCAGCTGACCTGTTGGACACTCCACGCTCCCGGCCAGCACCACCAGGGCGTCCGTCCCCAGCACTACTTCCTCAGTTCTCAGCAGCCTCACCTCATCTCACACACCAATACTTCCGGGAAAGGAAGAGTTGCAGGACCCAAGCTCTCAGAGAACTCAGCATCACACCCCGAGTTCAATCACAGACCTGCCACAGAACCAGGGGCAGGAGTGGGGGAAACATGACCTTTGACTGAGCACACTCTTTCTCACCTCTATCCCTTCTCCTTCTCCAAATTGTATGATGTCTACTTAACTTTTTCATATGTGGCCTTTTTCTAAGTGTGTTTTTGTTTTTGTTTTGAGATGGGGTCTTGCTCTGTCTCCAGACTGGAGTGTAGTGGCAGGATCTTGGCTCACTGCAATCTCCGCCTCCCGGGTTCAAGTAATTCTCCTGCCTCAGCCTCCCGAGTAGCCAGGACTACAGGCATGTGCCACCATGCCCAGCTAATTTTTGTATTTTTAGTAGAGACGAGGTTTCACAATGTTGGTCAGGATGGTCTCAATCTCTTGAATTCTTGATCCTCCCACCTCACCCCCGACAATTGCTGGGATTACAGGTGTGAGCCGCTATACCAGGCCTCTCTAAGTTGTTTTTAATTACATGATTATTTCGGACTAATATTTTCACAGCTTCCTACATAACTGCCTTGCAAGTATTTTTTTATTTTATATCCTTTGAGTTAACACACAGCACATTGTCCAATTCTAAGCTGCAAATGTGCTTTCCTTCCTTATAAATGCAAACATAAGAGACTGTGCTGTCTACAGCTTGCATGAAAGGACTTCATTTGAAGAATATTTTCCAAGCAAAGTATGCAGCCCATTCTGACTGTCAGTTTTGCTCTTCCTCCCTATGTCTCTCTCTCATGTAAGTGAGTCCATGCCTACCAAGTTCTCCCCAGTACCCTCTTCCTCCTTGACAGGCTTCCCCAAGTTAGGCAGGTTTTGCCTCTGCCCAGGGAGCTTTGGACCCTAACTCCACTTGCCGGGAAGTACTCGGTCCCAGACAACAGACACATGGAGATGGAACGCATTTAGAGATCATTTAGGACCCCAGACCCAGGCTTGCCTTCAGGGGCTCATGCCTCGATCAGAAGTGTGCAGGCAGGCACACACTCCAAGCTCCCAGTTGTCCAGAAATTACAGGTAATTATCCCAGAGCGGAAACTGTGTCCGATGTGGCACAATGTCAACCCCATTCCTCTGGTGACAGGAAAAGTAAAACAAGTCCAAAGGGCATATTTCTCAACCCCCTAAGCCACCCTCGACACCCCCTCCCAACAGACACAGAGCCCAGGCAACTTCACTGACACCGCGTCTGTGCCACGGCCCAAAGCCATCACTATCTATTTTAGTAACTTGCTCTTTCACGGATTCCAGCTTGTCGACCAGATCCCCCAAAGTATCAACTTTCCAGTGTGCCTGCTGCTCCACCGACCTGTTTCAAAGAGGTGGCCAGGTCAGGTCAAACCCGTTTAGCATCAGGGGAAAAAATTATTGTTCACCATTAAGATTCTCTGCCTCTTCCTGTCACCAGCATCAGGCAGGGGTGATGGGCAGTGGGGGTGACAAACAAGACAACTTGTTTATTTCTACAAATCAGACGTACAAGCTGCTATTTCTTCCCAAGCCTGTCATGGAAAGGATGTCTCCCTCGCCTGGGGAGTTAAATGGCCCCTGCGCTAAGGTACCTGGCAGTGAGGACATTCCGTTTTGCACCATAGTAAAGCCAATCGCATGCTTTCCTGTGGTCTCCATCCCCAACTTGGGGCCAGGGAGCAGTGTGGCCTTGGAACTTTTGGTCCAAGTGTTCATTTCATGGCATTGTGGGCCCTTGCCCATTCTTAAGCCCAGACGCCGCGCACACCACCCCCACTTTCTGGTGAGGTGTGAGGGCTTCTAATAGGCTCAACAATAAAGAGTCCCTCCCACTGTAACATCTCTGTCCTTAAAGATGAGTCTTGGTGGCCTTGGGTACTCTGAAGCTTTGGGACCATAACCCAGAGTCAGAACCGGAGTGCCAAACCTCAGTGCCCAGCCTCAATCGATACCGAGTACATCCTACCGGTCTCAGTTCTTTCTTTGTCACTCTATACTCTTCAGCTCAGTTATTTGGGTTGAATTAGATGAAAAGAAATTATCTGGCAAAATGATAACTGATATGGTTTGTCTGTCTCCCCCACCCAAATCTCATCTTGAATTGTAGTTTCCGTAATCCCCATATGTGGTGAGAGGGACCCAGTAGGAGGTGTTTGAATCATGGGGTCAGTTACCTCTATGCTGTTCTCAGGTTAGTGAGTGAGTTCTCACAAGATCTAATGGTTTTACAAGGGGCTTCTCCCTTCACTTGGCTCTCATTCTTCTCCTTGCTGCTGTCATGTGAAGAAGGACATGTTGCTTCTGCCTCTGCCATGATTGTAAGTTTCCTGAGACCTCCCCAGAGTTGACGTAAGAATGTAGTAACTCAAGAGAGCTATCCATGATAAGGTAAATACTTTGACGTAGGATTCGTATTTTCTGGAAGCTCAATTTCTTTCCTCGAGTTTCACTCTGAATTCCATGTTGAAGCTGGGAAAATTAATTTAGAATTTATGAAGTAGAAATCTTAAGAATAATAAAGCTCTATGCAGTCCAGGTTCTGTCAGGAAAACTGAGCCCCATTTCTAGCAGATTCCCTAGAAAATCCAAACAGCTTTAGAAAGACCGGGTCTGACCTCTCTCAATCATTCATCTTGAAATTAGAACCCATGAAGACAAGGCAGCCCCATGAAGGGTGAAAGGTAAAAATGCTGCCTAAAAAGGTGGGAGACAGGTGGCTTGGTTTTAAGCAAATCGCTAATATTTGGAGATGATGCCGTCTCCTGGCCAGGTCTGGAACCAGAATGATGGACCTTTCACAGTTTCAGCACCTCTGTTACATAGATGGGAAATGGAGTTGTGTTACTGAGCACCATCAGTAGGCCTGGCACACCTGGGCTGTAATTATTGGGATTCCTTCTTAGTTATTAGTCTCTGAAATTAAAAAGCACAACCAACAGGTCCCCAGAAGTCCCCTGAGTTCTGGTTGCCAGCTTCCTATTGCTGCAATAAGCCCAAATTCACCCGACAGTAAATATTCTTCCCTCCCGGGGCTTGCGGGGGTAGAAGAGTCGCCCTTCAACAACGTTTCAACACTTGCCTCTTAATCTATGTGCTTCCTTGGTCAAATCTTAGATGCTGCAGGTCATACTAATATGTGAGACCCTCTCCCCACGACCCCCACCCCTGTATCTGCGGAGCATGCATAGTCACGTGTGGGCTGCCTTGCCCTCTCGCATGGGTGTTCTGTCACTGCCGAGTCTGCGCCTGCAAGATTCGAAGTTCAGACACTGGACATGCAGAGCCATCCTCTGCTGGCTGGCCTCCAGAAAGCCACTGCGCCTCAGAACTGATCACTTTCACAGTGGGAGCAGAGCCGTGTGCTAGAAATGTCCAGGAAAGCCCTGGAAATATGGTACCTGGTCAGGGGGTTGTCTAAGAAATGTTTAAGGAAAGCACAGCTCTGGGCTCAGGCCCCTTTCCTTAAAATGGGGGGTTTAGATGAATGTTTCAACCTCTTTGTTCTTACTGAGAGCTGCCTCTGCAGGTGTGTGGGTGGCTGATCCCTGCTGAGTGTGCTCTGGGAGCCAACAGGGAGCACCAGTGTGTGGAGCAGGGGTCAGTGGTGCATGGAGAAGCCTCCAGTGGCTGCCCTGCCCAATCCTCCCAGGAGTCGGAAGCACCCTGGCCTGCGTTGGGAAACAGGGGTGGTTGCAATGCTCCTGGCACCTGGGAACGAGGATAGCTATGTCCACACACACACAAGCCATCTTGTTGCTTTGATGCAGGATTAGAATTTTCTGGAAATTCCATTTCTTTCCTCGAGTTTTACTTTAAATTCCATGTTGAAGCTGGGAAAACAAATTTAGAATTTAGAATTTGATGAAGCAGAAATCTTAATAATAATAATAGCTCTATGCAGTCCAGGTTCTGTCAGGAAAACTGAGCCCCGTTCTACACAGGAATCTAGTCTTAGAGGTGCCAGAAAGTCAAGGAGCCAGAGAGGAGGCAGCTTGGAGCCACCAGCACCCCTGGTGCCTGAGGGACAAAGGCAAGGAGGAGGCGATGCCGCCCCACCAGGCACTGGGCAGGGAAGGTCTGTCTGGACCTGGAGAGAAGCCCGTACTGCAGGAGACACAAGCAGAGAGCAGGAGGGTGGGGTGGACAATAGCCCTGCTCACGTCCTTCCAGAAGCTTCCATTGGCTGGTCCCGCCTAAAAACCAGTCAGTGAGAGAGCATGAAAATGTCATTTACTGGAAAAGGAAGCAAAATGATCTGAGGATAGTGGGGAATGATGGCCAGAATGATAGACCTGAGGATAATTGGGAGTTTATTGATCAGTGTTTCATGAAATCTTCACAGTTATCCTGACAGAAATGGATATGCTACTATTTAAGCCCAATTTCTAGAATAAAACCCTGAGCTCCATGAAGTTTAAGTAACTGGTTCAACTGATACATGCAGATGTTTCACTGGGGAGCTAGTCTTGCCATCATTAGTCTGGAAAGAAGGCAAGAGCTTAAGAAATCTAGAGGATGGGTGGTCAGCCCATCAGGTAGGTGCTCTGACTCAATTAGAACCCCCTTCCCAACAGCGCGGGACAGCCGCAGGTCGGGACTCCATGCACAAGCTCTCAGCTGAGTGTTGCCCTCCAGCCTGCACTGGGAGCTTCTCTGCCCCTCTCTGAGACAGGCCTCTCCACGGAAAGCTGAGCTCCAATGATCAAGGACAGAAGCAGCCTCCCCTGGCAGAGGGTCTCCACATCCCTCTTCACCCACACGTGGCTACTGACACCTAGAGGCCAGTATGTCCAGTCCAGCCCAGGCCCTCTAGGGAGGAGCCTGAGCAGCACTGAGATGCTCATCCTCAAAGAAGTGTCCACCAAGCAATGTGAGCACTTCACAGACAACTGCCACAAGCCAAAGTGCAGGGTGACACCTAACGAGTGATATTCATTCCACCAGTGCTTACTGAGCTTCATTATGGACCCGGCATGGTTTTCTAGGAATGGGCATCAAGCAGAGAATGGGACAGAAATGTGGTCTCGGTTAAAACCCAGAGCTGCATACAACACACCGTGAGATGCTCCCTCAAATCCGTAGTAGCAAATAACCCATGGTTAGCACCTGCAGGAAACGCTAACTCAAGCACTCCTCCTTCTGGATGTGCGAAGTCGATTAGCAAGCAAGAGATGAAGAACAGTGAGGAGGAAACTGAAATTGCAAATGGATGCACCATATCAAAACTTAGGGGTGATTCACTGAGCAGCAAAGTTGCAAGAGGCCCTTCGGCTGTAGCTAACTAAATGAACAAGATAGTATGATTAGTCCTCATCAGACGGGCTAGACCACTCCAGAAAGGTCTTTCTGGGATGGCATTGGAGAGGCTGGGAGGATGGGTCTTTCTATCCAGGATTTCTAAGGCCCAAGAATCACCCAGTGTCATTCTGGGCCAGACACACAGACTTCCAGTCTAGGTGTCTGAGCAAGGGCAATGTTTTAAAAATGACAGAATGACATGCAGTGTTCCTCCCCCAGGAGTGTGAGAGCACTCAGTAGATCCACCCCAATGCAGAGCTGAGGAGTCCTCATAGCTCCACATAGGAGTCCTTGTGGCAGCTGTGCCTGGCAGGATTGGAAACCACCAGCACAGCACGGCCCAGAGACAGCGTCTGTCCCCTGGGCCTCTCTCCCCTGCCTCTGCCATGTCCCCCAAATTCTGCGGTTGAATCTGGAGGTTTCCATACTCACCACTGTCCAAAGAGTACTGGTGAAGGCAGCTGTGCTGTACCCCTGCCTAGTCCCTAACTTCTAGAAATTTCCTGAACAGCACCACTGCCTTCACCAGCACTAGGGATAGTGGTGAGTATGGAAATCCCTGAAATCCACTGAGCCAATTGCCATTGTCTGCGAGCTACAGCGAAACTGGGAGTGTGTCCTTCTCTTTCTCTTGCTTTATTTATAGCAAAAGTCATGTCTTTCTGGAATAAAATTTACTGAGAAATCTTTCACAGGGCGGAAAATGTGTGTCAAAATCCCTAGTTTATTCATTGCTGGATCCCTAATGGCAGCTGCGGTGTTCCCAACATACAGCAGGGATTCAGAAGGTGAAAGTCCCTCTGCACATCCTTCCCATACAGATGTCCCAGGATTTTAATTCTCTGGGATTTAAATGCCTTCTATATGCTGGAAGCTCCCGAACCTGCTCCTCCTGCCGAGACTCACAACTTCCTTGCAAAGTCCACACCGCAGCAAATGTTTCTCATCAAAGTAGGGGAAACTTAACCCTACCTCCTCCTCACACACACCTGTTCCTACCAGAGTGACCTCATCACAGTCAATGGGGCCACCTTCGATGCTTTTCCTTCAGCCTGGACCCTCCAACCTGGGAACATTCTGACTACTCCCTCCTCCACTGCCCTCAGATCCCACCCATCACAAAGCCTATGTGGCCCCTCTCAGATCCGTCCCTTTCTCTCCATCTCCTTGGAGCCCACCCTAACCCAAACCCCTACCTGCATCTCTCACTCAGACCATTGCAACAGCCCCTAGCAGAGCTCCCACTTTCTACTCAGGACCAACCTCTGTCAAATTCTCCACCCATCTTCTCACGAATAGTGTTGCCAGATTTAGCAAATAAAAATGCAGATGTTCTATTACATGTGAGTTTCAGATAGACCACGGAATAGGTTTTAGTGTAAGTATGTCTCACACATAGGACCCAGCAGTGCCACGCATAGGTATATATCCAAGGGAAGTGAAAACACCTGTTCATACAAAAACTCATGTCTGAATGTTGCCAGCAGCATGGTTCATGAGAGCCAAAAGATGAAGATAACCCAAATGTCCATCACCAAATGAATAGCTAAACAAAATGTGGTCTATTCACACAACGGGATACTACCCAGCCTCATAAATGGAATGCCGCTGCACACTCCAACATGGGTAAGCCTGGAAAGCACGGCGCTAACTTAAAAAGGTCAGTTACAGGTCTTTGCTATTGTACACAGGGCTGCAATGAACATACGTGTGCATGTGTCCTTATAGTAGAACGATTTATAGTTCTTTGGGTATATACTCCATAGTAGGATTGCTGGGTCAAATGGAATTTCTATTTCTAGATCCTTGAGGAATCGCCACACTGTCTTCCACAATGGTTGAACTAATTTACACTCCCACCAACTGTGTAAGAGTGTTCCTATTTCTCCACATCCTCTCCAGCATCTGTTGTCTCCCAATTTTTTAATGATCGCCATTCTAACTGGCGTGAGATGATATCTCAGTGCGGTTTTGATTTGCATTTCTCTAATGATCAGTGATGATGAGCATTTTTTCATATGTTTGTTGGCCTCATATATGTCCTCTTTTGAAAAGTGTTTGTTCATATCCTTTGCCCACTTTTGAACGGAGTTGTTTGTTTTTTCTTGTATATCTGTTTTGGTTCTTTGTAGATTCTGGATATTAGCCCTTTGTCAGATATAGTATGCACCTAAAGTAAAATAAATAAATCATTTAAAAAAAAAAGGTCAGTTACAAAAGATCATGTATTTCATGAATTTTAATATGGTTTGGCTCTGTGTCCCCACCCAAATCTCATGTCAAATTATAATCCCCAATGTTGGAAGAGGGACCTGGTGGGAGGTGATTGAGTCATGGGGGTGGACTTCCCCCTGGCTGCTCTCCTGATAGTGAGTTCTCATGAGATCTGACTTCCCCCTGGCTGCTCTCGTGATAGTGAGTTCTCACAAGATCTCGTTGTTTAAGAGTGTGTAGCACCTTCCTCGTGTCCTCTCCTCCTCCTGCTCCAGCCATGTAAAATGTGCCAGCTTCCCCCTCTGCCTTCTGCCATGATGTTTCCTGAGGCCTCCCCCAGCCATGGTTCTCATACAGCCTACAGAATCGTGAGTCAATTAAACCCCTTTTCTGTATAAATTACCCAGTTTCAGGTAGTTCTTGATAGCAATGCGAGAACAAACTAATACAATTCCATTCATATGAAAGTCCACAATAGGGGATCTACAGAGAAAAGAGATTAGTGATTACTTAGGGATGGAAGAGGGATGAGGAAGACAGGGTGGTGGTAGCTACAGGTTACAAGCTTATATTTGTTTTTCTTTTTTAAAAGTGAGGAAGATGTTCTGAAATTGTGGTGGTTTTGCACTTGTCTGTGAATCACTAAAAACTATCAAATTGTACCCTTTAAATAAGTAAATTGTATGGTATGTGAATTATATCTCAATAAAATTGTCTGAAAAAAGTATGTTTCAGGCAATGTTTGGGACAGACTTAATACTAAAAAATTGTTTCCTCATTTGTTTTTCTTTGAGATGGAGTTTCGCTCTTGTTGCCCAGGCTGGAATGCAGTGACTCACTGCAACCTTCGCCTCCTGAATTCAAGTGATTCTCCTGCCTCTGCCTCCTGAGTAGCTGGGATTACAGGCATGCACCACCACACCCGGCTAATTTTGTATTTTTAGTAGAGACAGGGTTTCTCCATATAGGTCAGGCTGGTCTTGAACTCCTGACCTCAAGTGATCCACCCACCTCGGTCTCCTAAAGTCCTGGGATTACAGGCATGAGAAAAAATTGTTTCCTCTTTATCGGAAATTCTGATTTTATTTGGCATCTGGTGTTTTATCTGAACAGAAATCAGATCATGGCATACTCCTGCTTAAATTCCTTAAATGCTCTGCCTTACAATAAAACAAATTTTAAAACTCCAGACTCCTTAAAAACCCCTCAAGATGAGGACTGAAATGGCCCTGGCTCCCCCTTCTGCCCATCTCATGCCAGCACCCCCTTGTACAGTGCTTCAGAAAAGACCTGCTCTTCCCCCAGCCCTAGGCCTCTCTGCAAGGAACTTAGATTTTCACTCTCTGCAGTGCTGCCTCTCTTCTGCCACCATGGCAGGCTGCTTCCAACTCAATTAAACTTTAATCTGGATGGGTCTGGTGGACTAAGGCATCAAAGCGTGGTTGAAAGAAAAACAAATGGAATTTGAAGAAGAAACTTTTTTAGCCTGGAAAAAAATCTGCAATAACCATCATTTATTTCTAATGAGTTTTCTCTCCCCCTATATAGTTTTTGTCTGGTATCTTCCAAATGGATTTGACAACAACTGCCGCCATCTCTTTGTCTGGAAGTGGGGCATGGACTCCGAGAGGCAACTTCTGACTCCTCTACTATGGGCGGGTTGCGCTCCCCCACCTTCACTCGCGCTGTGGTCCTTATTCTCCTCCAGGGCACCCTCCCTTCTGGTTGCCATAGTTCCACTGATCTCGCTTGCTGGGGGTCTCCTGTGAAGCTTGTGAGCCCCTTGGATGCAGAACCCGCACTGACCTGGCCACATCAGAAGTGCCAGCTCCCCCACAGGAGCCTTGTCCGTGAATGCTCCCACTCTGTATTCTCAGGGCAGGGCTCGGCATGGGGCAGCACTCTGTAAGCGCTTACTATCAGAAGGGGAAGGAGTCTAGGCAATATTTTTTGAACAAATGAGCATGGAAAGTAGAAGGAATGTTGAGGTGGCTCTCATTGAAGACTCTGGGAAGCAGCGTCAGGAAATGTCAGGGAGAGAGCAAAAGGCTCCTCTACAGGGATTTCCTACAGGCCCACACCTGGCAAGCACACAGCCAAGTAAACTCTCCTTGTCCACACCATGAGTGCCAAGGCCTAGTGTCTGCACCTTGCCCCATGGCTCCAAAGCTCTGCCCAGCTTGGCTGGAGCAGACCCACCACCTGACCTCTCCACCTGATTACACTTGCCTAAGGAGGTTGGAGGAGAGAGGATGGCTCCAGTCTCTGAACCAGTCCCAGTGCAGATGCTCATCTACCCACAGCCACGCTGCGTTCTCATCTGGACCAATTCACTCCAGCTGGCATCTCTAATAGTCCCAAGAAGAAGGGGACAGGTGGCGACTCTCACATCAAAGGACCCAAAATAATGCTTATTATCAGCTTCCCTACCCAAGGAAGGTTATTTCTTTAACCCTCTGTTTAAAGCACTGGCGTACTTAGAGAGGGAGGAGAAAATCTTTGCTCAACAGAAAATCAATGGAATTTTTCTTCTTAAAAAGGGAGAACATATTTTAAAATTCTGTGGACAAGTAGTTTGCAAGCAGGATGAGCACAATGTTTGTGTGCAGCAAACCCTGTTACACTCCATCCTCCCTCCATCGGACCCCCTCCGGATAAAAGAGAGAAGACAAGAATTGACATCTACACAGTTTTGAAAGTATCTGATAAAAACTGTATCTGGAAAATAAACGCTTAACATGAGAAGGAATCTGAGTATGTCAGGGTTTTTTCCAGACTAGAAAATTCATCCTTGATGTTCTGTTCACCCTTCTTTCAGCCACTTCTTGGCATATTAGTTCATCCAAAGCATTAAAATTCTTAAAAACTCTTTCTAAAAATAAAACCTCTTTCTAAATGGTGGTTAATAATCAGATTTTATTTTCAAACAAATTCCAACTGCTCGTGCCGACCTTCCAGAGCTAGTGGGCACTTGGCCCGGGCGAGCAGGGGTTGCTGACGTCAAACTTTCAAGGCTGTCTGTCAACGACTTGGGCCCTTTACCCAGGACTGACAGTGAGAGGCCCTTCCTGCCACCCCTTGCTGCCAACTGTGCTGTGGGGTCTTTACTCCCAGCTGAGTCCTTGAACCTGTAAGAAGATGGGAACCAAAGACCCAGCACCTCAAAGTCCAGGACCCCTGGCTGCCTCCAGCAACCCAAGGCAACAGTATCTTCACCTCGTTTTTGCCCATCAAGGTGGATGTTTTGAGCAGGTATCCCCCCTGGTATAAACAGAATACTTAATTTTCTTTTCTAATCATCAGGTCTGAGCCAGAGGCGGGCACCTTTCCAAGCACTCTGTCACTGAAAGATTCTGAAGACAAGGCTTGAGGCATTCAAGAGCTTTTCAGAATTAAGTCTTTTCATTTTCCTTCCGTCATCCGTACCTGGGGTTTTCTGTCAGTGTTGATCCATGGGAAACTGGGAAATTGTTGGAGCAGATGAAACACCCCAAACGCTCATCCATTCTCCCGAAGAAAGCAGGGGTTGGGGGGTGGCACGGGGCTTGTGTAATCTTCTGAGTGGCCATCTGTAGAAAATTCGGGGATAAATCTATTTTTTTAATTCACTTCACAGAGTGAGTTGGAAATATTGAATATTCAAGCAGAGGGAACACCGATCATAATGAACCTCAGGACGGATGATGCGTCCGAGGCCCCATGACAGCCACACACATCCTGCCTCCTGCCCATGCCGGCTCTGCCCTCCCCCCACGCACCTCCTGCCCCACGCCTGGCCATCCAGCGCCCCTAATTTGTTACCACATAAAAGTCCCCTTAATATTTTTTTATCATCTCACATCACTGGCCCGGTAACGACACCCTCAGGAACAACCCGTCCACTCGTGTGTGTTCTCACATTGCCAATGTGTTCTGCAATTTCGTGCAGCTTGAAATAAGCTTTGCATGCTGGGAGAAGGGACATCCACAGACTGCCCAGCCATAGGACTCCAGCCCCGCCGGGCTGTCCCTTTGTCATCTGGCTATGTCCCGGCCGGCCCTAGCTACACCCTGGGCACAGCCCCAGCTGCTGCAGGCCGGGGGGTCAGTGCCCACCCTGGCTCATGGTGGCTTGTGCAGGACAAGCCTGCAACATCCTCAACCCTCAGGTTTTCTAAGCTCGGTCCTTCCAGGGATGGTTTCCTCCTGAAAAGTGCCAGGCAACACTCATCCTGGGAAGAACACGAAAGCAAAACCGAGATTTCCAGCACCAACTTCCAGACATTTCCACAGATACCCTGCCAGGAGCCTTTCGCTTTGTTTTGTCTTAAGCCTGTTTTGCTTAAGGTGGCAGAAATGCCAGGGCCCCCCTGGGATGGTGACACTAAGTGATTTTGCACCGTTGCTGTGACTCCATGAGTATCTTGTCAGCCAGCTCGTCTGGAGCATTTAACATGAGTCACTCATGATGTGCTCTGACATCCGTCACCTGAGGGGAGCCAGCACCCACTTATCTCCTGCTCTCTAATTTTCCTTAAGTGCTGCCTTTCGGGCCACGGGGCAGGTGGCCTCAGACTCGATGAAGTAACTCTGCCCTGGTACTTCTCATTTCCTCTGGTTCCCATTCTGGGAAAAAAAAAAGATTGAGCAGGGTTAAGTGCCCCGTGGACTCCTCAAAATCGATCTTTCTGCATCAAAGCCTCCGGTCTCCGGCAGACCTCCCCACCACCCATCCTGCCTAGCCTGGTCCGCAGGGGCGCCCACCCCACGGCTTTGTTTCAGGGAAGTGGACATGGAGGGCCACCTCCAGTGTGACCCTTGGTAAAGGAGAGGGCCGGGAGGACCAAGGCTCAGCCTCTGCTGGAAAGTTAGAAGAAAGAGAAGGGAGCACCGCCTGCAGGAAGGGCACAGATGGAGACTGTGAACCCTTACTCCTGCCAGCTTCTACACAACCATTACTGGAAATAGAAAAAAATGAACAAATGAACAGCTCCTCCTACAGAAATTCTGCCAGCCAGCTATTCACATGCAAGAAAATTACCAAATAAAGGGAGAAATGAAGAAAAAAAAAAAAAAAACAGGTGTCATGGTGAACCAGATAGCTTGGAAACTGCATGGTCCTCCCTCCCGCTTTGCCATATCCTCCCCTCCAAGAACTTACCGAATTTGCTATTTTAAAAGGCGTGAACAGGCAGGAAAAGAACGACAGAACCCAGGTATAGAGAAGCACATAAAGCATGCAAGATCACAAGTACATAAAACAAATCAAAATAAATCTGTCATATTACTATATTTACTTCTTTGTCCCTTTTATGCTGGCTGGCTGCCTTGTAAATCTCCCGTGGAGGAAGGGAAGGTGGTGAGCATGCAGGTAACATATCCTGAGATTTCAAACATAAATATGGAGTTGTAGGGAAAGGCAAGCTGCCTATAATGCGTCCGCTTCTTTGATAAGTCAATACGTCTGCATTGCATAAGGCATAGGCGAGCTTGACATTTGAATCATTTATGGCTTGGGGGGGAAATGGCAGCAGCCTTATTTTTTACTGGAAAACAACCCACATGTCTTTATAAGCAGTGAGAGTGTCATTGATAGCGCTCGGGAGCTTTTCCATTTCGGCCATAAACCATGTGTTTGGGAGCCAGACCATTTCCACCGAGGAGTTATTATTCGACAGAGCTCCAACTGGAGGGCGCCCACCAGCGCAACAAAACGCGCTGCGGTGCCTCTCCACCCATGGCACCGAGCAGGTTTCAGCCCAGCGCAGCCATCAGAAGATTTAATGGCATGTGCACTGTCCAATGCCTTCTCCCATCAGCTGACGGAGTCTTGGCAAGGCAGGGAAGTCATTGAGGCACCTGGGAGGTGTACTCCTTACATGCAATTTTCATAGCTTATGGTCTGAACAAAACCCACTCTGCTCTGATTTCCTTCAAGCTTTCTTATATGAATTTGATTATTCTAGCCAGCCATAAAAGATTGAAATACACACGGGCTCTGTGTCTAAATTGTAGACTGGAGATGTGGCCAACCTCCCTGCTTTGCAACACAAAACATCTTCACACCCACACGCACGAGCTATTCCCTCTCCATACCCAGGACCTCAGCCATGCTTACATGCTGGCTTCCCCAGACATTATGGAGTTCTTGACCTGAGCCCAGAGGTGAAGCAAGACCTCGCCCTCAGAAAGCAAACTTCTCCTCTCCACAGCTCCTGGCTGAAACGTCTGAAACTGTAGCAAAGCCAATGCAATTGGTTTCCATGTCAGGATTGATGAGAACACAGGAGGTAGAGGGGGAGGCGCCAGCCAAGCTGCGGCCACATCCCTCCTGCCTTGCACTGTTTCCCAAAATCAGAATGAGGCCGGGCCCCAGCTCTTGACACCCTAGCCATCTCTGACCTGAGATACACACGATGTGAAAGTGAGCCAAAAACAAACATCAGAGTGAAAATCGCAAAGACCATCAACCTGCTCTCTCACCTGGACTTGCTTTCTCCTTCCAAATTGGTTCCCTCAACCCATCACTTTCCCCAGCCCCCACCAACTCCATCACTTTCCCCAGCCCCCACCCAACTCCGTCACTTTCCCCAGCCCCCACCCAACTCCATCACTTTCCCCAGGCCCCACCCAACTCCATCACTTTCCCCAGCCCCCACCCAACTCCGTCACTTTCCCCAGCCCCCCAACTCCGCACCTCCCCAGCCCCCACCCAACTCCATCACTTTCCCCAGCACCACCCAACTCCATCACTTTCCCCCAGGCCCCACCCAACTCCATCACTTTCCCCAGCCCCCACCCAACTCCATCACTTTCCCCAGCCCTCCCCCAACTCCATCACTTTCCCCAGCCCCCACCCAACTCCACCCCCCAGTGAGTTCACCTCTGAGTCATCTGCCTCAATGCTGGTACCTCACTCCTCACCATGCCCAGAAGCAGTCACCCTGTCCAGGAGTTTTCTTCCAGATGTCTTAGGAAGTCATCTCCTCTCACCCTCCTTCCTCCCCACGCTCAGATTCTCACCTAAGCTTCCGTTCACCTAAGCCACCATTCACCAAAAGCTCTTCTACCTCCTTCCATGCCCCTCCTCTTCCCACAACAGCAGCACCTTCTCTGTTGCATGGTTCACTGGACACTCTTTTGTTCTCACTCACTAGCCTCTGATTGGCACTGGGACCCAGCAGTACAGCACCTTCTAAGTGTTCCTTCTCCCTTGGCATCAAGGCAGACCCCCTCCTGGTCATACCTCTCTGGTTGCTCCATCTTGGTCTCCTCCTAACCAGACCAACCCTTCAAGGCCTCGCCTCTCCAAGTGCAATCCAGGGCATCAGCTGGGAGCTATGAGAAATGCAGAATCTCAGGTCCCACTGCAGACCCACAAACCCAAGTCAGCATTTTAGTGAGATCCTTAGGTGACCTGCACATGTTGAATTTCAAGGAGCTCTGTCTTAAAGCAGTGCTTTCCACTTTTAGTCAATTGCAGAATTCACTCGGGGAGTGGGGTTTGGGAGGTTCCCCCTCTTCCAAGGAAGACTGTGATCCCCTCCACCTGTTACGACGATCACTATTTCTTATCCCTGGTCTCCCTGCATAGATCCCTCAGGATGAGCTCCCAAGGCCTCGTCAGCCCTTCTGCTGATGTGTCTCTGGCCTGTATCTCCAGCGCAGTCAGATTTCTCTTCCAAATTCCGTGGAAACACCTGTACTAGTGTCCTGGCACTGCCATCACAGAGGACCACAAAAGGGGTGGCTCAAAGCAATAGAACTTTATAGTCTCACAGTCCCAAGGACCAGAAGCCAGAAGTGAAGTGTCAGCAAGATCAGTCCCCTCTCTCCAGCTTCTGGTTGCTGCTGGCAACCCTGGGCATCCCCCCGCTTCTGACTGCATCACTGTAATCTGCTCTGTACTTCCCTGTGGCTCAGTGTCAGAATCGTCCCCTCCTTCCTCTTACACAGCCACCGTCACTGGATTAGGGCCCTCCAGTCATTGGGTCAGGGATGTACCTTAATCCAATATGATCTCATCTTGACTTGACTGCATCTGCAAAGACTCCATTTCCAAATAAGGTCACCATCACAAGGAGCAGGGATTCAAATTTGAACACATACTTTGGGGGTGAAAAGTCAACCCCCCCATACCACCCACCTCCCTGACAGCTGCACTGGGACGTCCGGGAGCCCCTCACCTGTGGCATATCCAGACTGAACTCGGGGTCCCTCTCTCACACCAGCTCTGGTTTCCTTCCCCACATCCCAGCAAATGGACCGACATCTGGATGCCCTTTTTGATGCCTCCCTCACGGCACCCCAACCACCACGTCCCTCCTCTTCTCTCACTCTCTGTTCCAGCCACTCCCACGGGGTTAGATCCCCATCGCCCCCTGCCTGGATGACTGCACTGACTTTGCCTCTAACCTCCTCACCTGCAGGGCGGCTTCCCTCTAGTCCACTGCAGAGTCTTCTTCAGAAACACAAATCTGAGCTTGGCACCTCCCAAACACTGTCTTCAACGATTCTGAGTTGAAGATGAGACCAGTGAAGTTTCCAAAGCCCTCCTCACCCCATCTGCCCCAGACCTGCCCCGAATGGCCCCACCTCCTCTTGCTGTAGCTCCCAGCCCCTGGGAAGGCACTACCTTCCCAGGACTCACACCCTCTCGTCTGCCAGGTTTCAGCGAAGTTTCACCTCCTCTGGAAATCTATCTGAGACCCAACAGCAGCTTGGGCATGGCTCCCCTTTGCTTCCAAAGTGCCAGGTATTCCCTCCCAATGCAGGGCTTGGAATTACCCATTTACTGATCCCAGCATCCCATGATGACACAAGCTACCAATGATGGGAAGTAGCTGTCAATCATCACAGCTGTGCCTCCACCATGCCAGGCATGGACACGTGCTCAGGGGATGTTTGTAAACTAGATTGAATAGAAGGAAACTGAGGCCTCTCTCCTCGTTCAGAGTCAGGGCTCAGACTCAAGACTTTTCAGGACAATGAGCATTCTGAGGGGAATATGGACTTCCTGACAGTGAATTGTCTTGTAAACTGTTTTCTGAAGCATGTGGCTTGGGAAATGTGCTTAAGTATTCTGTTCATCATTTGCCCATCAACCCCAATGGAAAGGCAGTAAAGGACCGTCACAATAAAATACACTGAAAATCTGGATTATGTTAACGTGTGTTTCGTTATTTTTTCATGGATCTGATCTTTGGCTTCTGAAGCCTGAAAAGGTGAACCAGACAGTCTGTCGTAGGTTCCTCTTCAAATTATTTAAGAGAAAGCAGAAAACATGTTTCCGGATTGGCTCTACCCCTAAGGAGCCCTTTACCTAATTAATTCCCATAAAACCACTGCGTGTTAGGTGAAATGAGTTAAAAGTCAGACCTAATTCACTAGAAACCAGGGGACCACATCATGAAATCACCCTCCCGAATGGAATCAAATCCACGTCTCCACAGAGAGCTTCGTTCCTGAATGAGGCACAGAAGGGTAATTCCTCTGCACTCCCCCAGTGGACACGCAGAGGCACCGTCACAGCCGCTGTGCTGCTCTGTCTTCACGTCTCTCTCCTCCCCTGGGCCACTGCCCTTGTGTCTCTACAGCCTCACACCATGCCTGGTCCCAGAGCAGAGGCCCCAAAACTCACCGCATGCGTGAGCATAGTAGCATGATAGGCTGCAGCCATCCACTGACGATGCCAGTAGACTCCCCCACTTTAGAAGTTTCCCTGTAAGCTGGCACCTCTGTTCCACACCTCTGCAGGTTCTTTGGATGTGAATACTCAAGCCAATTACCCTTGGAACTGAGAGAAAGGAGACCTGTCCCTTCCCATCTTGCAATGTTCCTGTTCCCAGTATTAGGAATCGAAGTGGGATCATGTCTACATAGCAAATGTTTCCCTTTATAACCAGCCACGAGCAGATGATTCTAGTAATAACTGCAGCCTACAACTCATAAAATGCAAAGCTGAGCATGGCACACACCCACAAAGATGTCTATAAATGAGCTGTGAGTAACAAAGCAAGCACAAGACAGCAAAACAGGAAGAAAAGGCAGATTTAAAATATGAAGAGAAATTCTTTAAAGTGCAGAGTTATAATGTGATTCTCCAGACTGTGGGTTCCAGAAGGAAAGAGAACCAGCTGAAGTCTAAGAAGTGGCCCAGCCCAGCCATGCAGGGCCTCCTCGAGATGGCAGAACTCCATATTTCTTCCATGGAGACAGAGGATGTTGGCATGAGCAACTCAGGCCTGCAGCAGGCCCAGCCATGCTCTAGGCCCTTCCTGGGCTGCCCAAACCCCCAGCCCTGCAAGGGAACATATATCAGAACAGAAGTAAGAGGAATGCCACACCAAGGATGGCCTTGAACCATTTACCATGATCCGCAATTGTAGTAACAAACACCTTGGCAATGTTATTGCAACTTACCATGGTGAGATGGCTCACAGGCCAGGGTGGCTGCACCCCAGAGTCCGGCATCTGTTATAGCACCTGGCAAAGAACAGGATGGCAAATGGAATAGCAAGACACTGCTCAGGGAAAGGAAATATCCCATCCCTGCAGTAACAGGAAACAAGAAAACCAACCAGCACACCCCCCACATCCCCTGACTCTTCATTTTAGAATTTTCACCAGATGCAACCAAATGGTCTGGCCTTATTGCAGACATGGAGATGTGCTGCTCAGACCTTCCTTCAAGAAAAGCTTCTGTGCCCTACTGATGGAAGGAGACCTCCAGTTAGCAACCTCTGCCCATCTCCCCTCAGCTGTGGGGCCAAGGTCAAGTTCTCTTTGGTCTGCAGACAGGGACTGAGTAATGAGGTGGTAGCTGAAGTGAGTCCCCCAGCTAGGAGACTGGGGTGGAATCTCCCTGGAGACTCACTTGGTGCCCCCCAGATAGGGCCTGAGTGAGGCAGTCATCGCCAGGCAGGGCATTTCCACCCAGTGTGGGTCCCCTTTATCAGGCATCTTTGCTTCTGCTCAGGTAACATGGATGTTGTTCTGACGTGCATGCTATTGACTGCATCACGACCCAACAGCTTCCTGCCCGGTTCTGCGGTTCCGCTTGGCCCCATCACAGGTGTTTCTTCCAGACAAGGCTTTTATGCTCCTAACTCCGTCTCAGGGTCTCTTTCACAGAGAACCCGAATGGGAACAACACGCTGCCCTCCCTTTGTATGTCTGGTGTTCACTCTTCTGTCTTCATTCAACTTAGCAAACTAAGAAACCATGAGCTGGGCCAATTCTGACCAAAATGCTGTATGACACGGTGATTGATTACAGAGAAAATCGTCACGAGACACACATCATGCCTCAAAGCTTAACCCATTAAAGTACTGACAATGGTTTTATAAACGTTTACCTTCTTGGGATGCTAGCGTGGGTACACATAGTACTCTAGTTAGCATCCAAGGAAGCATTTTCCATATCAGCTCCACCAAGGGACAGTAAGAAATCCTTGAGTGAAGAATTCAGTACAGAAATTCAATGGAAAAATCCTGTGCTTTTGACTCTTTTAGAGATTTGTGATGTGTATACAATAGAATGTCACTGAGAAATCCTGTAGTTAATAAGTCTTTTTTGGCCTTAATTCATCAGTTTCCAAAAAAACTGTTTATGGATACCTGTTTCCATGCCGATATCTCTTAACATGTCAGTCATCACTAAAGTTCCATGAAACACAGCTCAGAAACTGTTGGTTAGAGATGTTTTTCCTTTCTTTTTTAAGAACAATGCCATTTTTTAAAAAAATTATGTAAGAATATACCATCAATTAGAGACAGGGAAGAAATGAAAATAGGAAACATAATTCCACTGCCCAAGCATAACCACTGTGAGTGTTTCAGTGTATTTTCATTCATATTTTTCTCTCAATTAAAAAAAAATAGCTGGAGGTATTTGATTGTATCAGAGCTTCTTTAATGCCCTACCTTACCCTGATGGATTCTAACACATTAACTGCCTCTACCTTCACTCATTCACCCATCTGGCCTCCATCTCTTAGGCACTCCCCACCGCATCAACTCTCTCACCATCTCCTTGGATCCTCCCCCTGGTTGTCATTCTGCCATACCCACCATGCAAATCCTTCTTCTTGGATCAGTTCATCCCTGTGGTCTTATCCCCAAAGCCTGGGCTACTGAGGGTGGCTGGGGAACAGGTTGTTGACACAATGCTCCCAGTCAGCTACTTTGCAATTCTTCTTTTTTAAAAAAATTAGTTTAATTTTAAGTTCCGGCATACATGTGCAGGACATGCAGATTTGTTACGTAGGTAAACATGCACCATGGTAGTTTGCTTCACCTATCAATCCATCTCCTAGGTATTAAGCACCACATACCTTGGCTGTTTATCCTGATGCACTCCCTCTCCCCACCTCCTCCAAAAGGCCCCAATGTGTGTTGTTTCCTTCCCTGTGTCCATGTGTTCTCATTGTTCAGCTCTCACTTACAAGCGAGAACATGCAGTATTTGGTTTTCTGTTCCTGTGTTAGTTTGCTGAGGATAATGACTTCCAGGCTACATCCATGTCCCTGCAAAGGACATGATCTTTTCCTCCTTATGGCTGCATAGTACTCTATGGTGTATATGTACCACATTTTCTTTAACCAGTCTATTATTGATGGGCACTCGAGTTGATTCCATATCTTTGCTATTGTGAACAGTGGTGCAATGAACATACATGTGCATGTATCTTTTTAATAGAATTATTTATATTCCTTTGGGTGCATAACCAATAATGGGATTGCTGGGTCAAATGGTAATTCTGGTTCTAAGTCTTTGAAGAATTGCCACACTGTCTTCCCCAATGGTTGAACTAATTTACATTCCCAACAGTGTAAAAGCCTTCCTATTTCTCCACAGCCTTGCCAACACCTGTTGTTTCTTGACTTTTTAATAATTGCCATTCTGACTGGTGTGAGATGGTATCTCATTGTGGTTTTGATCTGCATTTCTCTAATAATCAGTGATGTTTAGTTTTTTTCATATGCTTGTTGGCTGCTTAAATATCTTCTTTTGAGAAGTGTCTGTTCATGTCCTTTGCCCACTTTTTAATGGGGTTGTTTTTTCTTGTAAATTTGCTTAAATTCCTTGTAGATTCTAGATATTAAACTTTTGTCAGATTGATAGATTACAAAAATTTTTCCCTTACTCCATAGGTTGTCTGTTCACTCTGTTGATAGTTTCTTTTGCTGTGCAGAAGCGCTTTGGTTTAATTAGATCCCATTTGTCAATGTTTGCTTTTGTTGCAATTGCTTTTGATGTTTTTGTCATGAAACCTTTGCCTGTGCCTATGTCCTAAATGGTATTTCATAGATTTTCTTCTAGAATTTTTATAGTTTTGGGCTTTACACTTAATTATTTAATCCATCTTGAGTTAATTTTTGTATAAGGTGTAAGGAATGAGGTCCAATTTCAATATTCAATATATGGCTAGCCAGTTTACCCAACACCATCTATTAAATAGGGAATTCTTTCCCCCATTGCTTGTTTTTGTGAGGTTTGTCGAAGATCAGAGGGTTGTAGATGTGTGGTCTTATTTCTGAGATCTCTATTCTGTTCCATTGGTCTATGTATCCATTCCCAGATGTTAGGCGGTTTCAACATATACAAATTAATAAACATAATTCATCACATAAACAGAACTAAAGAAAAAAACCACATGATTAGCTCAATAGATGCAGAAAAGGCCTTTGACAAAATTCAATGTTCCTTCATGTTAAAAACTCTCAATAATCTAGGTATTTAAGAAGTATATCTCAAAATAATAAGACAAACCCACAAACAATATCATACTGAATGGGCAGAAGCTGGAAGCATTCCCCTTGAAAACTGGCATAAGACGTGGATGCCCTCTCTAACCATTCCTATTCAACATAATGCTGGAAATTCTGCCAGGGCAATGGGGCAAGAAAAAGAAATAAAGGATATTCAAGTAGAAAGAGAGGAAGTCAAACTGTCTCTTTTACAGATGACATGATCCTATATCTAGAAAACTCCATCATTTCAGCCCAAAAGTTCCTTAAGCTGATTAGCAACTTAAGCAAAATCTCAGAATACAAAATCAATGTGCAAAAATTACAGTCATTCCTATACACCAACAATAGACAAGCAGACAGTCAAATAATGAATGAACTCCCCATTCACAATTGCTACAAAGAGAAACCTAAGAATACAGCTAACAAGAGAAGTGAAGGAATGATAAACTGCTGCTCAAGGAAATAAGAGAGGACACAAACAAATGGAAAAACACTCCATGGTCATGGATAGGAAGACCCAGTATTGTAAAAATGGCCATACTGCCCAAAGTAATTTATAGATTCAATACTATTCCCATTAAACTACCATTGACATTCTTCACAGAATTAGAAAAAACTACTTTAAAATTCATATGGAACCAAAAAAGAGCCCACATAGCCAAGACAATCCTAAGCCAAAAGAACAAAGCTGGAGGCATCATGCTACCTGACTTCAAACTATACTGCAAGTCTACAGTAACCAAAACAACATGGTACTGGTGCAATTCTTCTAATCCTTGGCTTATATTCTCTGCAGACCAGGGTTGAATTCCTTGACCAGTACTCTAAGAAAATCCCTTTCTTTCTTTTCTTAGATATCATCCCATCATCTTGTCCCTTTCCTTGTATGTTCAGTCTCTGCTCTGCCTGACTTCTTCTCTTTAGTCCATAAGGATGCTCTCATCTCCCCCCCACATTAAAAAGTCTATCCTGGACCATTTGCCACCTTTAACAACTATCCGACCTTCTTCCTCTCCTCCTAACTGAAGTTTGTAGTCATGGAAGTCAGCGTCTATAGTCATGCCTTCCTTTCCACCACCCTCTTCCCCATCCATTCACTCACATGTTCTGCCAGCCCTCACAGAGCACCCAGTATCTTTCAGGCATGATGCTTGGCACAGAGGACAGATCAGACAGAAAAGTCTTCAAAGGCCTCATGGGCTGCTTGCAGAAGATAAATCACATTATCACAGAATGGTGACAATCTCTAAACAAATGTCACTATAGGGTAAGAGATTCCTGAGAGAAATACAATATTCTCTGAGAAGACTCATTCCTAAAACCCCTATGATCTGGGTTACGTCTTCATGCTCTTTTGAAACCCTTCTCTCTTCTCACCTAGATCAGCACTCTTCTCAATGTCAAGTCCAATAACTCTTCCTGCTACTTCTGCTCCCACTTACAGACCCATGTTACACTAAAAACTAACTGCCCCAGTCATCCATGTTCTTCACATGTACCCCCAAACCTAAAATGCAATTAAAAAAAAAAACAACTAACTGCCCCTTCACTCTGCTAGACACTTCACTGTCCTGTGTTTTGTAGCTTCCCCAACATCTTGGAGAATGGAACTCACCCTGGCTCCCTCAACCACCATCTGTGTGAAGACTCTCAGGTCTGCAAGTCTATCCCAGTCCCTCCTGTTGAGCTCAAGGCTCACTTTTAACTACAACAAACACAGGCATGGCCAACTGGCCCCTCATACTCAGGATGCCCAAAAACAAACTACTTTTAAGCCAGTTTCCCCAGTGTGACTGAAAACCACAGAAATGATCTTAAATCCTTCTCTATTCCTCACCTACTCCACTCCCATTACCACCAATTAATACTATTATGGATAGCTCCAAAGTGTCCCTCAAATGCAGCTATTTCCCATTTCTGCTGCCCTAGTTTGGATGGTAATGAATGCTGGTTGACATGGTTTGGATGGATCCCATTATCCTTAATGCAATCCATCCTACCACCAATTAGTGTTTTCCAAATACCACTCACCTTCCTCAGTGAAGATGGAAACTTCCCGTGGCCTGAAAAGTGAAGCTCAAGCTCTGTCTCATGGAAATCAACATGCTACACAATTTGACCTACTTTCCTTTCAAACCGTGAAGGCTTCACCCGGCTCATGGTAGCATCTATGTATTATCTAGTGATTACTATTATTATTGTTGTCATTGTAATTATTATTGCTATTATTCTTATTGTCCTCACAGACACAGTGGTTGAACAAAATCCATCCATCCACCCATTTGTTTATTCCATAAGGCGACTGAACACCATCTGCATGCCAGATGCCGCTCAGGCCTTGCAGATCCATTAGCAAACAGTACAGGCTAGGACCCTGCCCTCATGGAGCTGGTGTTCTAGTTGGAAGAGAGAATAAATAATATTATTTGGTGCAAAAGTAATTGCAATTTATTACTTTTAATAAATTAAAGGTAAGTATGTATTATTTCAAGAGGAAAGCCGAAAGGCGGGGGGAAAGGAAGAAGATTAGGGAGTTACTTTTTTATGGAGCATTGCAGGGGAAGTCATTTCTGATCAGATGACGTTTGAGGAGATACATGAAGGGAGTGAGACAGCAGGTCATGTAGCTATCAAAGGGAAGAACATTCCAGAAAGGAGACACAGCTGCCACAAAATCCCTGAGAGGAGAGTGTGCTGGGTGCTTCTGACAAACAGCAAAGAGGCCACAGGGTTGGAATTGGCAAGGGCAGATGGCATGGGTGGAAGACCAAGTTAGGAAGGATCGGCAGACCAGATCACGCAGGGCCGTAGAGGCCATATGAGGACCATAGGTTTTATCACATTTCCTTCTGGGAAAAGATTCCATTGTCAGCTGTGTTTGGAGAACGCTAAGTAAACTGATGGGTTCTTAGTGTCTCTAATATGTTAATATTAAAGGAAGAAGTTTACACCATTTCCAAATCTGTTTTCCTCACAGAGCTCTTTGGTCAAATGAACCTTTACTCATATCTTTATGTGGAAATGACTTTAGGAATGTGGCCTGAAGTGTGAAATACGGAAATGTTATTGACTCTTCTAATAACAGCAGAAGTTGTTCACAACCAAACAATTCTGCTTTCCAATTGTACATGGAAATGCTTTTGATTTTAAATGTAGCTTTTTAAATTTAACGTTTTCTCTCATGAATTAGGAGCTTATAAACCAAAAGTGAGATTAACATATGAATGCATGTGTTATTGTTTAAGCAAATAAGCCTTTTAAAATTTTCTGAAAGTCAAGAGTCTGTGGAGGCAGTGGGGGGTCTCCCCACTTCTGGTCACCTGAGATCATTTAGGCCTCATAAACCCCTCTAGTGTTTCTCAGAAATTTTTCATTTCAAGGTTATAGACATTCTTCATACAATAAATAACACAGCAAAATCTACAAAACCACCACAACAGTTCAGCATTTCCTAAGACAAAAATTAGTAAAAAATAAATAAATAAATTATTTTCTTAATTCATGGTAATTTTTTATTATAACACAGTGATAAAAATATTTTGGACAGTAAGAATATGGAAAATGCTTATTGATATTATTTGCTAATAATAAATACAAAGCAAGAATCTCCAGACTTTACTGAGTTGAATTGATTTTCATACCTCTCCTTAG
The DNA here is from genome assembly GCA_036589455.1 of Ateles fusciceps. Lineage (NCBI taxonomy): Eukaryota > Metazoa > Chordata > Mammalia > Primates > Atelidae > Ateles > Ateles fusciceps. The sequence goes on along the minus strand of JAZHEH010001784.1, from coordinate 4,430,132 downwards.
GTAATATTTGGGACATCACATATTTCTTAACGTGCTCATGACAGATCACCTAAGAGTCAACACAGCTTTGATCAGCACTCTGGGGCTCAGTTCACATATGATAATAGCAGTTTCTAACAACCCCATCCCTCACAGCCGTCAAAATTAGATCAAATAACCAATACGGAAAGAACAAGCTGAATTTCTTTAAACATGCTAGTAGGCAATTATCCCTTTGCTTTCAAAATAGCTAATAATTAAAGTAAATTCAACCTAGTATTTTCAAATAAATTTGATGTCCACAGAGAACTGCCATGAACAAATGCACGTTTTAAAATTTTTCAAAAATTTATAGCATATAGTTCCTAGGCAGAATGAAATGGCCTACTAGAGAAAATACAGAGACTATTTTCCATTTCTTTCTTGGCTTGCAAAAGAGTTGAAATAGCCAACAAGCTGTTTGAATTTGTCATTTTTGACTCAAGAAACCTTAATTAATGAACATACCATAAAGAAATTATAATTTCCTATTTTAGACAAGTAAAAATTACTTAGATTGTGAAGACATATAATATCAAGTGTATAATATATAAGTATTTTACACTAAAACAGAGTGAACAATTAATGCTTGTTTTCTATTTTTCCTCTAATTTTCAAGATACTAGAAAAATAAAAGCAAAGCAATATTTTTCTAAAAAATGTGAGTCTAGATATTTGCAGATATGAATAAAAGTCTTACAAGTACTGGTGAAGAAAACTCAGTAATTTTTTCTGTCTATTTGTTTTGAGACAGAGTCTCCCTCTGTTGACCAGGCTGGAGCGCAGTGGCAGTATCTTGGCTCACGGCAACCTCTGCCTCCTGAGTTCAAGTGATTCTCCTGCTTCAGCCTCTCGAGTAGCTGGGATTATAGGTTCCTGCCACCACTGCCCAGCTAATTTTTGTATTTTTAGTAGAGATGGGGTTTCACCATGTTGGTCAGGCTGGTCTTAAAATTCTGACCTCAAGTGATCCGCCTGCCTCGGCATCCCAAAGTGTTGGGTTTAACAGGTGTAAGCCACTGTGGCCAGCCAAAAAAGCCAATAATATTTTAAAATATTAGAATACTACAACTTAAGAAGTTTTATTCAAGAAAGTAAGGGAAAGTGTGCATAAAATACATCATAAACAATTCACCCAATATATCCTAAAATAGTTTCTATAAAAACTCTAATTAGGAACACATTACAAAAGCATTCTTGCTTAACATGATAGAAAATAGTAATCTCAAACTAACATTAAACATTCTAATTACACTGAAATGCTAGAGTTGTTCTCATTAACACTAGGAAAAAAGTTCTGATATTCATTATCAACCTTATTAATTATTGTTCTGGAAGTCCAGACCATGCAAATAAGATAAAAAGAAAAATTACTTACGTAACTATTAGAAAAGTGAGGTGGAAAATAATCATTATACAGATGATCATTACTTAGAAAATGAAATAAAATGAATCACAAAATATATTATGATAAAGAAAAGTTAATAAATTAACTAGATTCTAAATAAACACACTAACAATCAAAATTATACCTAAATACTCCCCAATAAAACAGTTATAAATGAAACTTTTTAAAATATATCATGATTTCCACTTCCAGCCAAAAAAATAATAATAGGACCAGATTTTTCCTCATCTGGAAACAATCAAAAATAGAAATATTTGAAAAAAAAATGTTTTCAAGACACTGGACATTAGAAAATGAAGGACAGGGACTCAAGGCATAGGAAATAAATTATTTGAACCATATAATTGCTCCGTCCTTCCACCTTGACGAAATTTCCAAGAAGAGGAAGTCAGGTGGAAACCTGGCAGTTAACCTGAATTAAGCAGATGAAGCTGAGAATCCAGGGGAAACTAAGACAGAGCCAGGCACAGTGGTGCACCTGTAATCCCAGCTACCTTACTAGGGAGGCTGAGGCAGGAAGATAGCTTGAGCCAAGGAGTCTGAGGCTGCAAAGAGCTATGATCATGCCATTGCATTCCACCTTGAGGGACAGAGCAAGACCATATCTCTAAAATTAATTAGTATCTGATTTTTCTAGTCAGACTGAAAAACCTTATAATTTACAATCACTGGGTTGAGTGTTCAAAAGGTCTTTCCTTAGTAGTGGAGAGTAATTGTTTTGACACTAAATATTTCTCTGGTTTCACCTTAAAAAAGCTTAATACCAGGATATTAAAATGTTTTCAAGTAATTTTACTGCATCTCAGAACAAACTCAATAATATGTGTAAAAATACAAAAATATCAAGCCCCTATTTAGGTAAAATTCACAATGTCTGGCTAAAAATTACCAGGCATGTAAAAAAAAGCAGGAAAATACAACCCATAATGGGGAGGAAAAACAATCAATCTAAACTGACCCAGAGCTGACAGACATGTTATAATTAGAAAACTAAGACATTAAGCACGTATTACAACCGTATTCCATATGTTGAAAAAGTTTAGTGAATACATAAAGAGACAAATTAAGATGCGTATTACAATGTGTGAGAGTGTGTGAGATAACCTGAATGGGATTAAGAGCAAATTAAACAACAGAGAAGAAAAGCTGAGTGAACTAGACATAGCAGTGGAATTCATTCAAAATTAAACAGAGTGAGAAAAAAAAGGATGTTCAAAACAAACAGAACATTGGTGACCTCTGGGACAACTTCACGTGATATAACCTGTACGACTGGAGTGCCCAAAGGAAAGGAGAGAGATGAGAAGACAAATATTTGAAAAAAATTCAAATTTATTGAAAACTATAAACGTACAGATTCAAAAATCTCAACAAACTCCAAGCTCAAGAAATGTAAAAACAAAAAAAAAAAACTACCTACATTGAGGCACATTATAATCTAACTGGTCAAAGTTAGTTCTAAAGAAAATAGAGAAAAAAGGCATATTGCACACAGATAAAGAAAAGGGTGACAACAGACATCTCGCTGGAAATAATACAAGTCAGAATATAGAGCAGCAACATCTTTAAAGTACTTTTTGTAAAAACAGTCAATCTAAAATTACATACTGAGCATTTTCGTTTAATTAACTTTTCTTCAGATGAACAAAAATTGAAAAAACAAATCACCAACAGTCCTGCACTAGAATAAATGTTCCATCTTTCAGGCAGAAGGAACATGATACTAGAAGGAAGTAACAATCTACAAGAAAAAAAGAATAAACAATATCATAAATGGTAACTACATGACCAAATATGGAAGATATTTTTGTTATTATATTAACTTATTTAAAAGATGATTGATTGCACCAACAAAAATAAGGACAAGGTCATGTAGACTTTATTAAACAAGTAACCCTAATTTGTGTAACAATAGCACAAAGACTAGGGAAGAAAAAATGTAAGTATAAAAATGTAAGATTCTTGTGTTAGAGGTGAAGTGATATATCACTTGAAAGTAGATTGTGACAAGTTAAAGAAGTATAGTGTAGACATTAAAACAACCATTGAAATAACAAAGCATAGAGTTACAACTCATTCATCAACAAAAGAGATAAAATAGAATCATAAGAAATATTTAATAAATCCAAAAGAGAAAAGGAGAAAAGAATAGATAGAACAAAAAGAAAACAAATAGCAAATGATATATTCACACCTAACTATGTCAATAAAAACATTATTGCATTATTTCATTATTTATTATGTCCTAAATGCCCCAATTAAAAGGCAGAAGCTGTTGGATGATGAGAGAAAAGAAGTCTAACCATATGCTACTTACAAGAAATCCACTTTAAATATAACAACATAATGTGGTTAAAGTAAAAAGGTGGAGCTATATATATATATGCTAAAGCAAATTTAATAAAAGGAGGAATGACCATATTAATATCAGACCAAGTTCCAGAGCAAACAATACTACCATGAATAAAGATGGCCAAAAATGATGAAATGACCAATTCATCTGGAGGATATAAAATTCTCAACATTTATGTACCTAATAACAGAGCTTCAAAACATATGAAACAAACACTGATAGAACTTCCAGGATAAATAGACAAATTCACAGTTATAATGAGGAATTTAAGTGCCTTTTTAAAAATAACAGATGGAACAAATAGAAGTTTGGAGACTTGTACCAGAAAATCAACCTATTTGACCTAACTGACCGTTATAAAAAATTCCACCAAAGAAGAGTAAATTACACATTCTTTCCAGGTGCACAGAGAACATTTAACAAGATAGTCCATACTCTGGGACATAAAACAAGACTCAATATGTTAATAGGATTAGTGATAAAGTATTTTCTCAGACCACGTGGAATTAAATTAGAAATCAATAACAAAAATATATTTGTAAAATCACAAAATTTTTAGAAACTAAATAACACATTTGTAAATATCCCATAGGTGAAACAAAAACTCAAAAGAGACATTAAGATTATTTGAATTTATTGAAAATTAAAATTCAATATATTAAACTTTGTGGGGTGCTGCTAAAGCAGTACTTAGGGGAAAATGCATAGTGTTAAATGCCAATGTTGGAAATGAAGCAAATGCCTAAAAGCAGTAGCCTCAGCTTCCAACTGAAGAAACTATAAAAAGGAGAACAAATTTAAACCAAAATAAGCAGAAGAAAAGAAGCCGTAAGAACCAAGAAAAAAAAATCAATGAGATAGAAAAAGAGAAAAAAGAAAATTCATGACATCTAAAGGTGGTTCTTTGAGAAGATCAATAAAATTGATAAACCTGTAGCCAGACTGATTTTAAAAATAAAAATAAAAAAGACAGAAGAAACAAATTATCACTATCAGGAATGGGAGGTGATATCACTGCAGATCCTAAACATATTAAAAGAATAAAAACAGAATATTATAAAACTATATGTCAATAAATTTGACAACTTAAGATGAAGTAGACAAATTCCTTGAAAGATACAAACTCCCAATGCTCACCCAATAAGAAACAGATAATAATCCAAACTTTAAAAACCTTTCCAAAATGAAAATTCCAGCTCCAGGTGTCTTTACTGGTGAATTCTATCAAGTATTAAGGAAAGGAATAATACCCATTCCATGCATATTTTTCTCAAAAACAGGAGAGAAGTAACAATTTCAACAAGGTCAGTATTAATCTGATACAAAAACAACGGAGTTGTTTCCAAACTGATCTATAGTTCCAATGTTGTTGGAATCAAAATCTCAGCAGGACTTTCTTTTGTAGAAATTAGAAAGCTAAGTTAAATGAAAGGATTCAGAATAGCCTAAATAAATTAGAAAAATATTAAACGCACAGAACGTATGCTACTGATTTTGAGACTTACTATAAAACTACAGTGTAAAAGAGAGTGCGGTATTGGTATAGGCCTAGACATAGATTAATCAAAATATTACAGAGTTCAGAAATTGCCCAACACATATGTGATGAGTGGATTCTGACAAAGACTCACAAGGCGATTCAATGGCCACATTAGATAAAATGAACCTCAATCCTTATATCATCCACTATACAAAACAGTCACTCAAAACTGATTACAGAACTATGCATAAAACTAAAACCATAGCATCTCTATTTTCAAAATCGGAGAAAATATTTGTGACGTTGGGGTAGATAAACATTTTGTAAATAGAAAAAGGTATGGATATAAGCAAAATGTGATTAATTAGACTTCATCAAAATTAAAACCTTTCAACACTATTTTGTAGTTTTCAGAATATAAGTTTTGTGTTTATTTTATAAAATTTATAACTAATCATTCTTTGATTCTATTATAAGTAGAATTGTTTTCTTAATTTCATTATTGGGTCCTTTATTGTCAGTATATAGAAACATTTGATTTTAGTATATAGATCTTGCACCCTGCAATCTTGCCAAATTTATTAGTCCTAACAGTTTTCTAGCTGATTCCTTAGGACTTTTTATATATAAGATCATATCATTTGCAAATAGAGGTTTTACTTATTCCTTTTTGACCTGGATGCCTTTTACTTCTTTTTCTTGCCAAATTGCCCTTGCTAGAATTCTAGCACAATGTTAAATAGAAGCAGCTTGAGCGAACATCTTTGTGTTGTTTCTGATCTTAGTGGAAAAGCATCCAGTTTTTCGCCAGTAAGTATGACGTTAGTCATGGAATTTTCATCGATGAACTTTACCAGGTTGAGGAAACTCCCTTCTATTATAAATAAATGAAAAACATCTCGTGTTCGTGGATGAGAAAACTTAGTATTGTTGTAGTGACAGTACTCTCCAGGATGTTGTAGAGATTTAAGGCAATCTCTACCAAAATCATAGCTGGCTCCTTTGTAAAAATTGACAAGCTAATCCTAAAATTCATATGGAATTGCAGGAGACCCAAAATATCCACAACAATCTTGAAAAAGAACAACTTTAAAGAACTTGTTCTTCCCAATTTCGAAACTTACTATAAGCCATGGTAATCAAGACAGCATGATACTGGCATGGATAGACGTGCAGATCAATACACCAGAAAAAAAAAACACATTTGTAGTAAATTTACTTTTGACAAGGGTACCAAGACCATGTAATGGGAAAAGAATCGTCTTTTCAACAAATGGTGGAAGGACAACTGGATAGCCACAAGCAAAAGAAGAGAGATGGACTCACCTCCTATCATACACAAAAATTAATTCACAATGGGCCAACGATCAAAATGCAGGCACTAACACTACCAAACTCTTAGAATATAATTTAAGAAAGTGAAAAAACACCCACATAATGGAAAAAATATTTGCAAACCTCATATCTCATAAGGGCCTGTATTTAGAATATATTTTTTAAAACTCTTACAATTCAATAATTTTTAAAAGTATTTTTTTAAACGAGCACATAAAATGAATGAACATTTTTCCATAAAAAATTTTAAACTGCTTAGTAAGCACACGTAAAGATGTTCAACAAACAACCATTAGCCAGTTGTGGTGGTGCACACCTGTAATCGCAGCTACTCAGGAGGCTGAGGTGGGAAGATTGCTTGAGCCCCAGAGGTTGAGGCTGCAGGAAGCCATGATCGTGCCACTGCACTCCAGCCTGGACAGCAGAGCAAGACCCTGTCTCAACAGCAACAAATTAATAGTTTTTAAAGTAGCAGGAAGATTATTCTTTTAAAAGTATCTTAAGATGTATCTATTCCAAGTAACCACACACACACACACACACACACACAAATGTTATGAGGGAAAACAAAAGATGATAAAGTCTGACACAGAGTGAAAGACAAAAAAAGAGAAGGAAGCAGAAGAGAAGTTTTGAATCAGGATCCAGAAGAAAGGAAGGAAAAAGATCAGCCTATTTGGCCTCCAAGGAAGTTGGCTAACAGTTAGGGCCTGACAAGTGCCAAAGCAACTTGTTTGAGTTTCTCTTTATTTTCAAATGGAATGCAATAATTGTACATATTTATGGGCTACAGAGTGATATATATATATATATATCTCCTATGCATAATGATCAAATCAGGGCAAACAACATATCTGTCACCTCAAACATTTATGATTTCTTTATCTTAGAAACATTCAAAATCTTCTCTCCTTACTCCTTAAACACATATAATAAATTACCATTAACTGTGGTCACCCTACAGTGCTAGAGAACACTAGAACTTATTCCTTTTATCTACCTGGAATTTTGTATCTGTTAACCAACCTCTTCCTATCTTACCCTTTTTCCTAGCCTTCCCATCCTCTAATAACCACGATTCTACTCTCTACTTGTATACATTACACTTTTTTTTATCTCCCACATATGAGTAAGAACATGTGGCAATGATCTTTCTGTGCCTGACTTATTTCATTTAACATAATGCCCTCCAGGCTCATCCATGTAGTTGGGAATGACAGGATTTTATTCTTTCTGTGGCTGAATAGCATTCCATTGTGTATCTATACCACATTTTCTTTATTTATTCATCTACTGATAGACATTTAGGTTGATTCCATATCTTGGCTATTGTGGGTAATGCTGCAATTAACATGGGGTGTAGATATCTCTTCAATATCCTGATTTCCTTTCCTTTAGATAAATGCCCGGCAGTGATATGGCTGGATAATGTGGTAGTTCAATTTACAGTTTTTCTGAGAAAATTCCATGTTGTTTTCCGTAATGGCTTACTAATTTACATTCCCACCAATAGTGTATCAGAGTTTCCTTTTCTGTGCATCCTCACCTGCACTTGCTAATTTTCGTCTTTTTAATAATAGCCATTCTACCTGGGGTGAATGACATCTTATTGTGATTTTGATTCCCATTTTTTGAAGATTAGCGATTGTGTTATTTTTATTGTAGTATTGTTATTTTTATTGTGGTTTTTCTAAATCTGCAGTTAGTTGAGGCTGTGAATGCAGAGTGTATGTTAGAGAGGTCCAGCTGTACATTCTCACACAAAGGAAGAAGAGGGAATGGAGCCATATAGGAAAAAAGGTTTTGAATAATGTTTAAATTAGTTGTTATTACTCTAAAGTAGATTGTTATAAATTAAAATGTGCATTTCAATCCCTAGAGTCACTCCTAAGAAAATAACTCAAAAAATAGGAAAAAAAACAACAAAAGAATTAAAAGTGTACACTAAAAAGTATCTACTTAACACAGAAGAAGGCCATAATCAAGTAACAGAACAAAAAAGACTAAGGCTTGAAGGAAGCAAATATCAAAACGGCAGGCATAAGTCATATCTTATCAGTAATTGTATTCAAAGTAAGTAGATTAAAATCTCCAATTAAAAGGCAGGTATTGGTATAACAAAAATTGTTAAATGATCCATCTATATGCTATCTTCAAGAGACACAAGTTAAATTCAAAGACACAAATAAGCTGAAAATAAAAGGATGGAAAAGATTTGCTAAAAATAGTAAACGGAAGAGATCTGAATTAGCTCTGCTAATAGACAAAATAAACCTTAAGGCCAAAATTGTTACTATAAACAAATGATTACATTTTATAATGAAAAAGGATGAATCCATTGATTATTAGAAACATAAATGCAACTAAACACAGATAAAGTATGTGAAGCAAAAACTGACAGACTTGAAGAAACAGACAACTAAACAATAAATTTGGTGACTTTAATGCCCTACCTGAAAAAAATGAATAAAACAACTAGACAGAAATCAAACAGAAAACTTGAACACCACTGTCAAACAACTAGACCTAAAAGACACCTGTAGAATATTCCACCCAACAGCAGCAGAATATACATTCTTCTCAAATGTATATGGAACATGCTCCAGAATAGATCATGTGGTAGATCACATTGAAAGTCTTAATAAATTTAAAATTATTGAAATCATACAATAGAATGAAGTTCATAATCAAAAACAGAAGATTTGAGAAATTTACAAATATATGGAAATTAAACAATGCATTTCTAAATAAACAATGCCTCAAAGAAAAAAATAACAAGGGAAATTTTAAAATACTTAAAGATAATAAAAATAAAATCACAACATACTAAAACTTTTTGTGATACAGATAAAGCATCACTTGAAGGAAAATCTATAGCTGTGAATGTCTGTATTAAAAAGGAAGATAGCTCTCAAATCAATAACCTAACCTTCCAAACTAAGATCGTAGAAAAAGAACAAACAAAGCCCAATGCAAGCAGAGGAATAAAATAATAAAGATTAAAGCAGAAATAAATGAAATAGAGAGTAAAAAACAATAGAGAAAATCAACAATCCCAGAAGTTGATTCTTTGAAAAATATCAACAAGATTGACAAACCTTTAGATAGACTGGCCAAGAAAGAAAAAGAGAGAGAGAATATTCCAATTAGTAGAATCAAGAACAAAGAGACAACATTACTGTCAACCACACAGAAATATAAATGATTATAAGGCAATACTATTAACATTATATGCCAACAAATTATATAACCTAGATGAAATGAACAAATTCCTAGAGAGATTCCAAAACAACAGCTCACGAACAAGAAAAAAAAAAAACCTGTGTAGACTATGACAAGTCTTTTCAACAAATAGTGCTGAGACAGCTAGATATCAACATGCAAAAGAATAAAGTTGGGCCTATACTTCATGCTATACACAAAACATAACTCAAAATATATCCAAGACCTAAACGTAAGAGCTAAAACTATAAAACTCTTAGAGGAAAGCATAAAAGTACATCTTCTTGACCATGGATTATGCAAGTTTCTGAGATATGACACCATAAAACAAAAGAAAAAAATAGATAAATTGGAATTCATCACAGGGTTAAAATACTTGCATTTCAAAAGACACCATCAAGAAAATGAAAACACAACCCACAGAATGGCTGACTCATACAGTGGCAGTTGATACTGGCTGTTGGTCTGCAGCTCAACAGAACACACACCTGGCATCTTTGGTTAACTCGGATTTCTCACAGCGTGATGGCTGGATTTCCAGAGGTATGTTTCAAGGGCATCCAAGAAGCTCAGGGGAAGCTGCAAGGCTTCTTAGGACTTCAACTAGCAAGTCACATAGCATCTCTTTCACAGTATTCTATTGGCCAAAAACAAATGTTAAAGTCATCTCAGATCCAAAGGGAGGGGACTACACAAAGGCGTAACTGCTAGAAGCATGGTTAATTGTGGGGAAGAAGAAAGATATATTTGGAGAAACCGTACCTTGGGAAAACAACTGAATTTTATCTGTACTACATTGTTTTCATCTTCCAAATGAAGAGATGGGTCTAAGTAAATGAGTTTCCTATCCTTTAACAATTTCACTGAGGTACAATTTGCATGCTACATCATTCATCCATTTGAAGCATACAATTCGATGGTTTTAGTATATTTACAGGTATATGCAACCATCAACACAATCACTTTTAGAACATTTCCTAAATGTTATCTCAACAAGAAAACCCATACCATCAGCCATCACCTTCTTTTTGTTCAAATAAAATATTTGATGAAATTCTTGTCTATAGAATGGATGGCCGTGGGGCTGCCGTGACTGGGGTACAGGTAGAACCCCCAAGTTGTGCCTACACCTCCTTCCCCACTGTACCACCAGCCATCGCCAGCTCCTCCTTGGAGTTCTACAGCTCCACAGAAGGCAATTTGAAAACCACTTACGAGGGCCAATCCATTCTTATTCTCTACAGTTCTATTCTGCCAATAGCAGAATAATCACAGAAGTTTAATTTTTAGGACAGTAACGATCAAAGAGGTTTTTGAATGTTCTTGCATTTGTCATGATTAGGGGTTTAACATAAAGAGATGTAGGAAAGGTAACACAGTTTGTCAAGGTCAGGATGATTCATCTCCAAGAAGCAAAGATGATGTTGTAGCATCTAAGCCTTTGACATTGTAAAATCTCAAACAAAAACTAAGCTTTGGGGAGACTAGAGGGTGGACTTATAGGATCCCTAGGCATGTGGGTGGGAGTAGGGAGATGGGAGGGGCATTGAATCCCAAAATCTCAAAAACTATAGGAAGGTAGCCAAGTGCAGAGGAAACACCACAATGTTAAGACGAAGCTTCAAATATCTAAAATTGATTCAAAAATAAAGCAAATTCCTAGGAAGAATGAATATCCCTGGAACACTGGCATGCAGGCTCCAGTCAGACACCTTCCATCTGTCCCTCCTCAAACATTCTCCCTTCCATTTACTGAGAAAGGGTTTTGCCAAAGCAACATCTAATCCTACAATAGATGCCAATGAGGCCAGGCAAAGTGGCTCACACCTGTAATCCCAGCAATTTGGGAGGTCGAGGCAGGCAGATCACTTGAGGTTAAGAGTTTGAGACAAGCCTGGTCAACAGGGTGAAACCCTATCTCTACTAAAAATACAAACATTAGTCAGGTGTGGTGACGCACATCTGCGGTATCAGCTGCTTGGGAGGCTGAGGCAGGAGAATCGCTTGGACGGACCCAGAGGCAGAGGTTGCAGTGAGCCGAGGTCTTGCCAATGCACTCCAGCCTGGGCAACAGAGCAAGATGCCCTCTTAAAAAAAAAAAAAAAAAAAAAGGAAAGAAAAGAAAAGAAATGCATGTCAATGGGATGATATCATTGACTTTATACCTCCCATCTCAGCAAGGGGCAAATACCAGTAATGTCATATTGAGTGGCATTCATTGTTTGTAACACCTTGAATTTATAACCAACTCTGGTGATCAACCTTTCTTTGCTCTGAAGTGAAGATTGGAAAGGGACTTCAGAGAGATACCAGGAATCCATGAACTAGTCAAAATAAAATTTATGTACACATGCATATTCTTTCTAGTAGTTAAACTGAAAAATATTGCACTGATACTTAATTTTCATGTTATGTCTTTCTCAAAAATGTGGAGAGATTCTCCCTCTCACTAGTCCAAAATCCAATAGTTTTGTTTTACTAATCTATTTTTCTTATTAACTGTGAACATCCAATGAAATTTCCTTTCCCTAAAAGAAAGGAAATAACAGAAAAATCACTTTCTATTCATAAAAATCAACTTACATAAGAGATGGACAAAAAGGGCTGGATTTGTGGCACGGTGTTCCAGCGAGGGGTTCTGCTGCGGTGGCTTTTCCCCCCAGCGCCTGGGAGCTCAGCGTGCTCTGGAAGGAGGCGCGGAGGGAACCAGTGGCTGCCTCTGAACCCGGTTTCTTGGCCACCTTTCTGCCTCGTGCTGTCTAAAGCTACAGGACCTGACAATTTGATTGGAGCCTCCATGCTCATTGTTCAGATTTCCCGATGCTTATTCCCTCGAAGTGGCCTTTGTGAGGCTGTCAGTGTCTACCTCCCATAAAAATGGTGGCAATTCTTGAGACAGGATGTTTCCTCATTATCTGCACCTCTGACTCAAGCCATGCATTCCCTCAAACTTGCTTCCATCTCATTCCTCCTCTGGCTGTTACCTGCTGTGTCTCAGTCACACCTAATTGCTCCTATGTTGTGTGCACGGTGAAAGGTGTGTCCCATTGTCCACACTCCTCACACAGGCACCTAATGAGACTTGCTTCTCCTTTAGTAAGTGGAAAGGGAAATGCTCATTTGGCCCACAGATCTTCACCCAGGTTTTACAAAGTCTTCAAGTCATTTCTTTCCTGGCACATGAAATCTACCTCCCTTCATAGCCAAAACATTTCCAATAAACATATATTCCTTCTTATTTCTTGGAAACAAATTAAGTCATTCCAGTGCATCAGCGAGAATCACTATTGTGCCAAGTATGTCACACAGCCATGGAGAGGCAAGCCGTGTCTCAGGAACACTGTGCAGATCTCCTGAAGACTTTGCCTTTGGCTGTGGAAAAGAGCATGTCATCTACTCAGACAATATATGCTTGCTTCTTGACTGAAAACTAGTTTTCTGTGGCAACTTTCCAGGTTGAACTCATGAGCTTTTGATCTATAAATGCAGAATACACGTTTCAAAACTCCGATTTCTTGTGAGGCCTGAAAAGGAGCTACGTGATTCTGCATGCTCCTCTCCATCTGCCTGTCTGGGGTGCTGTCTCAACCCAAACCCAAGTTGCCCAGATGCCCCCACCGTTGCAGGTTAAGCCCATCGTCCCAGTGCCTGTCAGGGCCTGGTGCCGCAACAGGGCTGCTTTTGCAGTGTCCTGCAGGCCTGGGGAATGCACGTGTCTGGAATTCTTCTCTATCTTGGGATATTTGTATCCACCCATTAACTGCAGCTCCCTGTTACGACCTGGGATTAAGCCACAGTGGGAAGCAACCCTTTTGGCAGCTTGACTTTCAACTTCAGTTCAGTTTCCCCAAGTGCCTGATGTACATTAACCGATATCACACTTGACATTCATCTATTTTGGAACAATGATTTGAATTGAAAGCTCTCACCTCAAACATAAACAACTGTAGAATATGTTTCCGTGTAAGTCTTCTGAGAAATTATCTGATTTCGCTGCAGCAGTCATTGATTTAAAATAATACTGGTGCGAGACAGAACCAATCAGTAGACTCTCCTGACATAAGCTAAACATCTTTACTCCCTAAAATAGAATTATGTATGGTGTGGAAATGTATTGGAGCGAAATTATTCCTGAATATAACAATGACAATGCAATTTCCTGGACTTATGATGGGTGCTTTGGGAATTGTATAAGTGGCCTAAAAGAGTTAATGTCCCTCCCAAAGTGCTTTATTTTAATGTTTGGGAAGTTTATAATCTAGTATATTACTACATTGCATTCCAGAAATACTTCATCGTTACAAGCCTCCATCCATATAAAAATATTTGTTTTTATGGATGAAGATGCTCTCTCAACAAAAATATTAAATGGGGCAAGTTTGCAACTTCCTAAATCCAATCACTAAGAAGTTGCAGTTCTCACATTAGCACAATAATAAAAATAACATATGTGGATATCTACCAACATTCTGGCCAAAGGGCCATTTCAATGGTTGGTTGAACAAGGAGAAATTGCATTTTTCTTCCACCCAATCTGCCTTCTCTGCCATTTGCAGCCTGTTTCTGTACAGTGTCACTGTCAATCCACCATCAGCAAGAGGCAAGGAAACTGGGAATGTGGGAGAAAGATGACAAATTGCCCATGAAAATTACTAGGACAAAAGATCTTCACTAAGGACAAACGCAGCTCTCCGGGAGTGTTTAGCCGTCAGATCCGAAATTTGGAATTAGACAGGTCAGGAGGGAATAAAAAAAGATCACTGAAATAATTTGGGGAAAACTTCTTGAGGGAGCAAAGATGACTTAAATTGAATATCTAAACAGGATTTTCACTACTAATTTCTGAATGAAAAGATGCTACTTTCCCATAAGAAAGACAAATATTTGTGTTCAAATTATACTCATAAACTGTTCCCTGACCATGCTTCCATAAATCATCTCCCGCACATGCATCGTAGCCTTTGAAACCATTAAAGGTATTCTGGGAGCGACATGCCTCCACCCTCCCCTCGGGCACCATAAATATAGTCTATTATCAGCCAGCAACAGTGATTCCAAACCTGAAGCCCCAGAATTTGGAGACCGGACTATGTGCAGAATAGGATCCAAGCTCAGACGTTCCTTGAAAAGTTTAGACTCCAGCTCTTCTGACTTCTTGAGCCTGCCAACTTGGAATGGAAACCTCTTGAGAACATGTTTTCTTACAAAATTCAAAAAGAGCTTTGCTATGAGCCAACAGCTGGAAATGCCGTGAGAGCAGGCGCTTTTGGAGATCTGATTTCTTACAGCATTTTGGCACCTCTGGTTCGGCTCCTGGCGGGCAACCAGAAGCTGGAGAGGTAATAAAACATGGGACTCTCCCAGGACACCTCTGGGCTAGCTCCTTTCCGGAGAGAGGACGGCTCATGCCAGGAGAAGGTCTGGACCCCTCGCTTTTGCTGCTGTCAGTGGAAGGGACACAAGGACTATCTCTGGACAGCTGCCCTGACACCAACACCGTGCTTTTCCTGGTGACAGGCACCAAGGCAGCTTCCTTTATTAGGCCAGCCAGTGCATGCTGGGCTTCTGGATTGCCTGGCCCAGATAAAATTTAGGAGCACAAGTGATTGTAGAGGCAGCCACTGCAAACAAAAGCTTAATTTGCCAGCTTCAATCCTAAAGCAATTTTTAAGCAGTAGTAGTCTATTCCCCAATCATTTTAAAAATAATTGGAAGTAACTAGGCCAGTTAGATTTCAGTACCCACGGTTCTTGCTGTGTTTATATTTCTCTTCTTTTTACCTGCTTGGTTCTACTATTCCTTGTTCATCATTTTCTCTCAGTAGAACAAAGGGACGAGATGCTAAGGAGCCAAGCCCACAAACGTGGAAGAGGTGGTTCTGTCCGCACTGCCGGCACAGACTCTACTTCTACCTCTCCAGTGTATGTCCAGAAGGCAGAGAGTATTTGAATGCCCTTCAAGAAGGTGTCAGAGTGAATGGCATCTGCAACACTTAACTCTGTTGGCAGAAAACAATCTCACTACTCAGGCCAGTATATTACCCTCCCTGTCAGAACAACTACACCTCAATTCTCATCCATCGACTTCTCGATTATCCTCCCTGGTTATGAATATCAGGGCCTGTTAAACTTTAGATTACAGACAGAAATAGCCAAGCTCAAATTTTCTGACAGACAATTTATGACTACCCACCAAAAGGACCCACACAGATCCAGGGGACAACTATGTCTGATCAGACACCATGGTCCTGCACAGCCCCCAATCCACATGAGGGTACATTATGAAGACTTTACTGTGAACAAAGAAACTTGGGCCAAGGTAAGGCGTGAAGCCATACTGGCACTTGGCCCGTTAAAGACATTTAGAATGGTAGGCTCGCCAGATAAAATGCAGGATTTCTAGTGAAATTAGAATTTCAGATAAACAGTGAATCATTTTTAGAATGAGTATATCGCGTGCAATATTCGAGACATTCTCAGAAGTTAGTTGTTCTTCTGAAATCAAATATAACTGGGTGTTCTGTATTTTACTTGCAAAATCCAGTCCTAATTTGGAGTTGCTGTGGGTGGTGAAGTAGCCAAGTCCATTCATGCCCAGACCCATCAAATTGCAACAGAGGCCAATGTGAGCCCCTCGGACTGAGCAGGGTGCTAGAGAGACACAGCAGGAATTTCGCTTCCATGCCCCCTCACCCACATCCACTCCCAAGGACCGCAGTGAGGTGCTCTGTGACTTGAAAGCAGCATTCTCAGGAAATTAAGCCAAGATGCCTGAAGCCTCAGAAGGAAAATAGATCCAACTTGAAAAGAACAAGTTAGACTTTAAATAAGGAAATGTTATTAACTGAAAGCAGAGCGTTAGGAAACCACCACCTTTTCAGAATGACTAGAGGGAAAAAAGTATCTCATAACAGAAAAAAAAATAAAGAGCAAGAGGCAGAGGGAGACGAAGACATCCAGCCTTCCTAGAGCCCTTGCTCTGATCCCTCCACTTCACCACCGCTGAGGAAGGCCCTTCAGATGGGCATTGTGCAGCAGGGCCTCTACCACTTCCCTTACGGAGCTTTGAAAACTCTTTTATTGCGATTATGACTAAGATTGATGCATAAGGAACACAGTGTCATTGCATAAATTTAGAGAACTTCAAAAAGAAGAAAATAAAAATTACATTCCCAAGATTAAAAGATAACCACTCTATATCCTTCCATCATTTATCTCGGCATATATACAATTTTTACGACATTGGAATTATAAAGCATATAACATTTTATAACTACTTTTATCACTTAATATATTGTGAATGTTATTCCATATGCTTAAATAGTTTCTGAGAATATAATTTTTAATGACTACTTAGTATTCCATTGCTTTTAATGGATCACAATTTATTTAACCCATTTTCTCTCATTGGATACTGATGCTGTTACACATTTTTCACTGTTAGAGAGAGCGCCACACAGTCTCCTTGTATGTATAGCTCTTTAGGATTCGCTAATTATTTGCTTGAGATAAATACCTGGAAGTGAGACTCCTGGGTCGTGAGGCATGAATATTGTTAAGGTTTGAATTCATACTGTCAGTGTATCCTCCAGAAAATCTTATACACAATATATAAGAGTTGCTATTTTCCCATAACCTTGCCAACACGGGGCATTGCCTCTTTCAAAAATCTTTACTATATTGATCAGCCAAAAATTTTTCTCATTATTTAAAATTTTCATTTGCTCATTTCTAATGGGATGAACATTTCTTCAAATATTCATTGAACATTTGTGGTTCTGATTTAATGAGTGGTTTTTATTCACAAATTTAAGCATTTTTCAAAACTTTTGCCAAATTATAATGGTTTTTGTGTATTACAGATAATAATTCTTTACATAACAATATGCTACAATGTGTTCTCATTGTAGAAACTTGGGTTCAGTTAGAGTGTAATTGGATGTTAAGGATTTTCACATTTTTAGCACTTTTCTTGTGATCTCCTTGTGCTTCCTTCCCTGCCTTGACGCCAGATAAACACGCAGTGGTTACTGCTGTGTTCTTCCGGGTCTCTTACACCTGCCCCTTTCATCTGCTGAAGTGAATTTTCACCTAGGACTGAGATTCTTTACCAAATAAGTAACCTGCTATCTTTTTTTTTTTTTTTTTTTTTTTTTTTTTTGAGACGGAGTTTAGCTCTGTTGCCCAGGCTGGAGTGCAGTGGCAGCATCTCAGGCAACCTCTGCCTCCTGGGTTCAAGCGATTTTCCTGCCTCAGCCTCCCAAGTAGCTGGGATTACAGGTGCCTGTCATCACACCTAGCTAATTTTTTTTGCATTTTCTTTTTTTAGTAGGGACAGGGTGTCACCATGCTGGCCACACTGGTCTAGAACTCCTGACCTCAAGTGATCCACCCGTCTCAGCCTTCCAAAGTGCTGGGATTACAGGCATGAACCACCATACCCTGTCAAACCTGCTGTCTTAAAAATCATCTACTGAAGACCTTTTTTCTCCATGGAATTAAACTGCTACATTTATCATGGGACGAGTGGGGCATCGGGCACCTCTGACACTCTCCATGTTCCCCTCATCTGCCTGTCTCATCTCTCACCTACACCCCACCCTGTAACCACTGAAGCTGTGGAACTCTTCTTAGTAACAGGCATATCTTGGAGATGCTGTGGGTTCCATTCCAGACAATTGCAACAGAGCAAATATGTCAGTACAGTGAGCCACGTGAATCTTTTGGTTTCCCAGTACCTCACAAAAGTTATTTTTATACCACGCATGCTATTAAGTGTGCATGAGCATTGTGTGTAAAAAATGCAATGTACATGGCTCAATTTTAAAATACTTTATTGCTAAAAAGTGTTAAGGATCACCTGATCTTCCCTGAGTCATCATCCTGTTGCTGGTGGAGGGTGTTGCCTTGATGTGGATGACTGTGAAGCCATCAGGGTGGTGGTTGCTGAAAGCTCGGGTGGCTGTGGCAATTACTTAAAATAAGACAGCAATAGAATTTCCACATCTATTGACTCTTCCTTTCACGAAGAACTCTCTGTAACATGTGATGGTTTTTTATGGCATTTACCCACAGTAGAACTTCTTTGAAAAACAGTCAATCCTCTTAAACCCTGACATTGCTTTATCAACTAATTTCATGTAATATTCTATATCCTTTGTTTTCATTTCAACAGTGTTCACAGCATCTTCACCAGGAGTATATTCTGTCTGAAGAAACCACTTCCTTTGCTATTCCATAAGAAGCAACTTCTCATTCATTCAAGTGTATGTTGAGATTGCAGCAATTCAGTCACATCTTCAGGCTCCACTTTCTAATTCTAGTTCTTTTTCTATTTCTACCACATCTGCAATTACTTCCCCAAGTGAAGTCTTGAACTCCTCAAAGTCATCCATCAGGGTTGGAATCAACTTCTTCTAAACTCCTGATAATATTGATATTTTAATCTCCTGAATTATGGATGTTCTTGATGGCATCTAGAATGGTAAATCCTTTCTAAGTTTTCAATTTACTTTGCCCAGATCCATCATAAGAATCACTATCTATGGCAGCTATAGCCTTACGAAATGTATTTCCTAAATAATAAGACTTGAAAGTCAAAATTACACCTTGACACAGTGGATGCAGAATGGATCTTGTGTTAGCAATCAGAGAATCAACATTCATCTCCTTGCACATCCCCAGCAGAGCTCTATGGTGGCCAGATGCATTGTCAATGAGCAGTAATATTTTGAAAGGAATCTTTCGCGTGTGTGTACAGTAGTTCTCAACAATGGGCTTTAAATATTCAGCAAACCATGCTGTAAACAGGTGTGCTGTCATCCAGGCTTTGTTGTTCTAGTTATAGCACACGGGCAGAATAGATTTAGCTTAATTCTTAAGGGCTCTAGGATTTTTAGAATGGTAAAGAAGCATTGGCTTCAACTTAAAGTCACCAGCTGCATTCACCCCTATCAAAAGAGTTCAGCCTGCCCTTTGTAGCTTTGAAGCCAGGCATTGACTTCTCACTAACTATAGAAGTCCTAGATGGCATCTTCTAGTGTAAGGCTGTTATGTCTCTATTGAAAATCTGGTGTTTAAAGCAGCCACCCCAGCAATCTGAGCTAGATCTTCTGGATAACTTGCTGCAGCTTCTCCACAGCACTTTCTGTTTTCCCTTGCACTTTTATGTTATGTAGATGGCTTCTTTTCGTAAACCTCATGAACCAACCTCTACTACAGGCTGCAAACTTTTCTTCTGCAGCTTCTTTACCCTCTCAACCTTCATGGAATTGAAGAGAGTTAGGGTCTCACAGTGGATTAGGCTTTGGCTTAAGGGAATGTTGTGGCTGGATTGATCTTCTATCCAGAACACTCAAACGTTCTCCATATCAGCAATAAGGTTGCTTCACTTTCTTATAATTTGTATGTGAACTGGAGTAGCACTTTTAATTTCCTTCAACTTCCATTTTCCTTTGCATTGACAATTTGGCTAACCGTTTAGCACGAGAGGCCCGACTTTCAGCCTATGCCATCTTTTAACTCGTCTTGTTCACTAAGCTTAATCATTTCTAACTTTTGATTTAAAATGTGAGATATGCAACTCTTCCTTTCACTTGAACACTTAGAGGCCATTGTAGGACTATGATTTGGTCTAATTTCAATCTTACTGTGACTTAGGGAAGCCCAAAATGAGGGAGAGACAAGAGAATGGCTGATCAGTGGAGCAGTCAAAACACATCCAGTGTTTATCAGTTAAGTTCATTACCTTACATGGGTGCAGTTCATGACACCCCAGAGCAATTATAAGAGTTTATTAAAGATCACTGATCACAAGTCACTTTAACAGACTTAATAGCAATAAGAAAGTGTGACATATTGCAAGCATCACCAAAATGTGAACAGAGATAGGAAGTGAGCACATGATGGTGGAAAAAATGGCACCCTAGACTTGCTCCACTCAGGGTGGCCACGACCTTCAATTTGTTTAAAACAAAATAAAACAAAGCAATATCGGCAAAGCACAGTACAATGAGGTGTGCTTTCCCTCTCCGCTGTTCTCTTCCTCCATTAGGAATTAATATTTTTTTTTCTGTTTTTCTAGAACAGGCTGAAATCAATCCCAAATTCGAATTGTGATTGGAATTGCCCTAAAACAAGATCCCCTGTGCATATTTGGCCTCTGGGCATTATTCAGAACCAACGTCTACGTCTCTATTTATTCAACACTTCCTTGACATATCTCAAGACGTGCTGTCCTTTTCTTCATGTAGGTACCTGGTATATCTCACTAAGTTTACTCCTAGAATTTAGTGTCCTACATCGATCTTGTGGATTGAAAATCTTTTACCTTCTCATTTTCCAGCTAATTATTAATGGAAGATAGAAAAAATTTTGATTTGTGCATGCTACTTTCCTTTAAAAAGAAATTGTTAACTATTTTCTTTAAAATATTCTCTTAGAGTTTCTAGATATAGATGCATTTTTTTAAAAAAATCTATTCCTTAATCTTACTTCTCCCTCCTGTCTTACCACACTTGCTAGAACTCTCAGAATGGTGATCATAATGATAGTGACCGTAGCATCCTTACCCCATCTTGATATTAACTGCAGGGCTTTTGGAGGCCCCTCATTAAATGCAATGTAGCTGCTGATTTTCTATTGTTGTGGGTTTTTTTTTTTTTTTCCTGTCAAGGAACTGTTCTCCTATTCCTAACTTATTAAGTTTTTATCAGAAATTGATGTTGAATTTTATCAGATACCTTCTGGGACTCTATTGAGGTTTTTCTTCTTTTAATGTATAGATTTTATATATTTTATTAATAGATTTCTGAATATTAAAACATTATTATATTCCTAGAATAGACCTATATGGTATATGAAAATGTCATTTTCTACTTGCTATTTGCTATATATTATTTAGGATTTTTTGGTTTTTGATTCAACAGCTATGGACACATCTCACCAGGACCAAGTGCCACCCACCACTCTTACTTCCTCCTCCAGGGAGCTGGGTCTGGTGTTTTCTTACACTTTTCCAGGTTTTAGATTCAAGCCTCAGATCGTTCTGTGAAATGTACCAGGAAGCGTTCTCTTCCTGTGCTTTGCAGTCATTCATATAGCAGGGAAAGTATTTGTTCTTACAAGAGAAATCCCTCACTTCCAAACTCTAAAAGATTCTAAAATTAACCTGGAAGACAAAAATACTGAACACGGTGGGAGTGACACAAGAGATTAATGTGAAAATGTTGCAAAACTTAGCAGTTAAACCTACGGCAACTTTAGAAACTTTTCTCCACCCCATAGGAATACATGAAAATTTATATTTCCCCTCAGAAAAATGTTCCATTTCTTTGATAGTTTATCACCACTGTTTTAATATATAGCATTTCCTTATAGATTTATCACCATTATTTATAGTTTTATGAATTCTAGTCTCTTCTTTTTATTTCCTCAATCATGTTTACTAAATTCCTCATTTCTCCATATTTACAGGTTTTTCTTTTTTTCTAAATAGATCTTTCAGTGGTTCATCTTTTTTAAGGTGTCTTTGTTTGTTTTTAAAGTTCTTGAATTTATCGTTTACTTTTCCCATGTTTTGGTTCAGGAATTTCTCTTTTGTAGCCTTAATTTTTTTTAACATCTTGAACTTAATATTTTGGATTTTCTAAAACTACTAAATAAGTGGTTATTAGAGGTTTTTATTGTTGTTTATTCTTACTTATTAACAAATATATTAAATCTGATGTATTTGACTCTGAAGTGACTTTGGGTTTCATCTTTAATTTTTATATGTCTTTGTTTTTTCAGTATCTTTGAATTAGAAACTATTTTTTAAATTTAATACTGGGGGGGGTATTATTTTAATTTTTAAGTATGTTACAGTTTGTGGTACATTTTTTTATTAAAATTGGTGTCCATCTTTTGTGGTTACAAATACGGTCTGTACAGTTTGTTACTTAAGAGATTTCATTAAGTTTTTCTTTATAATTAAGAAATTTTGATAATCAATTTTTACAAACATATTATGGATGTTATCCTCACACTTTGGATGGTACAAAGTTCACTACCCCTTATTAAACACAAATCAGTTCTATTTATTATATGTCGTCCAGCTTTTTATCTCTCTGTTTAATTTTGTCAGTTCATCTTGTCCTATACTGACTGTGGCAAATGAAAATTACTCACTAGGTTAATCCTGTTTTTGTCCATTTCTTCTTGTATTTGCATTTGTACTTTATCTATTTCTATAATTTCATTTCACACATAGGGAAGAGACACTGGGTAATATCACAGTGTTAATGGTAACTTAAAAAATGTGATTCTAAAAAGGGATTATTCATATATATTCATGGTGCATTGTGCTTTTTGTCTATATGAAGATCATTGAAACTATTTCAGCTCTTAATTTGATATTAATATTGCTTCTACTTTTCAGTTATTTGTATTGACTTGACAGGTCTTTGTCCAAACCCTATTTTCCAAACTTCCATGTCTTTTTATTTTATGTCTTTTGTCAATAGACTTTAATTCAACTCTGCTTTTCAATCAAGCCTACAAGTCTGTCATTTGAGGAATCTGGTCTCTTCACATTTACCACTGGACTTATTTCTGTTGTGCCTTATTTATTTATTTATTTATTTATTTATTTATTGAGACAGAGTTTCACTCTTGCCACCCAGGCTGACATGCAATGGCGCAATCTCAACTCACTGCAACCTCCGCCTTCTGGGTTCAAGCGATTCTCCAGCCTCAGCCTCCCAAGTAGCTGGAATTCAGGCATGTGCCACCATGCCCAGCTGCTTTGTTTTTTATTTTTTTTAATATGTTCTTGTTGCTTCCATTTGTTCATGTTTTACTTCAGAGTTGCTTCCTTAGCTCTTTTTTTTCCTTTGACGATTTTCAAAGAGTAACTCCTGTTTTTTTACACATGTGGTTATTTTTACATCCCTTTTTATAATATTTTTCTGTAGTTACCATTAACACTGTGATATTGCCCAATGTCTGTACCCAAGGAAAACAAAAGTTTAACACACATTTACTTTTTCTTTCCCTATCTCATTTGCCAACTTTCGCTTTTATTGTCTAGAGTAGATAATCAGATAGTAGATAATAGCTAGAGTAGATCATTAATAATTATTTGCATAAGTTATGCATTTAGCTCTTAATGATTATATTTTGTACTTGCATTGCTTTTTAATCATATGAGCAATGGTGATTTAAACTCTACATACTTTGCTGGTTTTGCGCTTTACCTCTTTTCTTTTACACTGTGACTTCCCCATCCTTCCATAGCTGGCTGCAGTGTGTCTTCAATAAATTTTAAAAGAAATGTACACAAGTGTTATATTTTTGAGGTTCTTTGCATATCTCAGAATGTCCTTTGCTGTAGTCAGTTTTAATCAACATACACATAATGTACACCTTCCATGTGTCTGGCATCTTGGTGGGTCCAAGGAAGAGAGAATTTATGAGATAGCACAAATCTTTGCAGTCCTTACCTTATGGAGTTTGCAGGCTAACTGGATGTTATCTAAAAATGGCTCATTGTCAGGGTAGAAAAGACTTGCGTCAAAATATTGTTCTAAAAAAACTCTATAAACACTTACTCATTGTTGTCTAGTCTTTATTATTGCAGAAAAATCTACCCACTATTCAGTTTGTCTCAAGGTACAGATGATCATGGGAGATGGAGGAATACTGGAATTGAATTTTTTTTTTTTTTTTTTAGGTACAATGTTCAGGTAAGTAACAAAATAAACAAAACCATTCATAATCTCAAGCAGAACAGAATGTGTGCCAATAAAAGTGAAAATGGATTTGATCTTTTTGTAGGCAGAAGAAACTCATAACGGTTTGAGTTTTACCTCTTTGTAGGCTGATTGCTTTTTAGCCTACATGCATATTTCCTTTTATCATTAAAATTCAAGTCTTGTTAAGCGTGTTTAGTACTCACAAAGCCCTTTTGGTTCCTCAGACATAACATTGGCTTCTCTGTCCACTCTACTCTCTTCTTAGGAATTCCCATTATACATATATTGGATCTCTTGACCTTCCAGGCCCCCTACTTAATTGTTCATCATTTTATTTATTTGTCCCTTTTCTGTAAGCTTTTTTATGTTCTCAGGTTTATCTTCTGTGTTAACAAAGCAATTGTCTATAATTAACTGCCCACATTGCAGATTTAAATTTAGCAACTATTTGTAAATAGCCTTTTGAGGGTCTTGCTTTTTCCTCTGGGGGGGGAAAAAAAAATGCCAGTCCTGATTTTACAGATGCAGTGTCACCCTAAATTTTGTGAAAAATAGAAAAGAGGAACTTTCTAGAATTTTCTATTTCTCGCTGCTAACTCATTTCACAGACGGGCATTTGTTCTGAGTTTTTACAATTTCTGATTGTCTTGTCGGAAGTCACCATTCTTTGCTTATCTTTATAAAGAAAGGTTTCTTTTGCCCGTTTTTAAGTTATCATGGTTTCCGTAACTAGATCAATATTTCAGGCACAGACTAAAGGACCTGGGAAAAGTTGAGGGCTCTACATTCACTCTGTGAGACTGCCCGTCCAGCAGTGCACCTTGGAGGAAGCAGGGCCAGCGCCCTTCCGTGAAGGTGCTCCTCTCTGAGAGTCTCTCTCCACACTTCCAGGAGCAGAGTTTTCCTTCTCTGCAAGGTGTGGCTGCTGACAGGGTCCAGATGTGCCCTCCTGCCACCTCAGTCCCTGACCCAGCCCTTCTAGCCAGGGAACAACGCTGCAGGTCTATGGGGTCTTTCCTAGAGAGTTCTCAAATGCACTTTCCTTCCTTGATAGGAAGACATGGTTACAGTCAGTCCTTCCTTCCATGCATGCAAAAAAAAAAAATCACAAAATGTCTTGAGTTTCCTGTTCTGGGGATGCTGGTGTAGGGTGCAGCTCCAACTTTGGGTTTGCACGACTTTCTCATGTCTCTAGTCCTGTCCGTGGGAAGCTTGGTAGTGAGGATGGGGAGAGCTGGCAACCATGAGCCCACGGAAGGCAGCAGTGCCCAAACCCACCTGAGAATGAGGAGGAGGGGCTGGGTTGGGGGAATAGGAGGGGGCCTCACCCCCCACACCCACCCCCAGCTGCTGCCCCTAATATGTAAGAGAGGCTGCTGGGATCCTGAGCCCAGTACCGGGGGGGAAGAAGGGCCCTGTGGGCAAGATGGCCCAGCTCTCCTAAAGGAGCTGACCTGTGGGGTTCGAGCAGGAGGGCTGACTCCAGCTCTGCCACTGAGGCCGTTCCTGCTTCCAGTGTCCACAAGGGCCCAAGTTCCCCAGCTTGGAAGGACGGAGGGTGGGAGTGACCAGGCTCTTTGGCAAGGCTTTCCGGGCCGACTCCGGAACCCAGCCCTCATCGCAGCTCCCCCAGCCCAGCTCACTGCATCAGCGACATGTTACCCGCCTCTGTGGGGAGAGCTGGTGATTCTTTCATTAGGAAACATTTTTATGTTGGCCTCTCTGACTCAAGGAGCCACCGAAGGCAAAGACTAGCAATTTTCACATCACAGTGAAAACAAAATTTCCTCTAGACAGTCAACAACACCCTGAGAGCAGGGAGGTAAATATGTACCTTCCCCTCCTCCCTTCTCATTTTCCCCTTCTGTGTGTTAAGAAGCCCCTGTTTTGCGTGGCTGGCCGGAAGGCGTTGCGTGGGAACGCCTGCAAATCTGCAGGACCCGGAGAGTGGGGGCAGCGGCATTCTTTATCTCACTCCTATCGATCGCCTCTAATGAGCGCCCGTGCAGCTGCGGCTAATGGTGGTGCGCCTGGTGTTAAGGGCAAGTGTGGGAGAAGATTATCAACCCAAGGGGCTTCACAGTTGCCGGACGGCCCAGAGCCCTCGGGGCGAGGATGCACTTGAGAGGTCACTGAATCAAATGAGGGAAGATTCAGTGCCTGCTGCCAGAAGAAATGCAGCAGGACTGAATTTTTTTTCAACGGAGACTACAGGCATCAACCAAACCGTTACCTTCTGCTAGTCATTAGTCCCTGACCCTTCACCGGATAAGAAGGCTCCTACCGGCGCTGCCTCGTCCTAATTATGACTCATCAGACGGCAGCAATCCTACCCAATTAGTGGGGCTTAAGCGGGGGGGGGCACCTGATGGAACAAGGGTCCGACCCCCGTGCAAACCAGGGAAGGCTGAAGGCCTGATCCAATGCCCTCCACCCTGAGTCTGCTCTTACCTGGGGGAGGCCAGGCTGCCATTTGATCTGATGCGCTTGATATTTCATTCACTGTGTTGCTCGTCATCCCCCTCAGAGATCTGACAGGGGCCGGATGAGTGGTCATCAGAGGTGCTGAGGCCAGTGGCCTTCAAGGGACAGCTAACCGGCAGATCCCATAGAACGCTCACAGTCAAATGTCAGCACAGAAAGGGAGCCACAGGTATTAGACAAGATAAAAAAAAAAAAAAAACTGGCAAATGCCTTCAGGGGTCGGGCATGTTGCACATTCTGAACTTTAATAGCATAATGGAGTAATTGAAGCTGGGAAAAGAACTCAGACCCAGCAGGAAGGATGAGTGCGCTGAGGCTGGGAAATGTAGGCGGCGGAGGGGGCGGGGAGTGACAGCGCATGTCCTCTGCTTTGCAAAAATGCCCAAACCACTAT
Organism: Ateles fusciceps; assembly: GCA_036589455.1. Taxonomy (NCBI): domain Eukaryota; kingdom Metazoa; phylum Chordata; class Mammalia; order Primates; family Atelidae; genus Ateles; species Ateles fusciceps. The sequence continues at coordinate 4,402,707 of JAZHEH010001784.1, read as the reverse complement.
TTATTTTAATGCTGTAAATAAGCAATTTAAATATTATCCTAGTTCCATAATAAGTAACATGGTAACGTGATACCCTGCGGTTATAACAAATTATTTATTAGGTTTTTTAAAATTCTAAGGCAGCGTCTTTGTAACCGGGAGATTTACATTGGGTCAGATCATTAAAAATATGGGTGTGGACTGGCCCCTGCTGCTCAAGGGAACATTGATCTCTGAAACACGACTGACAACCACGTTCTCTTTGTCAGCTTTTTCTACAGGAGCAGGAAGGTCTTTGAAAGTCGTACCCCACAGAAAGGTCAGACCCCCCAAAACCCATCCTATATACTTCCAGCCCCTCTTCGCATGTCTGGCAGAAGGAGAGAAAAAGAGCCCAAAAGACCTGGGCTGGTTGCCCAAGAAAGCCCTTCAGTTGTAAGCCCTGGTATGTGCACATTCGAAATAATATAGGTGTTTGCTTCCAGTGACCCTGTGAGGTGGCTTGGGGGAGCACTGAGTTCAGTAAAGACCACAATCAGCTTTCTCAGGACCCAAAATCATGAAGTGCATTCACCTTTACCAATGGAGCATAAAAGATAGTGGTGGCTGAGATGGCCACAATTAATGAAGATGAACCTTCTTATGAACATATTAATTACATTTTTATTCCTTAATAAGATCCTTACATATCTAGCTTAGGAGCCCTTTCTTTAGCCCAATGTAAGATACCACTGAACTTACCAAGAAATAGAAGCAAGGACTCCTGACCTCAGAAGTTCAAAGTCAGAGAATATTGCGGACCAGCACATCTGTGCTTAGGAACAAGCATGAGAGACAAGCAGGGCTGTGGGTGCTCACAGGAGGAGCCCCAGGTGCTGGGATGATCAGGGAGGGCAAGCAGTGAGCACATGGGCAAAGCAGAGCACGCTTAGAGCAGGCAGAAGATGGGAAAGGCTCCAAGTGCTAGCACAGAACAAGCTGAGGGGTGGGGCCAGGAGCACTTGAGGAGCGCATTAGTACATGCAGGATGCTCTCAAACTTACCAACAAAGATCACACACCCAGAGCAGGGCGGATCAAAATGTGGAAAGAAAAACCCAGGGCTGAGCTCTTTATGTGTGTTTTTCTTCATTTGTAAGCTTTCTATAATGCACCTACCTTACTCGTAGAATGAGAAATATAAGTTTATGCAAAAAACTACACAGACTGTGAATGGGCACATCCAGCCACGCAGAAGAACAAGTGTGAGGTCAAGAGGCGGCTGCAGCCCGACGTCGGAGGTCCGGAGAGTCAGAGGGAGGAGTCACAGCACGGCCACAGGCTTTCCCGGAGGCAGGCTCAGCATTGCACAAGTCAGGAAGCCCCCACGTGGCAAGGCTCTGAGTCTTGTCCTATTGTAGATCCAGTTCATTCCAAAGCCACTACCCCATGGCTCCCACTCAGTGAGTTGGTTCTGGCCACCTTGCTGCAGGCAGCAGAGACACAAATGACCATTGGAAAGAATGAAGTTGCTGGCATGTGCGATGTTTCTAATCCACGTGTGGAAAGCAGCAGTCAGGTTCAGGTTTGTGGTCTATGCAGATCATCTCCACGTGCCCAGCGCTGAGCTGGGCATGGGAGCTCATGGGACAGGGAGTGGGGACTGCAGGAGTGCAAGGCCAGATCTCTGCCCTCAGGAGCTGGAACTGTCTGGGAAATTTGCATTCTCCACGCTCCCTCTGGTACAACGAGCCAGGTAAATCTCCTCGTTTGTCCACATCATCTATGATACAAAACCTCACTGGGCAATTAGAGTCTTATCTGCTAGAGCTCAAAATTACTCAGAGCTCTGTGTATCCCTCAGCTCCTAGGTGCCCACAGTCCTCATGAGTTCTCCTGTGTGTGGAGATCCATCATCTCAGACCTAGTGCAGGGAGGCTCTCAGTCCACAGAGGGCACAGCTTCAGAGTCTGCAATAGACGTACAGTTTGTCAACACACACCAAATGTCACAAGGCTAATTAGAGGAAATAATCTATCCAAAAGCAGTCCTTGCAAACCAGGAGATGCCGGGTCATGCAACAGTAAAGAGAGCTGCTCTGGGTCTTGCGGAGGGCCAGGCTCCTAATCCCAGCTCAGCGAGATGAATGCCAGTTAGGCTGAGCCAGCCTGCCTGGGCTCCTCTCCCCATCTGCAAGCCACACATCTCTACCCATGCTGTCCTGGAAAGACAGGGTAGATGTTGACGGCCACTGAAGGGACCCCTCAGCCTCCTACAGGGATTCTGTCTTCCCTCTCTTCAATGTATTCTGTAGCAGGGACATTGCTCAGTTGACTAGTGGGAACCAACAAGGTACAGGCTTGGTCTTAGAGGCTTACGTTCAGAAGGAATGATACATAGATAAATGGACGCCCAGAGGAAGAGGATACAAATGCCACAGCAAGACAGTGATGGAAGAGAACCAGAGACTCCTGTGCCACCTTCCAAAGCTTAGTCAGGAAAGCACCATCCTGGCCATGCAAAGATGAGTCCACAGGACATCCACAGGACAGGCTGCAGTGGTGCCTCCCCCGCACCTGGGCCAAGGCCAGCCAAAGCTCAGTTCAAGGGTCGTTGTTGAAGAAGCCTAAAACAGGTGAGGTGGACACCCCAAGAGTGAGTCCCTTGGTGAGTGTCTGATAACTGAAGAATGTCCCTTCCCAACCAGGAAGAAATGGATCAAATAATACAGGAGCCAGGAATTCCCAGCCACAAACCCACACGTAGGGTATGCAATGGTGTCTTTCACTTCCAATTTCTCACTCACATGAGCCCCCAGTCCTACTTTAACGGCAAGTTAATCAAGAATTGAATGAATCTAAGAAGCCATGATCAAATAGAGTTTGTCTTGTCCAAGAAGGTAGCTAGGGTTCAAGATCCTGAAGGGATTCCATTGTGCGTAGAACTTTTTGGATGGGATAAAATTTTCACAACAGAATGCATCTATTGTCATTTTATTCTTGATCTTTTCATTTTTGTGGTATTATAAAACCACAGAGAATCAACGAATCTTAGCTCTGGAAAGAATGTTAGAAGCTTACCAACCCAATTCCTTTAGTTCACAAAAGTACTTGCCAAGGGCTCCAAGAGCTGGTTGGAGGCAGAGTGGAGGTTAGCATCAGTCCCCCTGGTGTCGGGAGCTGGGATCCTCCCTGCCTGGCACAACCAGGAAAGCTTCTGACCTACCCAGGACCTTATAACCACATTTCAGGAGACACACACAGTCTTGGCTCCAAACCCAGTCGGCCTTCACATTGATCTCAGCTGTGCAAACTTCTGCCACCCAGGACTCTCCCCACCATGTTTGACAGGGAAGCTTCGGAAGGTTGCATGGTCCTCGGCTCTGGCCCTGCTGACCTCTCCATGTGCCCCCTCCACTTTCCTGTTCCCACCCTGTCTCTGATTCACATGAGAGTCTCTGAACACTTCACGGTCCTTTCTGTTTCTGGACCACACATACTTCCTCTCTGCTTGAATCTCCTTTTCTCTCTGCAGAGCCAGGGTCCTTCCAAGTCTACACCAACAGCCACAGTAAAGTGTGACCTTCTCTAGGAAGGCTTTCCTGACACCTCATCCCTCCCTAGCTCCCAGCAAGCATGGATTCTCTGTAGGGAAATGATGAGCATTGCACTGAATTCTAACTGCAGGACCAACAAGACTGTGATTCTCTTGAGGGTGAAGATAGTTTTATTTTATTTTTTTCTGTACTTAGCATCCAACAGAAACGTGGTCCGAGGGAAGTGCTAAATAATTGACAAACGGTAAAAAATAAAACTAGCATTTACTAAGGGCCTATCATATTACGTTAACTCATTCAATCTTCATAATAACAACACATAAGATATACATGAGTTTATGTAAAAAAAAACTGGGGTTCAGAAAGTTAAAACACTTTGACGAGGTGTACAGAGCTGATGCCCGCAGGGAGCCAAGATTGAGAGGCCAGGGTGGCTACAAAGTACAAAGAAAAAAGCTAGAAGACAGAGTTCTAAAAAGGCCTGTCACGGAACTCCCTGCTTCCTTCTTACAGATGCACTGACTTTTCAGAATCTCTGACTAAATCCATGATTTTTTTTATAATACCTTATGCTGAAAGGATGGCCAGAGAATGGTACAAACTAAAAAAAAAAAAAAAAAAAAAACTCCACTCTATGGACCATTTGGGTGCATGCAGAAAAAAATCAATAGTTAACAAAGAATTTTCATTATATTCCATTATTACTATATGTCAAGTTAAGTAAATGTGGGCAGGCTGCAGCCAAACCAGCTGACAGGCAGTGGATGGGAGAGGTATTAGCATTTCAGCATGAAGAGCTCCATGGTTTCATCTCAAAATAATGCCAGTGGATAGGAAGATCAGTGCAGAGAAATCCAAGGGACGGTTCCTCCCAGACCTGGGATCCTCTTCACATCTCTCTTGAAGAGCCTCATTGTGGAATCCACAGGCAGGCCTGCTGCCACGCATGGCCCAGTGGGTCCTGGGTGGGGACTCGGGGCTGGAATGCAAATCTTGGCACCTGGAATCCTATTTTCCCATTATCTTCCCTGAAAAAGTTGGCCCCCAAACAATGACAAATCACACTTAAGATCACAACAGTCCAGGTGTAGTAGCTCGCACCTATAATCCCAACACTTTGGGAGGCCAAGGCAGGCAGATCATTTGAGGTCAGGAGTCTGAGACCAGCCTAGCCAACATGGTGAAACTCCCGTCTCTACTAAAAATACAAAAATTAGCTGAATGTGGTGGCGCATGCCTGTAATCCCAGCTACACGGGAGGCTGAGGCAGGAGAATCGCTTGAACCTGGGAGACAGAGACAGCTGTCAGCTGAGATTGCACCACGGCACTCCAGCCTGGGCAACAGAGGAAGACTGCATCTCAAAAAAAAAAAACATTTAAAATTTAAATGTTTAGGTGTAGTGAGATCCTTGTGACAAAACTGTTCTATATTTGACTGTGGTGGTGATCACACAAATATACAAAATGGCATAGAACTAAACACACACACAAGTAAGTGCGTGTAAAACCCGTGAAATCTGAATGAGTCAGCAGGCTGTATGAACATCCGTATCCTGGCTGTGAAACATACTGTGGTTATGCAAGATGTCACCTCAGGGTAAAGCAGATACACGATCTCTCAGCATTGTTTCTTACCATGGATGTGACACTACAGTGAACTCAGGATAAAATACATTTTTCTGAAAAACTAGTCATTACTCAGATTAAGATTCTGGATGTAACAGGCACCTTTGTGAGAGGTAACCAGTTGGCTGAGTTGTGCAGCCACAGCATTTGCAATGTCACAACCAAAGAATTGTTTGCTGTGCTCTGTGCTGGGGCTTCCATTTGCACTTCCGCAGACCTTTTTTTCCATGGCACTGCTCTACAGTTAGATGGGTTCCCTCAGAGTGGACCACCAAGAGCCTTGGCTAAGGCCAAAATGGCCGAGGCTTCCTCTGCATCTGGGCAGCCTGTGACGCACCAAGCCAGGCTTGGCAGAAATGGAAGGACTTCTGCACACTGCACTCTTTACTCCTAAAAAGCAGGCATCATAGGCGTAGAGGCAAAGCTGCTGAGTTTTGTATTTTTAGCATCAGAAGTGCAGCCAGCTGGAGGTCATCCTTGTACACCCATCATAGGAGTAGAGGAAAAGCCACTGAGTTGTTTTAGTTTCAGAGGTGTAGCCAGCTAGAGGGCGTTCTTGTACCTCCATCCTTCTTTCTCTTCCATGTAGCTTCTTTCTCTCCACATCTCAAACCCAAAGCCCAGCCCTCAACCCACCAAGCAGGGCGGAAAAGTCCTTCATTGGGTCTTCTCTGGGCAGTGCGCTTCTCCCCCAGCCTGTGACAGACAAAACCAAGACCAGAAATTAGGATAAAATAGATTTCAACTTGAAAATGCTGGGGACACTGTCAAAGTCTCTCTCTCAGGCAGTGTGGGTCACACGTATTCCACCTACACAAATCCTGCAAGGAGAGGACACCCTATTGCCAGACCACACACACACAAAAAAAAAAGAAAGACAAAAACAAAGCAGAAGACAAAAAAGAAACCCTATTTATAAACCAAATGCCAGATCAGGCCCAACTGAACACTGTGACTTCCCATTGAACAGCAGCTGTTTGTAACTTAAGGATTTTACCAGGTAAATGGCAGCCTCTGATAGGCTGACGTGACGTTCAATCCTCTCTCATTCCCATCACGAGTTCTGAATGCTTTTGTTTACCTTACAATCTTCAGGGTCCCTTCCACGGCTGGTGCTTTTGGAACCATTCTAATCCTATCACTTCAATCTGCCTCCTACTTAGGGGCAGTAAAAACACAGTAAAAATGTGCAGCGCATCCTGTTTGCAACAGGAAATGAGTCTAAGACCTGTGGCTTCAGAGAGCAAACACAGGTTCCCAGACTAGCACAGACCCATAAACAGCCTGTCCAGCAACTTTGGAAGAAGTTAAGTAACAACTAAAATGGCTCCCAATATCTTCCTGATCACACTGAAGCCACGAGGATTCTCTAAATTGCAAGTGACAGAAACACAACTCAAACTAGCTTAAGCACTAAAGATAAGTCATAGCCTCAAATAACTGAGAAACTCCAGGGGTGGGGTCAGGAGCCAGCCTCACTGGAGCCTGAGGTCCAGCCCCATCAGGCCACGCTGTGCCCTCCAGGCCGGCTGCCTTCTGCCTGCCTCTCTCGCAAGCAGATTACTCCGTCGCTCCAGACTTTGGTCCTTAGAGTTCCTGATTAGTGAGAAAGCAAGGATCCCTTCTGACAGCTCCAGTGCAAACCCTGAGAGAGAACTCTGTGTGTCCCAAATAAGGTCACGAGCCTATCTTTTTTTTTTTTTTTTTTTTTTTTTTTGAGATGGAGTCTCTGTCACCCAGGGTGGAGTGCAGTGCCTCGATCTCAGCTCACTGCAACCTCTGCCTCACGGGTTCAAGCAATTCTCGTGCCTCAGCTCCTGAGTAGCTGGGACTACAGGTGCATGCCACCATCCCCAGCTAATTTTTTATATTTTTAGTAGAGACGGTGTTTCACCGTGTTAGCCAGGATGGTCTTGATCTCCTGACCTAGTGATCCACCCACCTCAGCTTCCCAAAGTGCTGGGATTACAGGAGGCATGAGCCACTGCACCCCAGCCTGCAAGCCTATTCTTAAGGTGATCACAGAGGCTGCAGAGATAGAGGAATTTGATTGGCTGTTGGGGGCCAAGAGCCCACTCTGGGGCTTCCCAGATTGGGAGTGCAGATAAAGGGGGAATCTGATATTAAAGGTGAGTGCAGAGAAAGGGGGTGTCCAATTAACCTTCGTATCTAAGCAAGATTCTTTCAGAATGTAAAAAGTCCTGAAATATGTAGATCTAGGAAGCATGCTTACAGTTACTGATGGCTGGTTGAAAGACAAATTTTCACAAGATAAGTCAGATGTAGTTCTATTTTTAAAGTTTTCCAGTTCACATTCAGATTGCATTTTTTAAAATACGTTTTCAGGGAATTTAATTTGCAAAATAATTTTAAAGGAAAAGGTGAAACCCAAAACCACTTGCTTTGAGTTCTAAATTGAAACTTCCGGACATGTTGGTGACTTTATTTATTTATTTCTTGACTCGGCTTCCTTATCTGTAACAGTGAGAATGTACTGTGGGATCCAACTGCCTTGCATTAAAAAAAATTCAATCCTATAGTTTCTGGGAAAAAAAAAAATTCTATTTTGGTCTCAAGCCCATTCATTTAATTTATAAAAGAGGAAGTCAAGCCATACGAAACACGCAAGTACTGATTCTCCTGTTTTGTTTAAGAAGCTTCAAGTTTATATAGAGATCAAGTATTGCAAGTGCAAGGAATCTGCTTAAAGATCACTGATTAATGCAAATCATCTCTTGTTTGCCAAGAATACATATACATTTGAAAATGAATAATTAAAAGAAAACTTTTTAAAAATATTTTATGAAACAGTCCTGGTCAGATTGCTTAGAGACCACATATCATCTACAGGAATCCCTCACCTTCTGGACTATGGAAGTGGCCTCTTTTCGGAATAAGACTTTAACAAGTGTCCGGGCACAGTGGCTCACACCTGTAATCCCAGCACTTTAGGAGGACAAGGCAGGCAGATCACAAAGTCAGGAGTTCAAGACTAGCCTGACCAACATGATAAAACCCCGTCTCTACTAAAAATACAAAAATTAGCTGGGCATGGTGGTGCACATCTGTAATCCCAACTACTCAGGAGACTGAGGCAGGAAAATCACTTGAACCGGGAGGTGGAGGTTGTGGTGAGCCGAGATCATGCTATTGCACTCCAGCCTGGGCAACAGAGTGAGACTCTGTTTCAAAAAAAAAAAAAAAAAGACTTTAACAAGTGAGAACTCACTTAAAAATTTAAAGTGCCAAGACTCCCATGGAATCTTGGGATTTCTTATTCATCAATGCTCTTTTGGTGACAATGACAGAAACAGAACTCACACAAGCTGGGAGAGAGAAGAGGATGCTTGATGGATAAAACTGGCAAGTTATGGCGGCGGGGTGGGGAACAATGGGATCTGAGAGCTGGATGCAGCCAGACCCCTCCATGCTGGCTCCTACCTAGGTCAATTGTGTTCCCTCCGTTGAGCTTCTCTGTGAGGCCAGAACATGGCTTCTGGAGGCTTCTGGGCTCATATTCCAGCTCCACAATGAGAAAAGATTTGCTTTAACTCTCCCAGCTTCGATGTGACTTAGGTTAGACTTTGCCACATGACCAGGTCCAGATCTGTCACATGACTAGAAAAATAGGGCACTGTGATTGATTGAGCCTCAGTTCCACCAATCCTCATTCCAGGAGATCGTAGGTGGGGGTGGGGGGAGGTCTGCACAATCGCCTTAGGTCCAGGGAAGCAAACAGGGATCCAGGTCAGGGCTCAGTTAGAGCAGTGCCACTCAAAGTCCAAGGAGCAGTGAGGGCCACACCCTGTTCTGTCGGTTATGAGTCCATGCCAAGACAAGGAAGTTTACCAGCATATAAATCAGCACACTGCCTCCTCTACTGAGAAAGTCTCACACACAAAAAAGTCAGCTCAACCAAACGGCGTATTCAGAGACGTATTTGGCTTCATGCATTTGAGTGATGCTTCTGCACAGTACCCTGAAAGGTACTGGAGATGCAGAAATAAATCACACACACATACACACCCCATTTCTGATCATCTGGCAAGAGAGAAGGGCATAATATACAAAAAAATATATAGTGCAATGATGACTGATGAGCATTAGATCAAGGTAATCATGGCAAACCCCTGAATGAAGGATCTATGATCTCATTCAAAACAGCAAGCCTATTCAATGGAGCTCTCTAAAGAGCTTGTATGGCCAGACAGTGCCACCCCGTTCTGGCGATCTTATGGGTCCATCCCTAACAGGATCCCAGGAGAGACAATCAGCAGGAGCCCAGTTAGGACTCTGGCCCTGAGAACTGAGCACCGCTGGTCCTCACCCTGTGCTCCAGCACAATTCCAGCTCTGGATTCCAACTCGTCCTCATTGCTGACGCTCAGGGTTTGACCTTGAGCTCTCCTCTGCTTTCAGACGTGAAAACCCCTCATGGACCATTCCGGAGCCATGCCAGAAAATTACCCTTGCTAATTACAATGAAATAAAGAGTACTTCTGTGCCAAGCAGCAAGCCTACGCTATCTCTACAGCAACTGTCAGGGAAAAAGCAATCCAGAGTCGCATTAAAAGAGAGAACTGAAAGTATTGTACTCTCTCAGGAAATTGAAAGAAAATTCACATCTTTACTTTTGTCTGCCAGCAGATGTCTTTACCTTGGAGGATGCCCTTCTGCCTGCAGATGGGTCAGGTAGCGGAGGGCTGGCTCAAGCCAACAAACACACTTGAATTCCCCGATTCTCCAATCTCTCTGAAGAATACTTAATCTTAATGATATTTCTTGCAGATACACATTAATTCTGCATTGTTCCAGTCACAGAAAATGCCATCTTCTTGGACCACGGTATTAAACATTCACTTCATGTTTCCATTTCCAAGATTGAGTCTTTCTTTTGTCAGGGACACAGCTTTGTCACTGGGCACCAGGCCTCCTCAAACTCTACTCTCTCCCTGGGTTCTAGTGTCCTCCTGCGGTTACCCGGTGGCCCCCCCCAAAGGCTCTGCCTCATGCTTTCCCTGCCCATGGCATTAAAATGGCCCTGGTTATTCCTCTTCGTGCCAAGAGCTGGCTGGAAACCACCTTGATAGCCCTCAGAATGGGCCGCAACTGCCCCCCCTCTTCCTAAGGGTCTTTGCAAATATGAGCTCCAATTCTAACTTGTTTGTGTCATTCTAATTAGTCCCTTCTAACAAGAAGCAGAGGCATAGATACAGAGAGACAGAGACATACAGAACAAAAGAAATATCACCATAAAAGACAAACGAAATTCCGAGACGCACCAGGAAATACTCAGAATCTTCACTAACCAATTTTCAAGTCTTCCTTTCCTGGTATCTTAACTGCTTCGGGGTTTTCTCTCAGCCAGGGAGCTGTTCAGTGCAAAACAAAAATCATAAGAAAAGCATCGGTAACAACGCAGGACAAATTAGTGGTCAATGAGCACAATTTGTACGAAGTTCTCTCTGATTAGGAAAACAATACTTTGTTGCCTTCATTTCACAAAATTATTCCAAAAGAAGGCCGCATGCAACAGAAAATCCAGTGCTGAATCATGAAAGGCGGTGGATCAAGGTCTTTCATCTAGGAAATCTTTAGCTAAAAGAGAGAGAGAGAGAGAGAGAACATCAATCAGATATTATTTCCAATTATTTTTCAAATTGGAACAGAGAAAGAAAACACACACACACATAAGCCTGACATGGTGTTACTTGAGTTTGTTGCTGGAAGGAAAGTCCTTGCTTATATTGAAGTAAAGTTCTGAAAATAAGCAAAGAACAGATTTATTGATTTTGGGGGAGTCTGGGTGTAAAGAGAGAGAATAAAGAAGTGCTCTTTGCCCGCTCTGTCCAAATGACATCCCAAGTGGCCTCCCTAATGGTGGGGGAGGGGAGGGGGCAGGTGCCTACCCGGGCACATGGACAGAACTGCCCTTAGGCTAGGGCTAATGGTATTGGCTGAGCCCTGCTGTAAGCCTCTCTTTTCTAATAGCCAACTTTCTATGTGTGAGAAGACAGACAGATATTGATTGGTCCAAATGCCCTTGAGTTGACAACATCTGAAATGAAAATCCACAAGGCTAGCACAAACTTTCTGCAAGTTCAATTTCTAGAATCTGATTATGACACTGGACTGTGAAATCATTCACACATGTAAAAGGCCTCTCTTTTGTACCCCCATTTGGCACCTGTAATTGGAGGGGGTTAAGTGGCTTCATCAGGCTTGTTATTCAAATATCCAACAGAAAGAGGCAACTGCAGGCTAATCTTGGGGTGATTAAAGGAAGAAATGTTCTCCCACTGGTGCAGGGCTAATGTTAGCAATGAAATGGACCAAGGCCTCATGCCACTCCCCACCTAAAAGAGGAATTACACGCAGCTTAAATACACACTCTCTAAAAAGCTCATGCACAGAGCTGCTTTCTGAAGGTGATTTCAGAACACCTACAGAGAATCTCACGATTTCATTACCCATCCATTTGGTGGGGATTAGAGTCCCCCATTTTGCAGTCCCCATTACTCTATGACAATTAAATATTTTTCCTTTTCCTTCCTCTCCTAAATAAGATGCTGACGCTGCAATTCACAATTGTTAAAGTCCTGGGAATAGCAAGGTTTGTGGTACTCTATCCAGCTCTTATTAAAACACGCCTCTGTATTCTACAAATTCCTCTTGATCAATACATTGACTGCAGTATAAACCTTAAATAAACCACTATCACACTTGAAGTACACGCTGTTCTTGTCTTCGTAGGTTATTTAGAAGCATAAAAAGGCAAAACCTTTTGGAATTGGCATCTGGACATTTGTGCCAAGGAAACTGCAGATGGAATACACATTAAATTTATTCCGTCATTGATTGGAAACGCTGATCCTTTATGGCTTCACGTTTCTTTCCTCATTAATCTTAGTTAACCCTCTCAAAACAACGCCAGCTTTGTCGGTCCAAGTATCTAAAACCCACCATGCAGAGAAGGCAGCTTTTTAAGAAGGGTTTGATTCCTAGCATGAGTAAATCAGCCAACAACTCCTGTCTTAGAAAATGCCACTGCTTTCTTTTTTTAAAATATTAAAACAAGAAAGAACAGCCTTCTGCACAACCCGGGGTTGGGGGGATAAGTGGGAGGCAGAAGAGAAGGCGATGTTAGCAGATCCCGGGGGAAATCCCTTGGATAGCCAGAGAAGAGATGAGAAGGAAGCTCGTGGATTTGTTGCTACAGCACCAGCCATGGGGAGTCATTTTCAGCACACGCCCAATGTCACCCACGACCAGAACCTGGCACGGCCAGGTGCACACAGGAACTCTGCAGGTCAATGTTTCGTGACTTCCACAGCTCAAGAAGAGGTGCTTTCCAGTCAAATATATGTCTGGGTTCTGGGGATAAGACAATGGTTCTAAACACAAAAGGAATATTCTCAGATGTAATGATTGTGTTCCCTGCACCCCAATTTGGCGAATTGATATGATACTAACATTCCATTTTTCGGCCAAACAGAAAGTAATGCCTGGCATCCCTACTTCCTTGCGCACAGCAGTGCAGGGACCTTAGATAAGCCTCATGCTGCCAACAGCTGGCCCAAACTGCCCTGCTGCCCCTCAGAACAGGCCACAGCTGCCCTATTCTTCCTAACAGCCTTGCAACTGTGCGCACCAACCCCAACCTCTTTCTGTTTCTCTTACTGGTCCCTTGTAACAAGAGGCAGAGAGAAACAGAGGAAGAGAAGAAATACTATGAAAACTTGAACACAAAATTCTTAAGGCTTCTAATTCTAGAAGAAATAGAGAATTCCCAGAAAGAAATAGTAACAATCACCACCTATTTACTATAGCAAAAATTTTAAAAATATTTAACAAAGGACTTAAAACCCCATCTGCTGCCATGAAGCATGCATTTAGCTTACTGCAACCTTATGAATGGAACTCCAGAAGGTAAAAGCCATTTTTGAATTCATGAAAAGATCAACATCTGAATATATATTAAAGATAAAGTCTAAATAATTCATAAGAGGCAGAAAAAACACCAGCCTAACTTCTAGGTGGATGTGGGAGCCACTGGTCCCTGCTGAGGGGACAGAGCCCTGGGGAAGGAGGTGCTACATGGATTACGCTCACATTGCATCCAGAGGCCTGGCTTTAAATGGCAGGCTGTCTTATTGGAAGGAAAATATAAATCTCCCAACCCAGTAGATGTGAGCTCAGCACAAAATGGGAAACAATAGCGGAAAGTAATAGCAGAACTTTTGGACGGATACAAAAAGTTAGCCCTCGTATGATTTATCTTCATGTATCTAGATGTTTGTAAACAGCAGTTGGGAACATCCTTGAGTACCATAATTTAGAAAGGCCCCAGATGCCTGGAATCCTCCTGGGGCACAGGACGGGAATAGCATTCGCCCTGGGACTGAGTAGAACCCCGTCTTCCCCCGTCACTGCACGCCATCACCAACAGAGGGCCATGTTATGGGATCTGTCAGGCTTCCCTCCCCTTCCAAGCAGAAATGAAGAGCAGTGAGGAGTCACAGTACCGGCGCTGAATTCACTGTGGCTCCATCATCTTCTGCCCAGGTGACAAGTCCTCTAATTTCTGCATGCCTTTGTCACCTCCACTACAGCTGGAGATTCTGTCTCCTACCCAGTGGCCTTTTGGCCCTCAGAACAGCCCCCAGGGTGCTCTAGAAGGCCACATCCCTCCTTTGGCACTTGCATTCTTCCTCACACCCCCAGCTCTGGATGATTCCTGTCTACTTCCGAGGAAAGAGAAAATCACCCATTAGAACAGTCGAACAAATGAGCATGGAGCTCTGAAGGCTGTTCCCAAAAGTGAGTCGGAATGTGCGTTTGAGCAATGCTCCACATTGGTGGGATCACCTGGCTTTCCAAAGTGACTCTGGAAAACGTTACAGATACCAGGGAGCCCTGGCCTAGCTGTTTGCAAACCCACCTCTCTGCCTCGATCTGAAAGTCAGAGCTTATCAGAAACACCCAAACATCTGGAAAATTCTTTTTTCTCTCCAACTGTGAACCAACCCATTGCCAAATGAGTGTGCCAAAGGATAGTGAGGGTCCGATTACAAAACCATTTACCTGTCTTGCCTGTCCCGTCCATGAGGTACCAGCTCTGTGGCCCAGTGTTTGCTCTGCCTGTGAGCAGCCTTGACAGAGAGCCCTGCCTGGACTAGGTGCTGGTGACAGGCACCTCGTCACACTCCGTGGACTCTTCTGACAGAGTCAGGTCCCCTGGGGGCGGAATGCTGTTACCTAATTGAGTGGCAACCCCCACTTCAGCCATGTCCCCCGCCACCAGCAGGGCCTTGGGCTCTGCACAGCCACCCTGGACAGTCAATCCCCAAGCCGGGCTTAGGTCCCCACAGCCTCTCTCAGCTAAGTGAACAGGAGTTACAGTGTGGCCGGCTGCTGACAGCGGTTCAGTCCAGCTAGGCCATCCACGCTGGGCCAGCTCCACGCTGGGGACCAGGCAGAACCTGCGCTTTGCTTTCTTTTGGTTGTTGTGGTTGTTGAGATGGAGTCTCGCTCTGTCGCCCAGGCTGGAGTGCAGTGGCGTGATCTCGGTTCACTGCAACCTCTGCCTCCCGGGTTCAAGTGATTCTCCTGCCTCAGCCTCCTGAGTAGCTGGGATTACAGTCACCCGCCAGCACGCCTGGCTAATTTTTGGTATTTTAGTAGAGACGGGGTTTCACCGTGTTAGCCAGGATGGTCTCAGTCTCCTGACCTCGTGATCTGCCCGCTTCGGCCTCCCAAAGTGCTGAGACTACAGGCATGAGCCACCCACGCCACGCCCACTTTGCTTTCTTAGAGGAGAAAAACACCTTTTGGATTGAAGACAAAAGATACACTGAAAACCAGCCTTCCTGTTTTTTCACATGAGAAAAACCTAGAAGACAATGAGCTTCAACAAATGCAGTCAAATTCCAGGGCGGAACCCTCCCCCACCACCACCACCAGCGCCCCCCCCCACCGCCCCCCCCCACCACCACCACCAGCACCACCACCGCCCCCCCCCACCACCACCCCCCCACCACCCCCACCACCACCACCCCCCACCACCACCCCTCCCCACCGCCATGCCTCCACCACAGCCTCCTTCTGGCTTGTCCTTCAAAAGACGAAAATGTGTTTGTTTGTTTGTTTGTTTGTTTTCTAATTCCTCAGTAATACGTACTTTTTGTAGGAAATTCATAAAAATGAAGAAAGAGAAGAAAAGTCTAAGACACCCATAATTCTATTTCTTCTTCCCAGAATAACCACAACTTTTGGTATATTTTTCTAATTTTTTCCATAAGTATATATATTTTTGTGTGTTTTTTTAAAACAAAAATACAATTATACTCTGCATGTCTTTTTCTCAGTTATAAACATAATCTGAATAACTTTCAAGCCCTTAAATATTTTCTTTTCATGTCATTTAAAGGGTGCAGAGTTGTAGCATTGTGTGTTTGCCCAAATAAATGCCATGTACTGAGATAAGCCATGCCATGAAGAACATCCTCACCAGCTAATACTTTGCCCATGCCCATGACTGTTTCTTCAAAATTGATAAAGAAGGGTAAATTCAGACAGAACTGGTTTAGTTCAACTGACATGCATTCTTTTAAAGCAGGAAATGCTTTTGAAATATATATATATAAAATAAATGGCAGCGGAGCGTGGTGGTCCATGCCTGTAATCTTAGAACTCTGGGAGGCCATAGCGGGTGGATCGCTTGAGGTCAAGAGTTCCAGACCAGCCTGGCCAACACAGAAAAGCCTCATCTCTACTAAAAATACAAAAATTAGCAGGTGTGTTGCTGCACGTTTGTAATCCCTCCTACTTGAGAGACTCAGACTGAGAATCTCTTCAACCTGGGGAGCCTGAGGTTGCAGTGAGCCAAGACCATGCCACTGCAGTCCAGCCTGGGCCACCGAGCAAGACCCTGTCTGAAAAACAAAATAAACAAATAAATTAAATGGCAACTTTACAAGTTAGAAACTTGCCACACTGTTTTTTGGAATGTAGTCCCACAGGAGCACTTTGATCTCCCCCCTGCACTGCTGACATCTTTCTCAGGGGCCATGAGTGTGGCCAGCACTGTTTCTGCTTCTCAGTGTGGCCTCTGCAAGAACCACCACTCAGCGTCGCTCTGTCCGGAAGCCTCCGCTTTGCTTACAGCCTCTCCCCTCCAATGCCAAGGGGAGAGGGGCACTCCTTCTGGGCAGGAAGAGAAGAGGAGCACTCCTTCTGGGCAGGAAGAGACACCTCTGCCAGGCGTTCCAGCCTCTGTCCAGGGTCAGCCTCCCCCTGTTCTGGGAAGCCTGCCCTCCTGTCCCCAGGTGGAGGAATGGGATCTGAAGGTGGGGTCTGCTCAAGGCGGGTGGGCTCCCTGGGCTTTACTCAAGGTGGCAGGGGGTGGGGGAGGTGCAAAACCCAAACTCAGTGTAGACCAACCTGCTTCTCCCCCATGGCCTTCCCCCTCTCTCTGACAGGTGCTGCCCAGACCTGCAAGTCAGGCATTAGAGGCATCTTCAGTCTCTCTCTGTGCCTCTCTCTGCCTTTCAACAATCAATAGCTTGGCCATAAAGCCCTACAACCTTCCCTTCAGAATATTTTCCCGGAGCTGGTGGCGCGATTATCTGGCACACAGAGTGCTTGGCATGGCTCCTGGCAATAAGCATTCCCCCACAATTCTGCACCAGTTGGCATATGCATGTGTGTAGGTGTGCATGTGGATGTATTTTCCACGCACAACAGCCTTCTCTGGTTGCCCTCCTGCCCCAATTCTTCCTCTACGTGGACTCCAGGTTGGGGTGGGGGCTGAGAAGTCTTTTAAATTATCAATCTGAGTACTCATTCATCTGCTTAGACCCCTCAGTGGCTTCCTGTCATCCCCAGAGACAAGTCTCGAATTGCTCACCACCTTACAAGGTCTTCTCGATCTGTTCCCCACCACCTTTCCAGGGTCACCTCTCCACTTCCCTCCAGTGCTCCGTCCCCACTATCACTTCTGCACACTGGCCTAGACCACACCATGTAGCCACTAGCCACATCTGGGCATTCAGATTTAAATTTAAATTAATTAAAAGTAAATGAAATCAAATATTCAGTTCTTTCATTGCACTAACCACTCTGCATGCTCAGCTACCATCTTGGACAGCACAGATGAAGACCATTCCCAGAAAGGCATTCTGGATGGTGCTGCTCCAGACCTAGAGAACGCCACTCAATCTCTCCAAAGAAGCATGGTCTTTCTCCTAGGAGTTTGCCCCCATGCTGGGGAATCTGGGAAGATATCAGTGAATCCTTGTCAAGCTCTAACCCCATACTACATTTGTAAGCATCATTCTTCTTAATTTATTTGACTGATTTTGTTCCTGAACTGTTTCATCAGCTCTTGGGTGATAGACTCCAACTGTAGTAAGCAAACCACCCCTTAGCCTGACCCAGGCAGGGCCTGATGGCAAATTCCACTTTCCTAGTGTGTGTTTTCTAAAGCAAATCTGCCTCCCCCATGTCATGCCCTAGTCTGTCCTTGCAGGTGTCCCCCATCGGCCTGGGTGCAGATGCATCACACAGGGTGCTTCATCTTTCTGAATATACCCATAGGTGTCCTTTCCTCTTTGGTCCATGGAATCCAGAGACTCTCCCCTTGTACACTCTGCAGCGACAGCTGGAGCATCAGGAGCTGGAGGGTCACCACCCGTCTCTACCACACAGCCTGATGCTCCTGCTTGGAGCCAGTTGGCCAGGCACAGCTTGGCCCTGCACACATGGTCATCCAGACTTTGAGACATGGAAGGGGGCCAGAAGTTCAGAACCTACCCACCTGGTGTACCCAAAACCTCATGTGAGCGACCCTCTTTCGTTAAGACATGAGAGGCTCTAACTAATATGAAAAGAAAGAAAAAGTTATCCAGGAGAGGAAACAAGCCAACGATTGCCACACATTCAGCCTAGTCACCAACAGCACAAGGGAGCTTTCAGTGTCAATGCATGGAGAAGACATGAGGGGCTGCAGCCTGGAAGGGGCCTGGGGGTTCTGAGGGTGAGCGAGAAAAGAAGAGGGAAGGACAAAGGTGGAGGGAGTGGAGTCTCAACCCCACCCTGCCCCCCAGTTTGCTCAATGCCTGCTCTGTTCTTCCCAAACACACTGGCCCATCTTGCAAGCAACTTGCACAATGAACATTTTCAACACCAAAATATTAATGATGAGGCACCTTCTCAAGGATCTCCTGGGAAACTTGCCTTTGGTTAAGGAATTGCTAGCCCAGGAAAGCAGTGGGAATCCTGCAGTAGTGGGCTTGTTAAGATCAGTTGGCAGGGTCCCAGCAGGCTGCTCCACAGTCGATGAGAATCGCTAAACATCATTGCAAAGAGTGCGGAGTAATTCCACCAACCAAAGAGAAAAGGAAGATGAAGTTAATGGGCACCACAGAAGTGAAGACCAAACCCCAGACTTGCCATAGAGCTTTCGCCGACCAGAAGGGCTTGGAGGAAATCTGAAGGAGACCTGTGGGTTGCAATTATCCATTCTTTGTGGCCTCTGGAGGCCATGGGTACCTTGGTGATCACAGCCAGAGAGTGGCTCCCATCTGAAGGACTTTAATAGCTCCACCCTATGGGCCTCTGGGAGTCCTGTAGAGACCAAATCACATGCGTTACTGGAGGAGACAGCAGAAGGGGGTGAGCACAAGGACAGAACTTACAGCTGTACCCTGCAGCTTCCCATTGTGGAACTAGGAGCCCCTGGTATCCAAGGGGTGGCCACCACTAGACCCAGCAGCCAACTGGGAGTTGGCACAGGGAAAAGCTTTGGGAGCCTCCAATCCACTTGAGCCTTTGTACCCAGACCCACCTTTCCAGAGAGGCAGGACAGGCAGGGTGGAGATGTCACTGCTGAAAGAGAAGAGCAAGCAGCCAACCTCCTCATTCCTCTCCACCGAATGTTTGCCCCTGCCTGGGAGACGACCTGTTCCTCCCCCATGCAGGGATGCAGCTTCTGTTTGCAAGTGGTACAGTGAGATTTCGCCACTCCTAAAGCTCCTCAGCCCTGTGCCAGGAGTTGTCACTCTACATCCCACTTCCCAGGGCCGACTCCATACCTGTTGCACCTGGCTGAGAAAAGGGCTCCACATGAGCAGTGCACAGGCGCCCTTGAATTGCACAAGTCTCCTACTTCACACTTGGGCAGCAGTCCTCAGAAAGAGAATACTTTTGGTTGGGACATGAAGCACCTTTTTTCCCTCTCATGCAGCCCCTGGAGTAGAAGCACATCATGGAGATGAGTTCACACATTTGCCAGTTTCCTTCCTTAAGTTGACATAAACCGGCATTTGGTTTCGATCCAACACAGAAGAACCTAACATCAGTGCTGGAAGCAATGGATGCAATTCATGGTTTAAAATGGAACAAAAACACCAAATGAGGGTGTTTTGGGGGGCTCTATGGTTGGTGACGAAGTGCTTCATTTTAACTGCTAAGGACCAGGTATTCCACAAGCAATGCTAGCTTAGGAGAGGTTGTCTTCACACTGTGCACCCTAAAATAGCTAGACATGGCATTTCTATTCTATTCCACTGACTCAGGGACAGAAAAAAAAATCACCCTGAAAAGCACACTGACTTTAAGACCTTGCAATGCATACTGGCCACTGTCCAGCTATAGGGTCCAACACTGATTTGTCCTCGATTTCTTTCCCAGATACCAACCATATAGAATTAAGTGGGCTCTGTGATGCTAACATGAGTTGCCTTTATATTCCTCCCAAGGCACTCTCCCTCCTCATGAAGCGTGGCCGGGCAGTGGGGTTGCAGTAGCCACAGGCTGTCCTTGCTCCTGCCTGCTGAAGCCGCCGGCTGCTGGCTGCCGCACTCCGCTGATCAGCCGGCCCCCAAGGCGATGGCTTAACAAGCCCCAATAGAAGCAGATGGGAGGGGGCTTCTCTCTTCCCTCTGCAAAGAAAATGAAATGGATAGAAACAATATTGGGAAGTCATTCACCCCCCACTCATAACTATCATCACACAGGAATGGGCTGGCAAAGGATCATGACCCACGTGAAGGATTATACAGCCAAACCCACGGCCACCTCTGCCACCGCCCCCCCATCCCCACCCAATTAAGAAATCCCTGTTTGCCTGGACACCATCTGGTTCTCAGACTCTCTACTCTCACACTCTTAGCTCTGTACCCCTAAAATTACAATAACCAGAAAGGAATCTACCAGAGGCTTTAAGGATTAATCATTATATCACCTATGAAAATAAACCGAAATTATTTTCTTCCTAGGCCGGGTGCAGTGGCTCACGCCTGTAATCCCAGCACTTTGGGAGGCCAAGACGGGTGGATCACCTGAGGTCAGGAGTTGGAGACCAGCTGGTCAACATGGTGAAACCCCATCTCTACTAAAAATACAAAAATTAACTGGGCATGGCGGCAGCTGCCTGTAATCCCAGCTACTCAGGAGGCTGATGCTGAAGAATTGCTTGAAACCCAAGAGACAGAGGTTGCAGTGAGCCAAGATTGCACCACTGCACTCCAGTCTGGGCAACACAGCGAGGCTCCATCTCCAAAAAAAAAAAAAAGAAAAGAAAATACTCTAGTATACTCTAGGAAGAAAAATTCAGAAATCTATCTCAGACTTTAGGGTTAGGGCTAGAATGATAGTTTGGGTTAGATTGGAGTGTAATTGACAAAGGAGCAGTTTTGGGTTTTGTTTTGTTTTGTTTTTAACCTTAATCTGGATGGGATAAGTTAATAAAGTGAAACATATCTAGAGATAAAGTTTATTTTTCTTCATCCTAAAGTGAATGGAAAGACAATAAAATCATTTAAGCAAAGGGACAACATGATAGGTTTGAATTTTAGAAAGATCAAGAAGGGAGGCAGCTGGGTGTAGGGAGAGCTATGCGGTGGCATGGGTGCCCTCCACGTCAGTCCAGTCACACGGATGCAGAAATCACTGGAACAGAGAGATGCCTGCCCTCATGGGGCTTACAGTCTAACTGGGGGAGACTGAAAACAAGCAAATTAATGAAGAAAACATGTGCACCAAAGTGCTGGGGAGGGAGATACGAGGGAGGGGGAAGGGCATCTATGGGGTGAGTGGGCACGATTTTAATGATAGTGTTCATCAGTATCTCAGGCCCTTTCCACATAGTTTGAGACTTTTATCAAGTTGTCGTCCACATGTTTGGGCCACCAGCGGTGGATGCAGGAGGGGCGCTGAAGCAGAAAGAATAGCAGGGGCTATAGGTATTGTGGCCACCGTGCTTGGGAGAGCAGCAGCCTCAGTAGGAGAGGGACCATGACCTTCAGATCTGCAAAGCCGACCACAGTGAACGCTGACGTTTGAAACTCACCTCCTGTGCTATCCCATCCACCTGGCCTGCATACCTAACTCCCTACAAACCAAGGGGCCTTAGGATGCCCATGGCCCACGGTTCAGCTGGGGGTTGTGGCTCACGTATTGAAGAGGTCAGCCGGTTATTCACTCCAGCAGTCATTGTAAAGGTGTTTATTGAACATCAGAGGTACTTGACACCAAAGCAGGGACAACAGCAGATGCCAAATCACAGAGGTAAGACAAGCCCAGACTGTCAGAATGGCCAGGTGATTCAGTGTGGCTGCAACATGAGGATGTGGTCAGGAGGAGCAGAAATAAAACTGGAGGAGGCTACTGGGACTGGGCTAGGGCAGTCCCAGTAGGCCACAGAGAGGACCTTGTCGGCCACAGTGAGGACCTTGACCTTCCCTGCAGGCAGTGGTGTGCAGGCTATCAGGGTGGAGCTGGCACTGAAGCAGGGAGGTGGGTTGGGAGAGACTGTGGACAGGGATATTAACAGAAGCCCAGAGGCAAAACAGTGAGGCCAAGCATGAGGAAGGGCAGTGGGGTTGCTGGAGAAGGCTGGGGAGGCAGTGCAGGCTGGAGTGGCAGTCATGTCACTCTGAGAAGACATCCTCAGGAGGTAAAGTGTGTTCCAGGTTGCAAGTGAAGTGTCAACTGGAACAGGGGGTCTCGTCTCCGGGCTTGACTGGAAGGAATCACAAGCCTGTGCTCCTGGTGGTTGACAGGATTCGGTTCCTCACAGCTGTAAACGGCTTTGACTTTTCTGCTTGCTGCTGCCTGGGGGGCCACTCTCAGCTTCAACAGGCTGTGGGACAGTTCCTGTCCATGTGATGTCCCCACTTGCTTCCTCACAGCCAGCAGGGAGGGAGAGACCCAGCAGGACTGGCACTATTGTCTTACATCATGTAGTCATAATCACAGGCATCCCGTCACCTATCCTGTGTTCTGTTGTTTAGAAGCAAGTCACAGAAGGCCACCAAGGAGCACAGAGCCACCTTAAAATCTGCCCTCCAAGGAACGTCATGCTCTTCACTAATGCAGAAGGAGGGGGAGGGCAGATGAATTCTGATCTAGATCAGGGAGTGAAGGCACCTGTGCATCACCAGAAATAGGGACAGCAGCAAGATCAAGGATGGAGAAAGAGATGCAAGAACCAAAGACCCCTGAGTGGCAGGTGAGCAGGAGGGGGCTGGATGGGGCCATCCAGGCAGTTGTATGGTCACAGCCAACGTAGGCAAGAGCAGCTGCGTCTCCCCTGACCCTGGCTCCTTTCCAAACACAAATACAAATTGTTTCCTGCCAGGAACCAGGAGGGAGATTAATCAATGAAGCTGCTGAAAAAGATCACATATTGCGTGATTCCATTGATATGAAATGTCCAGAAAAGGCAAATCTATAGAGGAAAAAACTAGATGGTGGCTCCCTGGGGCTGGGATGGGAATGCAGGGAGCCACAAATAGGCACAAGGGATGTTTTCGGGTTGATGAGAAGGTCCTAATTTAGATGATGGTGATGGATATGCAACTCTATGAATGCACTAAAAATCGTTGATGTGTCCTTAAAACAGGCACATTTTATGGTATGTTAATTGTACCTCAATAGAACTGCTTAAAAACTACTGCTGCCAATCACTTGAACCCGGGAGGCGGGCGGTGCAGTGAGCCGAGAGCAAGCCACTGCACGGCAGCCTGGCGACAGAGCGAGACTCCATCTCAAAACAAAACAAAACAAACAGAAAACTACTGCTGCCAGATAACACTGCAGGCAACAAAGGGTCAGGGAGGGGGTCACACAATGGCTACACAAACAGCGGGGGAGCACTTTGCTCACAATAAGCCCACCCTCCTCCCCAGGAGTCATAAACTCAGGATAGGGCTGGTGCAGCCCTGTTGGGGGCACTGGGCAAGCCCTCCCAGGTCCCCACGCTCAGGAAGAGCTGCACCAGACCAAGCATCTCCTGGAGAGCGGCAGTGCAGCCCTCACCCTTTCACTCATCCAACAAAGCTCCTGAGAACTTGCAGGTCCCAGCCCAGACCCTGGCAGGCCAGGGTGGACACACACAGAGTCCCTTACAGAACACAATTGCCCCAGTGGAAATTCCTCCTGAGCACAGCCAGACCTCCAGGAAAGCCAGTGATATCCAGGACCACCCCAGTCCACAGGAGAGTTTGTTTCATTCTTGGTACCTTGGGTTGTTGTGAGCTACAAAACTTCCTGTAGTGAAACCACGGTGGACTCAGAGCCAAACAAAGGTTGAGTCCAGCTAGTCTCTAATCAAATATCCAGGAGGCAGAAGCTCCTGAACCTCCCTCCCTGCTGTCTTCTTGCTGCCTGATATGGTTTGGCTGTGTCCCCACCCAAATCTCATCTTTAATTCCCATGTATTGTAGGAGGGACCTGGTGGGAGGTAATTGAATCATGGGGGGCAGGTCTTTCTCATGCTGTCTGGTGATAGTAAGTCTCAAGAGATCTGATAATTTTTTAAGGGGGAGTTTCCCTGCACAAGCTCTCTTCCTTTGCCTGCTGCCACCCATGTAAGACATGACTTGCTCCTCCTGACCTTCCACCATGACTGTGAGACCTCTGCAGCCACCTGGAACTGTAAGTCCATTAAACCTCTTTCTTTTGTAAATTGCCCAGTATCAGGTACGTCTTTATCAGCAGTGTGAAAACAGACTAAGACACTGCCTTTGCCTTTGGGGGATCAGCACCATATCTTGATGCTGAAGTTACCCAGGAGAACCAGGTCACCAGGGCTCTGAAATCAGAAATAACTTTCCCCCAGTAGTAAAGAAAATGTCTGTGACAAGAGGGAAGTAGCTGAAGAATATGAGTGTAGCTCATGGCTGAATGACAGTAATAATAACATCTGATATTCACAGAGCTCTCACTAGCGCCACTCTAAGTGCCCTGAACATATGTGCAAGAACTTTTGCTGCATTTGCTATTCACACAACCCTAAAAAAAAGGCGCAATCCCATGTTACAGATGAGAAAACCAATGCTCAGAGCCAAGCCCCCTCCTGACTCATCCCCCCTGGCCCACAAAGCAATTGCCACTCCCATCTCCCTGCGGCCTGTCCATGACCCTGTGTGGAACGCTTCCCCGGTCATCTGTGTAACATCTCTCAGACCTGCAAACATGCCCAGTAAGTCACCACAGACAGCACAGAAAGCATTTCAGTGTAAGCTTTCCTACCTAGTAAACGTTTTTTAAAGCACTCACCTCAACTCTTTCCATGATTAGATAAAAGTCCAAGCAATTTGCAAGGCAAGCTAAAGGTTATTTTACAGCCACACAACCCAGCTAAGTATTTTAAGTGCAGCCCAGAATTATAAATCCCATCTGTAGAGGGTGGCGGCTTGGGACTGAAGGCAGGTGGATAGAATTACACGCTCTTAGACCTGGAAGGAACCTGGCCTGGCTAGTCCAAGGCCCTAATTAGAGAAATGAGAACCCTGCAGTCCCAAGAAAGGTTGTAACCTGCCCAAGGTAAGCCAGGGAGGTGACAGGGGGCACAAGAGGGCCCCTTGCCCAAGTTCCCGCTGCTCTATGTCTGATTAACTCGTAGCTGAAGGCGGAGCAGTTTCCCAGAGACCTGACAAAAGTCGTTTCCAACTAAGAGTTCTATTTAGTCCTTACACATGACCTGTGTATTTTCTCTCCCTGGAATTTGATATCTCGGGAAACCTGCCAAGGACTATTCACCAGGGAGAGTGAGTATGTAAAACGGGAAGAGGAAAATCAGAGCAAGAAGGTGCTGGCAGGCAGTCACAGGCTGTATGGTGTCTCACCGTGCACTGGGGACTCGGCCCCATCACGTTTGTGCACAGCCTCAGGCTGCAGTCCACAGTGAATGCACAGCCTGGGCCTGGCCCAGGAAGCCGGCCTTACTCCGGAGCTCCCGTGCGGCCCCACAGATGCAATTTCTCTCTCCTGCGCATGCCTCTGAGCACGAGGCCACGCCCACCTCTCTGACCTTCCCATTGGCTATTTTTCACATTACTTAATGTTGTTTTAGAAGCAAATATTCTAAACTCATCAATCAGTAAGCCTCTGTCCAGAGTGATATTAACGGCAATTATCATTGTCAAGGCTCCTTAATTTTTTTCTGAAGGATGGCTTAATCTATTACATGGTAATAGATCAGGATGGAGGCCACTCATCATTCTGAAGACTACCTGACACATGCAAAGTCACAATAAAATGTGAGATGAGGGCTTCGTTCTGATTCACAGCTTGCTTTCCTCATTGTTCCTATCTTCGTTCATTCCACACTCACCCTCTGGGTGCCTCATCAGTGCTAGGCACCAGAGTGAAAGTGACCTTGGCTGCCCCTGCTCCCAAGGAGCTCACTGCCAAATTATAACAGACACTTGCTAGAAATGCAGATTCCTGGGCTCCTCCTAGAGATTCAGACTCAGGAATCTGAATTATGTGGCACTGCACCCTTGGTGATGGCTGGTGATATACAGACTGCTGCAAGAAATACCTTGACACTGCAGGTGGCGCTGTCCAAGAAGACAGAAAATGAGGGCCAGACACAGCCGAGAGCACCTGTCTCTGCCTGCATCGAAGGGAGGAGAGGGAGGCTCCGGGAGGAAGCAGTACTTGAGCATCTTTTAGGAAGAGGAAAAGTTTTCTACATGGGGAAGATGTGAAGGGGGCAAAGGCTGGGAGGAAACTGCCCAGAGTGTGGTAGGGAGACCCCATGGGGTCCACAGCTAGAGAGACCAGCCCAGGCCACAAAGGCCAGAACAAGGAAGCAAGAATCCACCCCTCAGCCTGGGCTTGCCAGCAACAGACACAAACACCAGCTTGCGTCCAGAGACTGGAGGGATCAGCACACTTGTCCCTGTTTGGTGTCTTCGGTGAGAAGACGGGGATGACCAGGAGGAGGGGAAGAGAGGATACTTTGTTCAGAATAGCCCTCCACACACTGACTCACTAGCCCCTTCATTTTCCTCCCAGGCTGTCTCTTGCTTCCTTGAATAAATATTGAGAACATATAACCATCATAAAGTCATTTCTACCACTGAGTTTATTTAACGCAGTCCAGCCCCAAATTGAAAACCCAAGGAGATCTTCAATTCAGCCTCAGCTGTGAGTCGGAGTGCGCCGGAGTCCGGACCGTCCCAGGTCCCCCCAGAACTTTCCCCATGTTAATTTATTCCACATACAATCTCCTCCCGGTCCGGAGGGAATCCAGCTTCACGGAGGTCCTCTTAGCTGAAGATTTATCAAACCAGAGTATATGCATGGTATGAACATCAGATCCATTATCTAAGCTGTTGGTTTTAGTCGAAACATCAAGAAATGATTTAGTATAAAATCTATCACAAAAGCATTTATTAAAAAATCTTTTGCTTCTCATCTACCACATTTACTACCCTGCATACAAATGTCAGCGGTTCAGCCTAATATACTTCTTCATTTATTTACTGTTCATTCCATCTGGATAAAAGCCAAAAGCCACGTCCCCCGTGGGCTGCTGCACAGTCAGGATGAGAGAACCCGTCTCATCACCCTGAGGTCAACCAAAGTCAGCAAAGCCACTTGACTGGGGCGCCGCTTGGTGACAGTTCACCTCTGAAGGCCAGGCCCTCTTTGGTGAATGGAGTCCTCTTCACACAAAGGTTTTACTTACAGATGGATGTTAATCAAGGTATTACCAGGACTTTCTGGAGGAATTGAATAAACAAGGACTTGACAGCCAAAGAGACCAAAGTATGTCCAATGTGCTTTTGTCCAAATATAGAATGTGTAAAAAAATCAAATAAAAAAACTCACGACTTCCCTGCCTCAGTTCACAAACCCTGAATGATCTCCAGTGATCTCATCTTGTGTTGACCAAATTCTCCAAACAAAGCCAGTTACCATGGAATCACAGAATTCTGCAGTGGGGAAGGTTGACTTGTACGTTGGGCACAACCCCCTCCCTTTAAGAGGAGAACACCGCCAGCACTCCAGAGAATCTGAGCAGGCTGCCCAGGTCACACAGCTGCTTGGTGACAGCAGCAGCCCTGGAACCTCGGATTCAGGGTTTTAGATTAGATGTGTGTCATTCGGCCCTGCTAGAGGCGAGCGAGAGGAGATTCCAACAGCAGAGAGAGCAGCCAAAATAAGCAAACAAATACAGGCCATTGAAACTCAGGGGGAGCTTGGATTTCAGGGCCTCAACTGCGAGCATGGAAAACCACATTTCACCTCCAAGTAACCCTCATCTGCTTTATATCTACACCCGTCACATCATCCCTTACAGCGGGGGGTTATCAATGGCTTCCTTACGGACCTTGTATTCTAAATTGGCAAAGCAAACATTCAGCTGTTAAAAACACTCCAAAGGAGACTGGATCACTAACAGCCATTTTCCAACCTGAAGGCAGGCCAGGAGGGGCTGTCTAGATGCCCAGGCCCTCGGGGACCATGGCTTCAGCATGAACGCACCCCCAGAGCCAGTTTTCGAAATGCAAGGATAAAATGAACACGAAATGGTCGTGTGTCTGCATTTTGGGGTTCTCCTTGCTCTCAACTTGAGCAAACTGCCCCAGAGAGCAAATCTCTCCTCCCACTGGCCTCTCGGCAACAGGGGAGGTGTCCATGCCAGAGTCGTCCCCAAACCCAGTCATAAATGCCTCTTGTGTTCATGTGCAGAGCCACAGGGTCCAAGCCATGTCCCCTGGCCCCAGAGCTTCCCTGACAGCCGCCCTGGACAAGCTGGGGTGAGGATGCTTGGTCACAGGCTGGAGGGCAGGCTTAAAGGGAAGAAGGCAGGCAACATGTGCCCACATCTTAGCAGGTATAAACCCAGAACCCACCTACCCCCCATCAGGCCTCAGGTTTCTACCTTCATTTCTTTCCCCTCATTTCTGATTTTCCGTCTCTTTCTCCACCCACTTCCTTACATAATGAAGACAGTGCTGATGATGATGCTGATAAGATTGGCAGTGGTATTCTTATCATATCAACCCAGAGTAGGAAAAGCTAACATTTCTGGAGCACTTCACTAGGCTCCTTGTTCTATTCACATATTCCCATCTCCCCAAGGGAGCTAGGAATCAGACTCAATAGTTATAACCGCGTTTTTCCTGCCAGCACTTTCCACACCAAACACTTCCACATACTGGCTGACTTCCGGACTGCCTGCCTCCACCACCAGGGCTTTATCCGTCCTGTTCGCTGCCACATCCCAGTGCCCCATGGAGTCAACACATGCGACTGAAGGAAAAATGAACTCCCATTTTGCAGATGGAAAACTGAGGCTCTGAAAAGTTGCAGAGCCCAGGTCAACCCAGGCAGGAGACGGGAGTCAGGATAAACTGTGATGAGGTCAGGCACGCGTTCCATCCTTTCCTTCTCTTTAGAACCAGAACGTGCCAGGCTGTCTCCCTACCCTCTCCAAAGCCTGCGTTCTTTCCTTTGCATCAATTGCAGCCTATTCCAGCTCTGATCCTGGAGCTGGTTCCCACCCTTCCTGGTTTATTCTGGATGGAAAGATGACTGGAATTTGGTGTCACCCTGGCCCCACCCCTTGTGGCAGGCATGACCTCAAGCGGCTCACGTCCCACTTCCTCTGGGCACCCTCTGGTTCACAAGTGATTCCTAGCATGAAATACATCTGTATCACTTAAAGAAGCAGCTCGATTATTTAACTCTACCAAGATTCAGTTCAAATATAAGAGTTACAGTGTACATCTGAGACTTCTGGGAAATTGATTTTTCTGCTTAAGATCATTTCATAGGGTTTAGCATTAAAACCAAATGGGGCACAAACTGATCTCTTCGAAGATAGTGAGTTTGTTTCCATTTTCTGAAGACCAGCCCAAGAGAGAGTCCTTCTCCACCCATGCCTGCTGCATGTATTTTGCAATCTTAAACAGACCACAGTGGCCCGCCAAAAGTCATCTTTAAAGCAGCCACTCAGTCTCCCTCATCACAGTGCCGCCCAGCCAGATGTGCCCAGGGACAACCAGAGAGCCAGGAACAGCATTTAGCACTCAGCTGACCTTCTGTCCACCTTTGCAGAATGCCTGCTGGAGCCAAGAGAGGTTGAGTTGGATTTTTTTCTATTTCTCAGCCATTTTCAAGTGGTTTCTTTAATTTCCTCCTGAGAGTTAAGCACTGATTGACCAGGGATTTTAAACTGAAACCTCTCACCAGAAAATACCATTGACAGTTCCTGTGATGGAAAAACATACTTGGAGCTTATCTTGATGTTTACAATTAAGTTAGTTGGTCCTGGTTTCTGGAAGGATGGTAATACTTAGTGTAAACTGTTTGTTTTCAAGTTCTTCAGAGAGGAAAGAACCTGTGTAATCACCTGAAGACAAATGGTCTTAAATAACTTTCCAGAAGATGACAGCTGTACAAACGGAAATGATAAGATTTTAAATTAAGAGCATCTGAGGGTCCATCAAGGAAAGCAAAAAAAAAAGGCGGGGAACGTGGGAGGACATCGACACAAGCCAATGACGGGTACATCCAGTTTTCCTGCAAAATCACCCCTAAGTGATGTTGAGTGGGGGAAAGTATATATGTTAAGGTGCACGCTGAAGGGTTACCATTATTCCAATAAAAAGGGACAATGAGGAAGGGCACGGTGGCTCACACCTGTAATCCCAGCACTTTCGAGGCCGAGGTGGGCAGATCATGAGGTCAGGAGTTCAAGACCAGCCTGGCCAGCATGGTGAAATCCCTTCTCTACTAAAAATACAAAAATTAGCCAGGCCTGGTGGCGCTCACCAGTAGTCCCAGCTACTCAGGAGGCTGAGGCAGAAGAATCGCTTGAACCCAAAAGGCGGAGATTGCAGTGAGCCGAGATGGCACTACTGCACTCCAGCCTGGGCAACAGAGCGAGACTCTGTCAAATAAAAAGGCGGGTAGGGACACACAAGGCTGTGGGGTTTGCTTGGGAATGGGGTTTAATGGCAGAATTCAACCAGAATTCAACATGCCACAGTTACTGACATGGCAAGCTTGGGTGTGGCTCCCAGCCTGGGGGGGTTTCACTCTCTCAGTAAGAACCATGGAAGCCCCAGGTCCTGGGTGGGCACTGAGGGCTCATAAGGGAAATCCCAGTGTCCAGCACATGCTATAAGCATCCAACAAATGGCTCTCACTCTCGTGTAAAATGTGCAGCACAGTGGCTGGCGTATTGGAAAAATTAAAATAAAGGAACAAAGGTGGTCCCCTGTCCTCGGCCTGTCTTCTCCCACACGCCAGATGAAATCTAACAGCCTGGCCTTGCCCTCAAAGGCTTGGATGATGGGCACAGTGTGGAGGGCTTGACCTTGTGGTCAGGATAGATGGGGCTCAGGAATGAAGCCAGGGGGTGCAGGAGACATGAAGGTCCCTGAAGTCTCCGCCACAGTCATTCATCTGACCGAGGTGATGATGTGCTCGGAGCTGCCCTCTAGAGCAACAGCATTGCACAGAACTTTCTGCAATAAGAAAAATATTCTGTTTGCACTGAGCTCTTGAATGTGGTAACTGCCACTGAGGAAATGGAGGTTTAAACTCATTTTAATTAATTAGCTTAATGGGCTGATCGATAATCAATTAATTGATTCCATTTAAATGGCTACATGTGGCTAACTGACACTGTATTGGATGTCATGGCTCTAAAACCAGACTAGACTGTCACCTGGCGCTGGTGGGAGAGACTCAGCCCAGGGTGGTCAGAGGCTGCATGAAGGCCCCAGGATGTTTCTGTCCTCTGCTCTCCTGCCCTCCCACTGGGAAGCAGATCTCCACCTCTGGCCTGGACTCCTGCACACAGAGGCTGCTGGGGTCAGTGGGCTCCCAGCCCCTCCTGCCCCACGGCCCAGAGGCAGCCTGGCTCAGCACAGTACCGGATGCTGCCAACCAAAGGTCCTGTCTGGGCCAAAGCAAACAAACTGGGAGGAGGGACCTCAGGGTGGTCCCCCTGCACCCCAATAAGATGGACCAAGCTAGGGCCAGCCCCAGTCCTGGCCTGCCGCAGTTTACCACCCAACATCCCCCGCTGTACTGGAAGAAAGGATGTGGCCCCCAAGGTTCTGGACCTCTCTGTGGGCTCAGGTGGCAGAGGCGAACCAGAGCAGCCACAGAGACTGCTGCTCCAGGCCCAAAAAACCCTCATGTACAAACACACACATACATATGCACAGATGCACATGTGCACACGCAGACACACAATACATATATGACATATATGCACACACGTGCGTTGATGCACACAGATCCCAGGAGAAGGCAAGTCCCTACAGCAGTAGCACAGAGACCAGTTCTTACCCTCTATTTCAACTTCCCCCATCTGAAAAATGTACATTCATTCATAATAATAATGCTTACCTAGTCGGGCTATTATGAGCATTAAATAAAATAATAAAATAACGAGGCATGAAAAGCGCTGGTGGTGGTTGTGATGGCATGAAGGACACAATATTGGGAGTGAAGGAGGAGGAAAGGCAGATCCCAGTTGAGCCCCCGTTCGAAGCCCACCCCTGATGGTCCTTCCAGCTTTTCCCAAAGGCCTGTTAGTCCTCTGTATATTTCCAGCGTCTGACATATCACAGGGTCTAATTTAGAGGAAGTTCAAGAAAACAACCTGAATACTCCTCAGAGGGAGGGGGAGAAGAAGGAAGGTCACTTGGAGCCTAAAGACCTGAATGTAAGTCTCAAGGTGATAATGGTAGTCACCAGGCGGACACAGCACTCTGAGCCAGAGGTTGAGTTTACCGTGGCCACTTCTGTAGTCAGTCCCTGCACTCATACCTGAGGAACGACCGGTGAATGATTCCCACTCTCATCAACAACCCAATCAGGCAAGATCATTATCTCTGCTCCAGTGAGGAAGAGCAGAGGCCCGCCCAGCTGGCAGGTGCGATGGTGTGAGTCCCCCCAGGCTTGTCTCAGCCCCAGTCCCAGGCCTCACATCATGACACACCCATCTCTACTTTCTAGGGAGCTAATGTTGGAAAAATCATTTGCCATCTCTGAGCCTCCATTTCTAATCTGTAACTTGGAAAGGAAACTCTATACCTATTTTCCAGTATCTTTAGAAGACCGAACGCAGAAGTAATGTGTGTCTGCTCACCAGCCATTCCAAGTTTATGGCTCAACATCACTTGAGTCCCAGGGTAACTTCCAGTTCCAGGTGTCTTGCCCAGTCTCCCATTTCCCAGCCAACCAGAAACCAAGCCCCTAACAGAATTATGACTGTTCACCATCTGAAGAGGAAGTCTCCCCTCTGCAGAGAGCATGCCCATGTTGACAGGCAGCTCTGAGCACTGCTCCTCTGGGCAAAGCCAAAGAGAAGAGCAGAAGCTGAGACCGGCTCTGTGTGTCTCAGGACGGTCCCTCTTCCTAACAGCCCAAAGGACATGCACAATTTGCCACTCCGTCATTCACTGGGACATCATTGACTGGAACTCAACCCTACACCTGGCCAGTGACTGAGGCTCAGACAACCAGAACCTGACCCTGCGTTCATGGAGCCTCCACTCAAGAAGCTACAGGAAGAAAGCAGGTCCCTGCAGAAGGGACCTTCAGCTGAAACTCGAAACCAAAACCTTCAGCTAGGACATCCTCCCCACCCCCAAATTCTGAGAGTGGCTACACAGATCTGCTATGACCTGACGTATGTGTTTCTCCCAAAATTCATGTGCTGGAATCCAAACCCCGCCAGGTGATGATACTAGGAAGTGGGGGACCTTTTGGGAAGTGATTAAGTCATGAGGGTAGAGCCCTTGTGAATGGGATTAATGTCCTTATAAAGAAGGCCTAAGTCAAAGCGGCTGGATTACCTGAGGTCAGGAGTTCAAGACTAGCCTGGCCAACATGGCAAAACCCTGTCTCTACTAAAAATACAAAAATTAGCCGGGTGTGGTGGCACACACCTGTAATCCCAGCTACTCAGGGGGCTGAGGCAGGAGAATCTCTTGAATCCAGGAGGTGGAGGTTGCAGTGAACTGAGATAACACCATTATACTTCAGCCTGGGTGACAGAATGAGACTCCATCTCAAGGGGAAAAAAAAAAAAAGAAGGCTCAGAGTCCTAGTTTGTCCCATCCACCACGTGAGGTAGCATTGGAGAAGCCAGGAAAAAGCAGGCCCTCATCAGGCACTGAAGCTGCTGTGCCTTGAACTTGGAATTTCCAGCTTCCAGAACTGTGAGAAATAAATTTCTGTTGTTTATAAGCCACCCAGTTTATAAGCCATAAGTTTATGGTACTTTTTTTAATAGCAGCAAAATGAACTAAAATTAGGTCAAACTCAAAAAAGAAAAAAGTTGAATTTCTAAGGACAGCAAATCTAGCACAAGTTACGATCAATGGGGTGACGAAAATGTAGAGAAGGATTTGGAGAAAATGGAATCACCTCCCCGCAGTGGCACTTGGCAGAAGTCCCTGGCCAGAGCTGAGATATCTCACCCTCTCTGAGGCCACACAGCCCATCCAAGTGCACTGCCCTCAGACTTAAATGGCCCATCCTTGCCTGTGGCTGACTCTCAGCACTGGGTAAGCTAGCAGCTCTGACCTGCCCAGCATTGCTCCTCCCAGGAGACCCACATGCTGTGACACATCCTGACAATTTCAGAACCTACAGGAGGGCAGGGGTTGCCCCCAGGTCTTGCAGTCCCTCTGAAGTGTCTCCCTCGCACAAATTTCCTATTCCCCCTCCCCCACTCCTATGGCTCTATCTTATCACCCAGGCCAATCTTGCTTACCAAAATTCCTCTTAGGGACAGCCTCTACATCTACAGATTACACATACTGCTAAGGTGCTTGGAGTGGACAAGTGAGGCTCCTAAAAGAGCAGGTTCCAGATTTGCCCCTAGACCCTTCCTAGAGAACATGGCCCTAAAGAAACCTTGATTTCAGACTTTCAACCTCAGAAATGTGAGACAATAAATTTCTGTTATTCTGAGTCATCTTCATTTGTGCCAATTTGTCACAACAGCCACAGGAAGCCAACATACTGCCCTGCTAAGCTATAACCTCAGCCTGGGCTTGCTGCCCCCTTCACTTTCACTTTTATAGCATCTGGCACTTCCCTGGTGCAGAGTAGGTGCTCAGTAAATATTTGTGGAATGGGTAAGTACGTGTGCATGGTAGAGAGAAAATATGTGTGATTTTATAGAAAAACTCTTCGGGGTTAAGAGGTGCTTTTGAAGGCTTTGCAGTGTGGAATCTCTTGAAACTTCTCAGCACAGACAGTCCTCAGGAAAGACCTGTGCCCCTCCTCACTAGCTCTGCTGCCCTTTCACTTTTCCTGTCCCTCAGTCTCTCCTTTCTCCTTATCTAATCACAGTCTATCACAGCAGCTAAGAAGGAAAGTTAGTCCCGATCCCTTTCTGTCCCTTAGTTTAGATCCAGAATGCAGTGAACCCTTTAACTTACTAGAGTCTCTCTACTAGCTGAAGCCATATAATTTAAACTTCCCAGTTGAATCATCCTAACAGATAAGGGATCTCTGCAGCCTAAGACAGACAGAATTTTAAAAACAATTCCCAGCAGCCCTCACCCCCATATAACCCCTCCCCTTTGAGTGTCGGGGGAATTGTGAGTACAGTGAGATGTGGAACTGGTAATTATGTTACATTCTGGGGTAGCGGGGATTTGTAGATGTGATTACAGTTACTCATCAGTTGACGTTAATATATACAGATTCTCTGAGTGAGGATGATCTAATCAGACAAGGCTTTTAAAAGCAGAGAAATTTCTAAGGCTGGTAGCAGAGGAGGAAGTCAGAGAGGTTGCAACCGTGAGTAGGATGGGGGCACCCTTGCTGTCCTGAGGATCAAGGACCCACATGGCAAGGGATGTGAATGGTATCTAGCAGCTGAGAGCATCCCCCAGCCAAGAGCCAGCAAGGAAACAGATCTCAGTCCTACAATTGCAGGGGAGCTGATGGCTGATGACAACTTGGATGGGCTCAGAAGCAGATTCTTCCCCACGGCCTTAGGATAACAGACCAGCCACGCCAACACCTTGATTTTGGCCTCGTGAGACCCCAAGCAGAGGATCCCAGCCAAGCCCTTTGGACTTGTAACCTACTAAACTGTGAGATAATAAATGGGTGTTTACTTGTAGTAATTTGTTAAGCAACTATAGAAAACTAATAGAAAGCCTAATATTTTGTAAGAAGATACAAATCTGTAAAAAGGCATTATTCACTCACTCCAACAAGAGCAGTGAGAGAGTTAAGAACAGCCGCGGTGACAAATGCCAGACCCTCAAGTGGAGTGGGCCAAATGCAGCCTGTGGGCCCAATCCAGGCATCGGCTGTTCCAGTATAGCCCACCAACTAAGAACGGTTATTACATTTGCAAATGATTAGAAGAAAAGCAAAACAGAATTGTGTTTCACAACACATGAAAACTATATGAAATTCAAATTTCAGTGCCTATAAATACAGTTGTATCAGAACAAAGCTCATTGACTTACATGTCATCTACAGCTGCTTTCTAGCTCCAACAGCAGAGTTGAGTTGTTGCGAAGAGTAGCACAGCTTGCAAGTCTAAAACACTTATTATCTGGCCCTTCATAGAAAAAGTTAGCCCACCTCCGATCACTAGAACTTTTCAAAGCACCATTGTGGACCAGATACGCTGGGGCAGCAACCAGTGAGGACAGAGCTCTGGGCGTTCTCTGCGTGGACAAGCAGGGACAGCAAACTGATACAGGAGGCTTCTCGTGTATTCTGGGCCACACACTGTCAAGTAGTGTGTGGGAATCATTTACACACATACACTATAACTCCTCTATGGAAACAACAATACAAAACTATTTTACGGCTTCTAAAATAAATGAACTAATTTTTAGATTAGAAACTATTTTAGAATAAAAGCACAGGACCCAATATCTGGCACTCTATAAGTTGTGGTCTCTGTGACAGAGAGATTGACTCTCCATGCAGAGCTTTTGGCATCATATGGTGACAGCTCAAAGTCACTTTAAGTCACCTGGGGCAAAAGCCCCAGGAGGTTGACAGGGAAAGGCTGATGACTGAAGGGGTCTCCTCTGAACTCCAAGGGGCCATAGCACCTCTGGGTCCTGACAGCCATGGATTCTCACCAAAGAAATATCTGGGCAGAAAACAAGCAGTTTAAGAACAGAAGATTAGATTCTCATCAAAGAGCTCAGTCTCAGCAAAGTCCAGTCGGTTTTTCTTGAAAAGCTTTCTATTTGATCTCTGTAATCTGACCATTAATATAGGAATACCAAAATGGAATACTCAGGGGGCCAAATCGGGTAGAGAGTTTGGTCAGATGTGATTTTCTTGTGCAATTTGAACAAAAGACATTTTATAACCAAAGCCAAAAAAGAAGACGAAAATGGCATGGTAGATAGAGAAAGGCACTCACAGAAGTGCTTCCTTTGTGCAAAATTTCAAAAGGCTTGGTGACAGCCCTGAGAACCTGTCTGGGGATCATTTTATGGAAAAGCAGTCACAATGATATCAATTGGAAAAGCAAGAAGAATGTATGTTCTGTCATTTTTAGCGGGAAAATATCTGCTTGATTTTCCTTGTAGCCACTTTGAAGACCTCTCAACTGAGAAAGGAAACCCACATTCTGACAGATTCCCCATGATTCCTCCCACCAATTATAACTTCATCTTCCTTCCTCTACCCAGTGACCCACTCAGCACTTGTGTGGGTACCAGGTATGGAAAGGCTTGGAGCCCTCCATCCCCCATAGCTGGCAGAGTACCCTTGAGCAAGTCACATCACCTCCTTCCCTGAGCCTCTGCATCCTCATCTGCACAATGGGAATGATGCCCAGCCTTGCCTTTTCCCTCTAGCATGATCAAGAGAGCCTACTGAGACGGAAAAAGCAAAGAGAGCTAAACAAATGGGAGCCATTCTTATATTTGTCACTGAGCTCCACAAGAGGATGACCAGAACATGCCAGAAAGCACTTCTGTGTGTGTTTGTGCACAAGAGCACAGTCTTTCTCCTTAATCTAAAAGGAAAATACGTTCATATGAAGCAAAGGGCTGGTTGCTCAAGGCACAGGGATGAAGCACATTTTCTAGCCGCCGCCACACTCTCTACCCACAAGGAAAATGGGAAGGGCTTTGAATCCATCCCATTCCGTTTTTCTGCTGTTGCACATCAGATAGAGCTCACAAAACAGAAAAACTATATCGACACGATCCCCAAGCTAAAATAGAGAGAGATATTGCTGGAGAGAGGGGCAGAATGCTGAGACTCCTTCATGTTGAGGGTTTATATCAACCCAGAGTACCTTAAACGCATTCGCTCTGGAAAACACCAGATAAAAAGGAGGGCCGAGCTCCCTGCTTTGCAGGGGTACTGGGGGCTTGGCCCAGGCCAAGTTCAGGACTCTCTCCTCTGAAAGAGCAACACAGAATTCCCCTTGGCAAGCGCTATTGTGGGCTTGCCTCAGCTAATATCGTATGAATAGAGATGTTTTAAATGTATTAAACATTGGTCCCTTTTTTTAGAAATTACACTGACAGAGCCTTCCTTAAACATTATTTGAATAAAGCCTCATTACTCACAGTCCAGAGAAGTTCATTAGTAGGAGATCGCTTTGGAAAGGAACCGAGGAGCTCGCCTTTCTTCTCAGCAGTGAATTACATTAGCTACTTCCTAGTTATTTAAATCTTGAAATAAAAGATGTAAACGCTACAGTGACATCTTAAGATCATTGCGAAGGCAGGTCTTGCATGCACAAAAATGCCCAGCTGGTCTGCAGATAAAACAGATTGATAATTAGTTGCAAACTGTAACATTTCATCAAGAATATTTTGAATAATCCAATTTATCTTTGTCGGATACGCAGCACATATTTTTCCGGGGAGCAGCTTTGTTCTTTAACATAATATTATAATTTCAGGCTGCTAATGAAGGCGCCCGCCGGCCGACCGGGCCTTGATGTGTTGCGTGGCGGGAGCGCGCCGCGGCCCGGGGGACCCGTGCGCCTTAGCGCGCCGCGCCCCGCTGCCGCCACCTGCCCGGCACAGCGCTGGCTGCGGGCTGCGGGCCGCGAGCCGCGGGCGATCAAAGGGCCGGCGGGCTGCGGGGAGGGCGCCCCTGGCGGGCGGTGCGCGGGCCGCCGGCGGGCGGAGGCTCCACCGACTCCCGCTTCTAATTAACCGACGGAAACCGCTCTCCCTTCCCGCGACCGCGAAGGCGAAGTCAGGCGGCGAGCGCGCGTGCAGGCTGGGGGTTTGGCTGCTGGGTCGCGGGCTTCCCCCGGGGACGCGTCCGGGGTGCAGCCTGCGTGGCCTTCCTCGGAATAGCAAAAGAGATGGGGGGTGGGGAGCGGGAGAAGAGGGACAAGGGTGGCTTGCAGGACTCGGGAGGAGCTGCAGGTACATCTAGAGCTCCGCGGACCCCAGGAGCCAGGAGACAACTAGGGCCATGTGCTGGTCGAGCCTTCCTGGGGCACTTTGGCACTTTATATAAGGCCTCTTGGACACCGATACATGAGAACTGCTTAGCATTTGTGCGGAGAGCCCCAGCGCCCGGCCCAGGACGGAGCCTCTCCTACGTCCCAGAGCGACCCTAAAGGCTCTCCCAGAGGCCTGGGTTGAGATGAGCAGAAGCGTGCTTGTTCACAGCCTCCGGTGACGCCACATCGCCCAGGTTTCACCACACAGGCCCGGAAGAGGGTGTGGCTGGATGGAAGAAAAGTATCCTCACAACTTAGAAAATTCGCTCCCCCTCTTCTACAAGGGGCATGAAGTTTGGCAAAACAGAGAAAACTCCAGGTCTAAAGAACTCCCTTAAACTGTGTGCACACGCTGTATGTGCACACAGTGTCTTTTATTCTAAATGTGCCATGTTAGCTGTGTGTGTGCAAACCTCACACCACTATTAGACCCGTGTGCTGACGTTGCTTGGTGATATTTGGTATTCTCAAAAAAAAAATTAAATTCTAGCCCCAAGATTAAAGTTCTTTGTCTCGCAGTTCTGAAATGATCAACAAGAAATGGGTGCTGCTCTCCTCGTTGTCTGCACTGGAAAAGACAAGGCCGCCTGTGTTCCCAAAGCCTCCAAGACACACTGATGGCCTCTGGGCGTCCAGGATACAGGCAGTGGTTACCACGCTACCTGGTCAAAAGATATAAGAGTGAACTTGAGTGGATTCAGAAAATTCAGAATACTTTGGAAAATGAATCTGTTCACAAGACCAAACCACTTGGCTCACTGGAAGACTACCACATAAGCAGGACTGCTCTTTACCAGGTTATTTCTGCTCCTGCAGTGAAGGGCTGCCTTCCCTGTTTTCAAGTATCTGACAGTCTCAAGGATCATGGTCAGCACATTAGGCTGAGTATATTGACTTGTACCTCTCCCGACACGTGCTGCTCTTACAATACATTAGGAACGTACTTCAGTCTGAAGTGGGTGTGCTCTTGACATGGACCCTAACAGACCAAGCCACTCCTTCTTGCTTTGACTTCTTCCAGGGTGGTGTTGCAAGCCTTCCGAGATGATTATGTACCTTATCCAGACTTGAAGGTCAGTCCAACACGATCTCTTTTCAAGCCACCTTCTCCTGGGTAAACTCTGACCATGTTTGGTTTTACTGAGCCTCCTGACCTGCTAATGCTCCCCATGAATTTTTCATTTTCTTCTGTCCTCCCCTTCTCCATGGGCTACCCAGACCCCTGGAGCTGTAGAACTCCCAGTAACCCTAAAGGATGGCCAGTGGGCCAGTGCACCCTCAGGCTCCCAGCCTCTCCCCCACCTGCCCTGCACAGCCACCATTCTCTTCCTTGCCCTGTAAGGGGCTCCTCTGAGTACCAAGGAGGATAAGGGAACAAATGCATGTCCTGGCCATTGACATTCTGTGCTGGCTCCTAGAAGTAGCTGATACTCAGCCCCTCTTCAGGATCCTCTTCCTGGCACACCGGCCTTTGGGGGACCTAGCCAGGCCCCATGGCCAGATGCATGGGTTCTTCAGAAGTCAGCCACCCTGAGCTTCTTTGAAGGAGACCATCAGAAACACTGGGAAAAGCCACTCACTTTATCTCAGGGCTGTTCATGTCAGCCATCTCTTCTCCAAGAGCCAAGAGCTATTTTTACAAACCCATGAGAGGGTGGCCCTGTAGCCCGCTCCCAGCTTCAGGACAAGGCAGGGACCCTGAGATGGCCCACCTGATCCCCCTCTGTCAAGTATGCACTCCCTTGCTGTGGCAACCCCATTGTACCATGGTTGGCTCTGCCCAGCTTCATGCTTCACCAGGTTGGGTGACTCTTTGGTGTCCCATGGGCTCAGTCATTGAGCAGACACTCAATGGATAGGTATTGACCTAACCTGCTCTGGTTTGCTCTAGGGCCAACAGACCCCAGGGGACAGACGCAAGCTGGCCTAGCCAGCTCCCATTCAGGACCATCCCAACACACACCAGAATAGCACAAACGGGAACCCACTGACCCTCAGGCTCCTGAGAGGAGAGAGTCACCCTTGCCCAGATCAACAGGCAGAAGAGCCATATGCCATCAGCAGGTCCCTATCCCCAAAAGGGAGACATCAGAGAGCAGGGCATGACTGCTTCCAACGAGTTTTGCCCAGGAAGGGTGTCCCCTCTGTCTTCCTGTCTTTCCTCAGTGCCCTGCCCTGCTCGGAAGCCTACAGAGACTCCACAGCTGGCATCTAGACCTAGTGTTAAGGTTAAGCTGCACACGACTTCCCCAGTCACCCGGTCTTCGTTGTCTCTCCTAGATGAACCCTTGTTTGAGAAGAGCCAGCCTACCCACTGTCCCAGGCTCCCCTACCAGGGAGGGTCTCCTCTCCTCTCTCAATCAAGAAAGCGAGGCTCAAACACCCATCTTCCACACAACACTTGGGAGTCTCAATACCACCGTGTGCCCTCAGCACTGGCACGCAGCACTTTCAGCTACTCACTTTCAGGCACAAGTCTGTCATATAACTTCCTCTGGGGCCCAGGACTTGTAGTGCACACATTCATACCCACCCTCTTCCTGTACCCAGTGCAAGCACAGAACAGCACTCAGTGGGCATTCACTAACATGTCCTTGTCTCTGTCCTCCCAGGCCATCCATATGGGAGGAGGCCCAGCCTGTGAGCCGGGAGCACTCTTGGTGGTTAGAGCCAGGAGGTGCTGGATACAAGCCTGAAGTCTCATGCATCTGCCTGTTGATTGATTGGACTCACTTTGAGGTTGAAAATTATTCAAACTGGAGCTTGGCTTCAGGTAGGGACAGAGACCTTCATCATGGTCGTCAGCTCTGGTGTGCGAAAGAGAAAGACAGAGAGACCCAGAGAATACCTGCAGAAGGGGGGACCCCTTGACACAGAGCCTGCTCTCCCAAAACACACTGTGCCCATTGCTCCTGGTGGCAGTTCTGCTGCTGTCGTGTTACAGGAAGAGGGTCTCAGCTGCTTCTCTGCAATCTCATGAATGTGGCTGAATGGGTCAGGATCAACTCAGGCTTCTGTATGACCCAGGTATGACCCAGAACCCCAGATACAGTCATGCACCACATAGCAATGTTTCCGTCAATGATGGATCCTATACACCATGAGGGTCCCCTAAGATTAGAACAGAGCTGCAAAATTCCTATCACCTGGCAACATAGTAACCGTCATACCAACATACGCTAAGGCATTATTCACGTGTTTGTGGTGATGCTGGCCGGAGTAAATAAACCTACTGCACTGCCAGTCATAGAAAAGCCTAGCACATGCAATTATGGACAGGACATAATACTTGATAATAATAATAAATGACTTACCACACTATACTTTTTATTGTTATTTTAAAGTGTACTTTTTTTTTTTTTTTTTTTTTTTGAAACGATGTCTCCCTCTGTTACCCAGGCTGGAGTGCAGTGGCACAATCTCAGCTCACTACAACCTCCGCCTCCCAGATTCAAGCAATTCTCCTGCCCCAGCCTCCTGAGTAACTGGGACTACAGGCACCCACCACCACGTCCGGCTAATTTTTGTATTTGTGGTAGAGAGAGGGTTTCACCATGTTGGACCAGGATGGTCTCAAACTCCTGATCTTAGGTGATCGCTCTACTTCGGCCTCTCAATATGTCGTGATTACAGGCATGAGCCACCACACCTGGCCTTTTCTTTTTTTTTAAGTTAGCTGTGAAACAGCCTCAGGCAGGTCCATCAGAAGGTGTCCGGAAGAAGGCATTGTTGTCCTAGGAGAGGGCAACTCCATGTGTGTTATTGCCCCTCCGACCTTCCAGTGGGACAAGACACGGAGGTGGGAGACAGGGATGCTGGGACTCCTGACCCTGTGTTGGCCTAGGTAATGTGTGTCTCTGTGTCTTTGTTTTTATCAAAACCGTTTGAAAGTTAAAAAATGTTTAATTTAAAAAGGGAAAAGGCTTGCAGAAGAAGGATATAAAGAAAATGCTTTTGTACAGCTACGCAATGTATTTGGGTTTTAAGCTGTATTATAGGAGTCCAAAAGTTAGCAAAAACTTTTTAAATTTATAAAGTAAAAAATGTGGCCAGTCGCAGTGGCTCACACCTTCGGCCATCCCAGCACTTTGGGAGACCGAGGCGGGCAGATCATGAGGTCAAGAGATCGAGGCCATCCTGGCCAACATGGTAAAACTCTGTCTCTATTAAAAATACAAAAACTAGCTGGGCGTAGTAACACCTTCTGATGGACCTGCCTGAGGCTGTTTCACATTCGCTCACTCACTGACTCACACAGAGCAACTTCCAGTCTTTAGTACTGCAGGCCCCATTCACGGTAAGTGCCCTACACAGGTGCACCATTCTATATGTTATACAATATTTTTACTATACCTTTTCTGCATTTAGCTGTGTTTAAACGGACACCATTGTGTTATAACAGCCTACAGTATTCAGTACCATCGCATGCAATACCCACGTGGCCCCGGAGCAGCAGGCTGTGCATTTAGCCTAGGCGTGCGGCAGGCTGTGCATTTAGCCTAGGTGTGTGGTAGGTTGTGCATTTAGCATAGGTGTGTGGCAGGCTGTGAATTTAGCCTAGGTGTGTGGTAGGTTGTGCATTTAGCAAAGGTGTGTGGCAAGCTATGCATTTAGCATAGGTGTGCGGCAGGCTGTGAATTTAGCCTAGGTGTGTGGTAGGTTGTGCATTTAGCCTAGGTGTGCAGCAGGCTGTGCATTTAGCCTAGGTGTGCGGTAGGTTGTGCATTTAGCATAGGTG
This sequence comes from Ateles fusciceps, assembly GCA_036589455.1. NCBI lineage: Eukaryota > Metazoa > Chordata > Mammalia > Primates > Atelidae > Ateles > Ateles fusciceps. The sequence continues at coordinate 4,359,085 of JAZHEH010001784.1, read as the reverse complement.
TGTGGCAGGCTGTGAATTTTTTTAGCCTAGGTGTGTGGTAGGCTGTGCATTTAGCCTAGGTGTAGGCAGGCTGTGAATTTAGCCTAGGTGTGCGGCAGGCTGTAAATTTAGCCTAGGTGTGTGGCAGGCTGTGCATTTAGCCTAGGTGTGTGGTAGGTTGTGCATTTAGCCTAGTTGTGTGACAGGCTGTGCATTTAGCCTAGGTGTGTGGTAGGCTGTGCCATCTAGGCTTGTGTAAGTGCACTCTGTGATGTTTGCACAGCGACTCTGTAGCCTAACAGTGAGTTTCTCAGAATGTATCCCTGTTGTTAAGCGATGCGTGACTGTATAAGATAAAGCGGGGGTGAATAAAGCCTCAAGGCTTACATGGAACTGCTGGAAGAGGCACCAGCAAGCAAGAGGCAGCTCAGCCACACAAAGCAGATGAGAAACTGGGGAAGTGAAAGCTAAGGAGGCTCTGCCACCCTCAGGTGATCGCCCTCCCATCACTAGCCCACGGGCTCCCAGGGTGTAGCAGTGGACCTCACGACCCAGCAACCACAGAGGCTAGCACACAGTATCTATCTAAGCATCCCAGGGTGGGGCAGTCCGCTGGTCCCAACTGCTTCCCTGTGGTATGGGCGCCAGGCAACTCTGAGCAGTGCAATAAACAGACTGGGAACCCCAGCTCAGGGCCTTTCTCTTCTCTGACCAGATGTCAGTGTATATGTGCATGTTAGTGTGTGCATGTGTGTAAAAGTGTGCGTGTTTGTGTGTGAGAATGTGTGTGCATGCATGCATGAGTGTACGTGTGCATGTGTGTGCACATGTGTGTGTCCATGTGTCAGTGTGTGCATATTTGCATGCATGTGTGCACATGTGTGTATGTGTGTGTGCACATGTGTGAGTGTGTGTGCGGTGTGTATGTGTGTGTGCACATGTGTGAGTGTGTGAGTGTGCGTGTGTCTCAGTGTGTGCACATGTGTGTGCACACACATACGTGGGGAGAGAGTCTCCTTGGCCCATCCTTGTCCCTCCCTTTTTCTCATGTCATCTGTGTCCCTGAATCAAAGTTCTCTCCTGGAATCCTCTTCTCAGACCCCTAAGGACTCCCTGTTTTCTACTTCGTGTCTTTTTCTCAGGTCCCAGGGATTCATAAAGTTAGTGTTCAGTCAGTAAAACCATGGCCCTCGCATGGGCCTGGAGCCGTCCCCAGTCTGGCCCAAACCATCTTTTGTGCCTGGCTTGCAGCAGAGCCTCCCAGCGCTGCCTGGCCTAGACCATACCAGGTTCAGGCAGTTCATGCCTTTCCCTGCCCTGCCCCATTCCCTCTGCCCACAAGGCCATCTGCCCTCCTCTCCCTCCCCCTTGTTGTCCTACACAGCCTGCAAGTACCACTTCCTCTGAAAGAGCTGTCCAAGTGCCCCCAGCAGCACTCACCTCCCGAGCCAAACCCTGCTTATCAGCTATTGGCTCTTACAGCCAGACTCCTATTACAATTATCTGTGGGATTTTCTAAGCCACCCTCACTGGACGGTCAGCTCCTGTGGGCAGGGACCAGGTACTCTGATTACTTAGCATCCTAGCTCTCAATTAAAATTTGCTGAATCCATCATTCACGAGAGCAAAGCTCTGGAATCAATCCAAGTATACATCAATGGATAATTAACAAAGGAAATGTGGTAAATATACACAATGGAATACTACTCAGCCATAAAAGGAATGAAATCATGTCTTTTGCAGCAACGTGCATGGAACTGGAGGCCATTATCTTAGTGAAATCACTCAGAAACCAAAAGTTGAATACCACATGTTCTCACTTATAAGCAGGAGCTGAATAATGTGCACACATGAGCATAGAGAGTGGGACAGACACTGCAGACCCAGAACAGTGAGAGGGTTGGAGGTGTGAGGGGGTGAGAAATCCCCTCGTGGGTAGAATGTGCACTATTTGAGTGGTGGACACACTGGAAGCCCAGACTCCACCACTATGGAGCATATCCATGTAACAACACTGCACTTGTATCCCCCAAATCTATGAAATCTTTAAAATAAAAAAATATATATTTAAAAAGAATTCCTGGATAAATATGTGAATGCATCCAACAAGAAAAGCCTTTAGACAGACACCATTGAAAGGTATCAGTGATTTAGGTTTGCATCAAACAATAAACCTCTAGACATTAGGTAAGAAGAAAAATAAAATATATTTCAATTTATCACAGAAATAGCAGTTCTCATGAGTTTTGGTATAAAGCTGAACAACTAAGGTGAAAATGATTTTTTAAATGTGAACTAAGGTGCGAATAATTTTTTATTGGGTGCCTAGCAATTTCAACCACAGATCTCCTGGAAAAGTCCAATATAAATACACTAAACAATAAAAAGCCAAGCAAACATTCACTAAGGTTTCAGTGTTTTCTCTGTTTGGCACAAATTTTCTCAGGACAATGGGATGGTGTGACGCTTCTTCCATGGTCATACGAGGTCCCACAAACCTTCGCTGAGTGAGTGGCTGGGTCTCCACAGTGGCTCCCTGCCTGGTACGGCATGGACCAAGTGTGCCCAGCAGAGGGGCAACCCCATACAAGGTGGGTGGGCAGGTGCCACCACGGTCACTTGCTCCGAGGCATCCTCCTTCATTCTAAGGGCACAATCACTTTGTGGTCAGTACCCTGAAGACGCCAACATGCACTGGCATTTCTTTACAGAACTGTCATGCACCCAGCCCACACTAGACAAGCCCAGGGGCAATGATACGAGAGTCTGGTGAGTGCTGAAGGCTCTGGGAAGGCTTCCCAGGGAACCACTGGCAGATGCTTACTGTTCCCCAGTTATCCCAGGCCCTGGCCCTCAGCGTTTGTTACAGCAACTCTTCATCTGGAGTGCTTTTCTCCCCAGCTTTCCTTCCAGTAAAGTCTCACTCAGTCTTCAAGGAGAGAGGAGGAAAGGGAGGGACAGAGAAAGATAATGGTGCTTCTGTCATAGTAGATGCTCAATAAACATTGCTGGACTGAAAGAAAAACTAAATTAGTCCCTCATGACAGTGCCTCCTTGTTCCTCAGTTGTAGGTAATTCTTATTTGTCTGTGTATCTGACTTTTTATCTTACATTTTAAAATCTTTATTAGAAGAAAAATATTCATCAAATTCAGTTATTTTTAATGTAGTTTTTGCTTTTCTTACCTTTTTATTAGAAACTTGTTGCTTGTTCATACATTTTTACTTTGGCATTGATTGTATTTGTGAATATTTTCTCTAGGAGAAAGCTATATTAAGAAATGAACACATTTTAGACTTCCCTGCCTCTGGCCCCAACTACCCAGAAAAAGATCAGACACAAACATCTAAGCTTGAAACTGTAAAAACATAGACAATCAAATCTTACATGCTGGAGACTAGAGGAGTTCACTAGTTCATTTGGACCAGGAGGTGGAGAAGAGGGTCCAAGCTTGGGCAAGCGGTTACCAAGGAAAGAGGCGAGTCTCACCCCACCCCCGAGGGTGAAACCAGCAGGGATGAACAGCAGCATTGTGGTGGGAAGGTCTGGGGGCAGGGGCAGTTCCATGTGATGTCTGGTGCCCCCCCAAATAGTGCACAGCTGCAGATGACCAATCCTCGCCAGGCGCAGGAGAGAACCCAGCTGACCAGTGACGACACGTGGTGGCCTGGGAAGGGGGACAGGCTTCAGAGAGGACTGAGCCCCGTTGAGCCTCATGCCGACAATCCTGTGACCCATCCCCTTTTCAGGGGTGTCTGCACAAGACTCCTTGTGCTGAAAGAAACAGGGCATGGCTCAGAGAACTTAGCAGAGGGTGCTGGGACACAAACGTCACAGTTTTCCTGCTGCCCCCTCCAAGGAGCCCTCCTGCAGCATGCGATACTGTTTCCCTCTTAAAGCTCCTTGCATTTTTTCTTTTGGTGTGCCTATCACAACAGGTAATCAATTATGCAATCATTCATTTATTTTATATTCTTCCTCTCTCAATCTATTATAAATTCTGAGGGGGCAGAGGACTTGTCTGCTTTATTTTCTCTGCTTTGCACATAGTAGGTTCAGGAAATATTTATTGGATAAAGGAATGCATCTCCACATTAACTGGTGTCTCACTCAGCTTCCAGAGCTGGAGAGATGGACTAGGAAGCCCCAGAGAGGCAACGACGATATCAAGGTTGGGGCAATGCCTCTGCCATCCCAGGGATATGACTCAAATGGAGCGAATCCATCCCTCTCACAATGCAAACAATTGCAGCACGTTCTGAAGACAGAATTTTCCAAACACAAATTTGTATTGCCATAGACATTGACTCCACAATTTCTCACCCAGATGACTTGACTCTGAAGGATTTCACAAATGAAGGAATTCACAAAGGAAGGAGTTGAAGTAAGTGGCAAAATCCTGCAGGGAAGGTGTTCAGAGACCACTCCCCAGTGGGGTGGTGGCAGGCTGCCATCAACAGTGTGGGTCCTCTGGTCTGGAGAGAGAATTATCCTGACTGCCCGGAAGAGTTAGGCCACCACAAATCTCTGCTCATATACGCAACGGGAATCTGCATAAACAATATATAGACAGCCCCAAACACTGAAATTAAAGAACTGTTTCTTTCCAACAATTTGGTCTGCAGCTCTGACTATTATCTGGGGATAAATCAATTTGCAGCAGCTGTAGACAGCCATTTCCGTGCAAGTCCTGCTCAGCTTAACTGGAGAAGCGTGTTAAAAGTTAAAGAACCTTCATCACATTAAGAACATGAATTTTTCTAACCATAAATTTATTTCACTGAATTCCTGAGCTATAAAGTCACCTTACACTCTTCCTTGTAAATCAGAGGAGGTGTACCCACTTCCTGATGTTTGCCAATTTGCTATTTTTCCTGTAATTAGGGGAAAAATGCAATTCGCTGGGGTTACAAGCCCCAGTGAGAGCACAGGATTGAGTTGTTTAATATCTGCCTTGACTAGATGCGTTATGAAGAATGGCTCTATAAAGGAGTAAAAGGGCAAGAAGAAATTGTTATCTAACACAGGATGATAAGACCGGACGTCAGGCGTGATTGTAGCTTTCATTGCAGTGGCTTTGGTCATTCCACATAAATGGATAGTGCTATCAATTTATGGCACCTAGTGGTGGAAGAATACAGAGCTGGAAAAATGAAAGCTAACAGAAAATAAAAATTAAAGGTGTTGGGAAGATCTGTCTGCTGTCAGGTATGTGGAAAGATCTCAGATAGGACTGCAAGTCAGGCAGAGGCCCAGGGCATCAAAACCGATCTCTTTCAGAAGCACAGGCTACCAGCCTTCACGGGCTTATTTGGTAGAAATTATGAAACAAACAGAACTGACAACTGGAACAGCTTCCTCAATCTCTAATGGTAACTAGAAAAAAGGATCACTTTACCTATGTTCATCTGTAAAATGAAAGTGATTTTTATACATCAGACCTTCTTTTTTGTCTTCCAGAATACATCCTAAATTCTACTTTGCGGCGTATATTGATTTCAATCTTGGGAAGCATTTTTCAGTAAAAATCAGCTGTCTACATAAGGCATTATTACACACTGCCCAAACAGGAGTGTGTTATTTCATGCTTTGATTACCAATACGGATGCTATTTTATAGAAATTATTTCCATTGCTTTTTGAAAAACAGATTGATATTCATAATTAAGAAACATAAATGAAAAAGATAAAATCAGTAAGTGCTTATGAAGCCAAAATAAACCTTCAGCAACGTTTGGCACAAGATAGGTGCTCAATAAGGATTTAGAGGATTCACTATTTTTTAAAAGGGATGCAATTTTATTTAAAAAATGGAAAATGTTTCCATTCCCATTCATCTTTAAAAAGCAAAAACAAAAAGCCCCCAAATCCTCAACTATAATCAAGAGATAGCAAAAAAGTAAACAGGAAACAAAGAGTGCCACTTTGTGGAAAATGAAACGTCCCTGTTAGGGGATGTGCTACCCTTCCTTTCACTCCCCCAACTCCGATTTCAGTCCCCCAATAATTTTAAAGGTGAACAAAATGGACCCTTGTATGTATCATCCTAATGACCCTGGCCTTCATATTTAAAATGTCATTCAGAGATAGTTTCGGGTTGGCAGCTGCTGATGGAAAAGAGTAATAAATAATCCTCCTTCCATTTGCACGCAAGCCCTGCATGCAGAATGTGCTCGAAGTGCATTTCCAGCAGAACACCTTGGGACCCACTATTGGAATGCCACCCCATTCGATGCCAGGCACCCGCTCATCAGCTTCCAGGAGGGAGTGAAGAGCAGCTAGCCCAATTGAAGCTACCAGGGAATTTAGGAAGACAGAATGTAATTACCTGAACTGGAAGCCGGCCAAGGCACTGGGGCTGTTCAAAAAAAAAAAAAAGTCAAGAAAAAATACCCTTAATTCTCTTAGCTGATAACAAAAGCCAAATGTGGGCTTTCTTTCTGTTTATGATTTGGCAGCATGGGGTATTTAAATCATCACCAAACAATAAATAAAAATAAAACTTCAAATTTCTAGCAGGCCCCTTCTGAGACACACACCACAGCTCACCCAGATTCCTTTGTCCGTGTGTGGGGTGCATGCCGTGGCGGCCAAGGCAGGGTTCATTTCCTTTCACTCAGTGCTCGACAGCAGGTTCTGCCCACTGGCCGACCATGTCACTCTCTCCAAAAAGCAGAAACCTTATCAGACATCACGGGGAGGAGGTCAGATACTGTTTCAACCATTTGCAGAGCTTATTTTTTTTTTTTCCTTTTAAAACTGGGCTTCATTCTGATGCAATGAAGTGAATAAAATAATAATAATGCACCAGGGATGTGAAATTTTATAAAGACCTTTTGCCAGGAAGAGTTGTGGTTTTGGTTTTGTGTTGTTTTTTTTTTCCAAGAGAGTAAGACTTAGCAGAGGGTGCTGGGGAAAGGAGGATGGAGAGAGAGAGAAATTTGCCTCAGAAGGACTGGAGGTCATCTACATGCTGAAAATATTAATCAGTTGGCTACAGAACCCGCTGGAGAGGACGTGGCGCCAATAATGTCCGCAAGCGTGAGAGGATGGTTTCCTCGGGAAGATTTGTCATACTCTTAACTTCATAAAAAGCAGAGGCGTTGCTGGGGCTGATTCAGAAGACTTGCACAGCTCTTGGCTTCCCTCCCTGCCAGAGCACAGTCAACTGCTAATGACCCGCCCCTCTCATAATTGCACAAGTTGTCAACATGAAAATTCCAGTTAAGCTTACAGCTTGTGGTTTTCCCTGGAAGGGAAAACAAAGGAGTCCAATACAACACCTCAAACTTTTTGGGGGGGGGGGAAATACACATTTGTATGGCCCAGTAGACCAGAGTTATCCTTGTAAAAACTATTAAACAAAGAAGTCCAGTCTGCTAATTCATTTTTAAACTGGAAAGGCCATTTCTTTTACATCCTGAAAACAGTAGACTCCAATAAAACTAAAGTGTAAAATTTACTATTTCATCTGATTACCTACATTTCCATAATGTTGACAATCTCAATCATTTCAGAAATAGGTTTGTTTTTGCTTTTTCCCAGCAATGTAAGATAGCTACCATTATTTTTAAACAGAAAAAAAATATGATGTCCATAAACTCTAAGTGTGAAATGAATGGGGGGATTGGGAAGGAACAAAAGCAGAGAATCTAGAAGCTGTCTAAGGCATCCCTGTGAATGCGTACTCTGGCTTATTTCCAATGCAAGGAGTGCCTGTAATAACCAGATTAACCCCCCAATACTCATCGTTCAGTTTTGCACAACTATAAATGTTTCTATGATCCTTGATTGGATTAGTTTAGAATTTTAAAGCAAAATGCCTTTACTAATATGTTTCTATTTCTACAAATCTATGTTTAGTAAAACAGGGAAAAGTAGGTTTCACTCTCAGCTTCAAGTCTGACCGCTTACGTGTTTAGGGGATGTTATATTTTGGGAAGCTTTGGTGAACTCTTGCTGTTGCTAAGCAAACACAGTTGAGATCCACTGGGAAGGGAATGGTGATCTCTTTCATGGGAGGTACACGCAAACTGGGGATCAGAGGAAACAAGCCTCTGAATTTTTTATTTTCTGATTCTTCTGAAAAGCTGCTGCTCCCTGGACTTTGCCACTGTCCTTCGGACTTGAATCTTTAGGGAATCGAACACTCACACTCACAGCCATGACATTTGGTTTCCAGTTGAAATATAAAGTGTCTAGTCCAGTACAGCTATTGATAGCGCTGGCTTCGTCTTGCCTCTGCCCCTCCAGGGTGCGTTTTTGGTGTTTTGGAGTATGTCTTCTTTTCCAGACATAGGAGCCCCAAACATGGGTGACCCCAGTGACACGATCCTCTCCCCACTTGTGTGAAATGAGCAGCAAATGAACCTAACAGACACCCCAACCCACGCCAACTCCCATAAAATCAGGGTGTGAAGCACAGGGGAGAGAGGGATTCTTATTAATAATTCATTCCCAGCAACCCCCTGGAGCGGCTTCACTATGATATGCTATGCAGAATGCTTCCACGCGCTAATTAATATTTTCAAAGTGTTCCATGGGCCCCTTTGAAAAGCATTTTTGCCATCCATTGAATGTTCCGCATTATAAGTAAAAGATCAATGCTGTCCCCCAATCCTATTGGTGTGCTGTCTAACTAAAACAGGATATTTGGAATCAACATAATTTTTTTTCTCCTTTTAATATCCTTCCTCAAGTGTTGGGCTAGAAACTGGCTTCTCTTCTGAGACCAGCTGTTCTTCCCAATGTAGTAGAAGAGACACAGGCCAGGGAGGCATCCACATGAACTGCCCTGAGCATGGCATCACCCCTGCCTCTTATCACTCAGCCTGAGGCCAGGGACAAAGGCTTGAAGGAGAGGGTCAGGTCCCTTCCAAGGCAAGTGTCCCCAGGAGCGGTGGGAGGAAGATCACTTAGAAAGGGACCTTAGCCCAGAGCTCCAGGGGGCCTCAGTTCTACCTCGCAGCTGAGCTGCTGATGGATGGACAAACCCAAGCAGGAGACCCGGGGCAGCCCCAGCACTCCCAGGAGCTGACCACTGTTCAGAGACAAGACCTCCCCTGCACAAGACCGTCAGGGATGGGGACTGCATCCAGACTCTCCCGGAGCTCCTGCCCCTCAGCATAGGTTAGGGCATGAAAACTCATCTGCTTGCTTGAGGACAGGACCACCCAATTATGACCTTTCACGGGCAGTAGCAGCCATGATCTCTCCAAATGATGCATCAGCCTCACTGACCCTGGCCACGCAGCTCACCAAGTGGTTAGAACCCCAAAGGCTTGTCCCCCTCGGAGGGCAGCAGACGGCCACTCTCAAGGTGCCGATCTCAATGATTCTTTCTAAATGTTACCTGGAGACTATTTCTCAATTCAAATCAATGGTGCCTATTGATCCTGGCAATTAAAAGAATAGGAAAGGAATAACTTTTGCCCTTTCCTCTCTTGCATTCAAGAAAGTGATTTACAGAGTCAAATGGGTCCAGTTGGAAACAACCACTGGACAGTGTAAAGAGTCATCCTGCCCAGGAGGCCTGCAGCGTGCTGCCTGGGGCTCTCAGGGCCCCGTGAACACAGGCTCCCTTCCCTCCCTCCCAGGGCTGGGGCCACGCTGCCCTCTGCCAGCCAAAGGGCAGAGCCCCCAGGGAGCTCAGTGTCATCGGGATGATTTTCTCATGGAGGCAGAACCCATGTCACATATTAGCCACAATCAAGTGTGTGGCTCAGTGGCACTGTTTACATTCTCAATACTGTGCAAACGTCACTCCATTGTCCTCACCCCCGAGTAAAACCCTGGATGCATGGAGCTGGCCCTTTCCCTCCCCCACAGCCCTTGACGACTATTCATCTGCTGTCTGCCTCTACGGATTTGCCTGTTTTGGATGTTTCCCATAAATGGAGTCATACGATTTATGGCCTTTCGCGTCTGGCTTCTTCCACTTAGCATAATGTGTCAGAGGCTCACCGTACTGCAGCATGCACTGGTGCTTTATTCCTTTTTACAGCCGCATAATATTCCATCGTGGGAATATACTGGTTTTTGTTATCCATTCATCTGTTAATAAACATTTGGGTTGTTTCCACCTTTTGGCTATTGTGAATAGTTCTCCTGTGGACATCTGCGTACAAATATCTGTTTTATTTTCAGTTATTTGAGGGGCAGATACCTAGCAGTGGAATTGCCAGATCATCTGTTAATTCTACATCTAACTTTTTGAGGCGTGGCCGGAGATTCTGATAGCTCTGCTCTGTGAACACATGCTGCTATGGACAGATGGGGCTTGCCAGGGCAGCGAAGAGACGTGAAAAACTCTGTGTTGCTTGTTTGCCATTGAAAATTTCCAGGCTATCCTCTCAAAGAAGTGAATCCCTCAGATAAACATGCAGCCCCAACCACATCATCCCAAGTGACTGTTTTGGTAAAGCCGAGGAAAAAGAGGGAGAGAAATTCGTGTAACTCCTCTGGGCTGAAACTTATGTTATCAAGAGTTTAAAATACAAATTCCCCACCCTGACATATAAGACCCTTCACAATGGACCTAAACAGCCTTAAGCTTCCTTCCTTCCAGACCACCCCAAACACGCTTGCAGACCCACCGGACTCACAGATCTCTAATCCCCCATTCCCTGACCTTAGGTATTTGCAAACGCTCTTCCCTGTTCCAAAATGCTTTTCCCTTCTCTGCCCTGAACTCACACCTCAAAAGCCCTACAAATCCTTCTTACAATATCCACGTAAGACCCAACTTGATCCATTAAACCCCCCTGACCACCCCAGGCACTGTCCTCTCTCAGACTCCTAACCCATCACATGGGAGGTTCCATGGACTTGAATCACTATATAACCCTTGGCATGCCCTGCCTTCCGGAGGACAGTGTAACCTCCCTGAGGGCAGGGGCCACATCCGATACACTTTGTATTCACACAGCACATAGATCAGTATCTTACACAATATAAAGGGCCAATAAATTCCCCTTGATGACTGGTTAGGAAGAGCGGAAATATGAAACAGCAGAGCTTAAAAAGGACCTCAACAATGAGGAACTTCAGCCTCTTGCGGCAGCAGTGACTATGGGAATATAACCCTTTAGGAAGGCAGAAACACAGCCGGAAGAGTTCAGGCCTCTCAACTCCCCACCCAGTGCACTTTGTAGAAATAAGGCTCTGAGAAGGTCTGCACTCATGAAATCAATTCAAATGCGTGGGACTTGTGCTTCCCAAAATATACCGCTTCATGGAAAACTTCCCACTTGACTGTAGACACCTTCGAATACCTTGGAGAAGTAATGCTCTGCAAACACGATTAAGGCAAAGCTGGTTGAATGTTGTCTATAACAACGTAGAACAAAGTAGTCAAACCAGAGGGTAAAATTATGCACTTTGACAAGAGTGTATTTGGGCTGAATATCAATTCTTAGTTGGTCAAGTGAAGTTGATTATAAAACTAATAGAGAAACTCTGGAGAGAGAATCGCATGACATTCCTGAAGGTTAAAAATTTTCCATTGGATTAGAAAAGGGGCTAATGGAGTCTAAGCCAGAATCCTAATCATCAAAACAAAGCTTTTGTAAATTAAACTGTTGCTTTTCAGATGAGAAAACTGAGACTTGGGGCACAGATGTGCCCAAGGTGTTTCAGGAAAAGACCAGAGCTCAGTTCTCTTCACCTCTTCATTGTAGTAACACAGACTGGGAACACGGGCTGCGAACCTCAGGAGGCAGACCAGAGTTCAGGGCTACAGCAGGGCAAAGGTTGGAGTGTCCACACAAGCTCCTCAAGACTCAGCATCCAGGTTGTGCGTGAGCCTGAGAGGCAGGTTACCAGGGAGGCAGTGCCACCTCCTTTGCATGGCTATGCCTTCTTCCGGCCTCATTTGGAGACACCAGGTTATGAAAAACAAGACAGCATCTACACTCCTATCCAAACCAGTAATACAGAGCCTTGCAAGAGATGATCAAGGAGTGGTGATAGAAGGGGTCAATTTCACTTTTCAGAGTAGGGGTGCAATTAACATTCAGAGCAGGAAGGAAAGCTGACTGGACCTGCCTGGTTCTGCCATGACCTTGCTGCTCTATCTTCACCCCTTACACCCTGTCCTCCTGGATCCTTCCATCCAACAGAACCCCACCCACCATGGATTCTGCCCTAGCAGTAGTCAGACTTGACTTTAAGAGCGCCGAGTGAGTCAGGGTTCCCCCTCAGAAACTGACAGGGTGCTCAGGCTGACAAGAGCTTCGGCCACAGCACTTGCTTACATAGCGAGAGCCACACGAGTTGGCTTAAAATGGGCCCCAGTTTCCACTAATTCACTCCACATGGGTCTCTAAAAGATGTGAGTCCCTATGGTGCCATGGGCCCTGGATACCAGAGGGACTCAACGGCAGAACGATTTCTGAGGCCAGGCTAGTAATGTTCCAGCAAATATCAGAGATAAAGGGGAGGAAGGTGCATTGACAGCTCTTGCCCTGTGCAAAGCACCATTCACCTGCTCAACTGCATCTTGGAGGGCCTTTATCATCCCATTGACTGGTAAGCTCAGAGACGTTAAGCAACATATGCAAGGTCAAGCAGCAAGCAGGTAGTGGGCCAGAATTAGAACCCAGACCCATGGAGCTCTGCAGCCACAACTGGGTCCAGTGTTCCCTGCTGTCTTAGCAGTGGGCACAGTGTGGGAGAGGGAGCTCTTCAAACTGTCCACCTTTGTGGCCTTATATATACATGTATGTACAAATATGTACACAGTCATGAGTGTGTATGTGTGTGTACACAGATTTGCTGAAATAAAGTTTCAAGACACAGCACTTATTCTTACCACACACTATGAATTCTTGCATTTTCTCACCTGTTCACTTTCATTGTGGGACCCACAATTTGAAACATGAGTTGATCCTCCTCCTTCTTTAACAGAACCTGAACTGAGGTCCAGAGAGGCTTCCCAGCCACCCCATAACTGCGGAGCGGTGGACACCGGGCACCCCTGACCCAACCCCCTTGCCTCCATGGCCTGGGTTCCTGTGTTCTAATCCCCGCCCCACCGCCCCGACCCCAGCTCCTCTGAGTCATCCGAAATCCCTTTGCTTTGGATCTTGAGTCACAAGACTTGTTACAAGGGGCCCCACCTGACCCCACTGCTTTCCAGTGCGCCTGGCTCTGGCCCTGGCGGGTTCCCTCCCTCAAAGGTGCACAGGCAGACAGGTGCTAATCATGGCTGGGTGACCATATGCAAGAGGCCACTCTCTCCTGCCTGTACTTGGTCCTGGTAAGGCCTCCAAGGAAAGGGCTCAGGTGTGCTCAGGGTCCTAGCCCACTGGAGGAGACTAGAGGTCTTTCCAGACGGCCCAAGGCCTCCCTGTGCCCTCCCCTTCGCCAAGACAGCTCTGAACCGGCATCAGGCAAGCAAATGCAGGACCCTCCCTCAGACTCGGGCCCACAGCGGACGCAGCCCCTTTGCCTGAGCGGCCGGCGGTGCCCGGCAGGTCAGAGCCGCTCTGCGCACCACCTGCCTCCTTCTTCCCACTCAGGAAACAAAGCTCGAGTGTCCTGCTGCACGGGGGCTCCATGAGGACCCCACGGGCAATTCCTGGGTTTGAAAGCAGCAGCTCAGAGGGGCAGGGGGTTCTCTGGGAGCCCTGCTGGCCCAGGGGGGAGAGCAAGGCTGGACTCCCTGCACCACGCTGCAGGCGCCAGGAAAGACCTCCTTCTTCCCGCCTGCTCTGCAGCCTCTCCAGGAGGAGCCCTCGGGAAGGGTGGAGTGGCGCCTTCACTGCACTGAGCACCCAACTCGTTTTAAAGCTCAAGAGCGCCATCTTGTGCATGACAGGGGAAACTTCAGGACGCCAGCTTCCCAGCGGCTGGGCAGAGGGAGCTGCCTTCCCCTCCTTTCTTTCCTTCTTTCTTTCTCTCACCCAGTGAGGCTTCTTGGCCTCTGCAGGATCCCCTGCAGCCAGAATGTTCTCTGGCTTGAGGTGGGGCATGCAAGACTTCCCCACCAGCCCCTCCTGGGTGGCTTTGCTTTGTATCCACCCGGTGGGTCTGCAGCAGGGGTGGCTTGCTCCTTGCCCCCACCACCCACCCCACCCCCCGCCCCCCACCTTGGACTCCAAAAGGCCTGCACTGTGGACTGTAGCAGAGAGAGAACTACACAGAGAAAAGTCTGCTCTGGATAGAAAAGAAAGAAAACAGGAGACAGTGAGTGAATAAGAGAAAGAAGGAAGAGAAGGAAGGAGAGAGGAAGGAGGGAGGAGGAAGGGAAGAGGGAAAGGAAGGAAAGAGAAAGGAAAAGAAAGGGAAGGGAAGGGAAAAGAATAAAGCAAGAGGAAAATGACTGTCTGCACTTGGCTTTCATTCAGAATGTTCTGTGGGTACAGAAAATGTGGGGGGGGGGGGACTGACACAAATAAAGGAAAACACTGAAAAATGCCCCAAGTCTGCACCTGGCTTGTTTTGGGTGAACACGTCCCCTCAGGGCCTCAGTTTCCCTATCTGTAAAATGAGAGGCTTGGGGGTCCTCAGATTCTGACACGGTGACTCTACCCTGGTGATTTCCTGACACTGCTTAGCCTGCCAGCACGCCCAGTCTCCAGACCTCCAGGCTCACAGAACAAATGCTTTGAATTTCAACTCTTTTCCTCTCTGAATTTTAGATTAAAATGTTTTCAAGTAGGAAAAAAGAAAGCAGAAAAGAAGAAACCAAAGGAGAAGCACTGAGGGTCCAAATGATCAACCCTGTGTAACCAGATGGGGAGCTTCGTCTCTCTTTTGAAATAAAAATGTAAGGAAAACATCAGTTATGGTACAGGGAAACCAAACACTGCAGAGACAGAGGGCGAGGGAGCTGTCTTCATCCGGCCGGCTGTGGTCACTTTACTGACACACAAAACCATCCACACCCCAGCTCACCTCCATCACAGTGTTGAGGGTGGGATAAGGGCATATTGATCAGTTACAGGCAACAGATGGAAAGGCCAAACCCCCACGAAGTTTATCATTGTTTATCAAAAGCCTCATTAATAATAATATCCACTTGCATATGCACATCTATTTCTAAGGGTAAAGGCCTTGTATTTCGTCTCCTAACTTTCTTGCTTCCCTGAGAACCCAGGGATATGAAGGGACTTTGTCTAAGGTCATGCTGAGAAGAGAACAGCCTGGAATCCTGGCTGCAATCTCTGCCCTCGTCTCCTGTCTTATAAAGTACACGTAAAAGGAACAATTATGAGAAATGAGCCCATTATGTCATGAAATTCCATATCACATCATCGCCCAGGTAGTTGAAAACAAGACCAACCCAGGCTGAAGCAGACATGCTTATTCACCGCGTCCTGTAGTCCTTCCACGACGTGAATGACACAGTGGAGTCCTGGGGTCTTACAAAACAGTATCAGTAGGACCCTGTTTTCAGCAGATTGGTTAAATGGGTGTTTTTTAATGCAAATTAGCTCAAATTGCTATCAAGAGTAATTATTGTAAAAGAAGGCGGTGTTTCCATCATCCTTCCCTCATTTAGTTCTTCTATAGTCTTTTTTAAATAACTTAGCCATAAAATTTCAATTGACCACTAAAAAAAAAAAAGAAGAAGTGTGGTGCAATCAGCGGTAGAGAGAAAAGGGTGAAAGAGGTAGTAGGAGGGCCGGCCCCAAGGGTTGAGGGTCCTCACCAGCCCCTGATGGAGCCTCCCGGGACCCCCAGTCCTAGATGCCAGCGACCCTGAGCCCCGCTGTCCGTGCGCCTGCCTCTCACACACACACCCGGATCACCCTCTTCCCTGGTGCCCCGCGCCCCCCGCGGGTCTCTGCAATGTGTGGCTGCCTCGCAGGGCCACTTCCCACGCGATCCCCCCTGCCATGGTGGGGGGGTCCTCCAGGGCGAAGGTGGGAAAAGAGGCCGAGTCCCCCACGATGCGCCCCCCGGCCCCGTCTCCAAGGCGCGCTCCCCCTGTTCCTCGCCCGCGCAGGTCCGCTGCTGGAGCCAATGCATTATAATAATATTAGGTAAAACAGCGCGAGCATACGAGGTGGAAAATTGCATCTCATTTGTTCTAAATTTGCCAACGTCTAAATCTTAAGGGAGGTATTTTTATTTTACATATTTGTTAATGGGATCTGTTTCTTATTGCCCAAAAATGCTTAATATACGAAAGGAATCAGATTCTCTTTCTGGCCTTAATTCATCATAACAAACAGAAATGGAAACCTGATTTCAAATCTTGCTCTGCCTCCCATCTCCAATTCATATTCGCGGCACATCGATCATTAGTAGCGTCTAGAGGAGCCCTTTTATTTACCTACTACGGCATCGTTTGTAACTTAAAACTGTTGTGTTCTCTTTTTTATTAACAGATTCAGTTGCAAATGCTGGGGAAAAAAATTACAAAGAGCCCCTTTTAAAATGTGCACATTTATTGGGATTATTAAATCACAGCAGCTAATAGTGGTTGTCACCAACTTAATTTAAAAAGCTGATTATTACTCAAGCCCTATGTATTCCAGGCCTGATACTGTATAATTAGCAGTTGTGATTATTTAGTTAATTTGCAGATTAGGAACAAGTGTCTGTTTTGAAAAATGTGGCACTCGACCTTCAGCAACAGAGAGGAGTGAGCCAGCCCCCTCTTACCAAGAACAAAAGTATTCTGTCAGAAACATGCATGTTAATGCAGGTCAACAGGAGAAAGGGGCGATTTGCAGATCGTCCGCCTGCATCCTTCCAGCCAAAACTCCAGTGCAAAAGCCACTCCAGACGTGTTTAAATTAGCTGCCTCCCTGGTGGGGCCAAATCAAATCAAATGGCACACTTGGAGCCTAAACAAGTTAAAGGATGGTCCTTGTGTGTAGCAGGCACTAAAGCAGTAGTAACTAGACAGAAGCATCCCAGTGACCCATGCTCAATCGAGATCCAGCCGTTAACACTGGTCCAAAGTGGAGAGCCATTTGGACTTGGGAACAGACCCCATCTCGCATTCATTACTTCTAGTGCCCCTTGTCATCAGTCATATGATGGCAATAAAATTCGTAACTGTTTCCCTTACACTCCCTGCGATTTACCTCGCCTAATAGACAATGCAAATGCTAAAAGGCACATATACATCTTCATTATATAAGCTGCTGCCTGAGCCACTCGCCTCCAGAGACAGTTTTATTCATTTTTATACAATTTGCCTACTGTACGGTACAGATGGCTTCTATTAAGTAAAATATCTGTTTCTTCCAAATTTTTAGTTTTCATGATTAAATTACTTTAAAATGATGGCACATTGTATTATCTTCTTTCATGACTTAATTTAGCTCAAATACTCCCAGCATAAACTGTAAGCCCAGCTTTATCCACTCAGAAAATCGGCCACATACTGTGATTTTCCCGAGGGTTATTTCACCCTGACTGTGATTTCTATTCTGTATCAATGACTTTCACTCGCGTCTTAACTATATGGATTATTTTCCGGAGACAAATTTGAATATGAATATAAATGGAAACTTTGGACTAATACTAAAATAAGATTTTTTCCCTGAGCTGTTTAAAATTTGAGACGTTGTTTGTTATTGTTAATATGCAAGTTTTGCATGATGGTTGGTGGGTGGCTTGTAGTTCAACGACAGAGTGGCTTGTAGTTCGAAATATTCAAAACTGCTGCCCCCAAGTGGTGGGTCCTTGAGCCATTTTCGCTTTCCAGTCCTGCTCCACACACGGTCTGTGGATTTTGAAGTGGCTGCGTACACGCTCCTGTTTTCAGCAGGAAGGAGAGCTTGGTGGTGCAGTCTGAGGCCCATCTTCCCACGGCCAGGATCATTCTCTGGATCTCAGCTCTACTGAACGCTGAGAGCTCGTTTCTGACGGCTTGAAACCATCAGCCTGCTTGTCTCACTGTATTAGTGTGATGCTAGGCAAATGTGGCCCTGGGAATTTCTCCTTTTTTAAAAAACATTTTGCATTCATATTTTATTTTTGCACTCACGCTTTCTAACTTTTCCCCACTGGAACACTGCCTGCAGCCAGGACCAGAGCCGCTGGCTCCTGCCCTCAACGGCTTTTCTCAAACTCGCTCACTTCCCATCAGCCTCAGCAGCCCCAGACCTTGACCCGGAACCCTCCTGCTCTCAAGCAAAAACACAAGGAAGGAAAAATTGTAATATTTCCAGGAGAAAAAGCGGTTTATGCTCAGAAAAGGAAGGGTGCTATCAGAGGAGAGGAAGAAGAGGGACAGAGGAGGAGGGGACCTGAGCGGTCCAGCTGGAAACGGACTTCACAGCACAGGCTGGGTTCTAGAACAAGGCCAGGGAGCCCTTGCAGTTTGCTCTGCAGAAACCTGCTGAGGCTGGGAGGCGGAGGTGGCCTCCAGGGTTGACGGGTCCACCATGGGCCCTCACCTTGGAGCTCCCTCAATGCCGCAGGGGCCGATTCCCCATCACACCCTCTTCCACCTCTCCCTGACACCAGCTGCAGTGGCGGTGAATCCAAAAAGACCAGTAGGTGTTCAGTGAGTCCCCAAAGCACATGGCAGTAACACCCACCGTCCTTCCAGACGTGAGGGTAGAGGAAGGCCAGGGAGACTCCAGCTCCCACCTGTGACCCCAGACAGGCCAATTAACCTCTCTGGGGCTCCCTGTCTGGGGGATGTTATGAAGATCAAATGAAATAATAGGCCTGGAGAGGCTTTGAAACAGTTCAAAGCGTCTGACAGACATAAGGCATGATTTTTACTCTCAGGTTCACCTTAGGCACATCACCAGAGTGGAGCCCAGAACCAGGCAGCCCACCCCAAACCAAGAGCAAGGGAGGCCTGGGTGCAGCCACTCCCTTCAGAGATAGATTCCTAACTACAACCAACTAGTCTGTCATGGCGAAGTATCAGAAGGATTTGTTGTTTATTGTTGTTGTTGTTGAGACAAGGTCTTGCTCTGTGGCCCAGGCTGGAGTGCACTGGTGTAATCATGGCTCACTGCAGCCTCTACCTCCCGGACTCCAGCAATCCTCTACCTCAGCCTCCCAAGTAGCTGGGACCATAGGTGTGCACCATGATGCCCAGCTAATTTTTGTATTTTTTGTAGAGATGAGGTCTCACTATGTTGCCCAGCCTGGTCTCTAACTCCCAACCTCAAGTGACCCTCCTGCCTCAGCTCCTCAAAGTGCTGGGATTATAGGAGTGAGTCACCGCACCTGCCTGGAGGGGTCTTCTGAAATGTAAATATTGACATGAGTGAATGTTTCTTCCTCACTGCAGTGGCCCTCTGGAAGACCCCCTCTTGCACTTATGACTTGGCTGGGTGATTCGATCCCACTTTAAGTCAGCTCAGAGTTTGGTTAACGTGACATCAATAGATCCGAGTTCATGAAACAAAGGATGAGGGGTGAGGGAATGCATTGTCTTCTTGATCAACTATTTGTTTCAGAGAAAACAAAACACAGGAGAAATCCCAAACAAAACGCAACAGGTTTATCCCTGCCTGCGATGCTCACTGACCAACAGGCTGCCAGGCTTGATCCAAAATGACCACCAGGATCCACCAGTCACATCTTCGACAATGGGGGGAGATGGCGAGACCCACAAAGACCTGGTGAATTCTACAACCAAGACACAGCTGGCCTCAATACTGCAGAGGGAATTAGGATTACCTGCATGATTGCCTTAACCTCTGCTACTCCTGGCTTCTTGAGACCCAGCACCACCCCGACATCCCATGCACCCAAAGGCATCTGATAGCTTCCTACCAGGTGCTAGAAAGCCAGGTCCCACAGAGGGTTATCACCTAGCCACACACAGCTACCGAGACACAGCTCCGTCCAATTAAAGGGAGACTGGGAAACAGTCAGGCCTGGAAGGATCTAAGCTCAGGGGTAAGGCACCTGAGAGACCCACATGAGAATCATAGGCCTAGAGAGCACTTCCTCCACCAGCCCAGTTACTCTTCCCCCTCATCCTGCTCCCAGAAACACCCATGTGAACCCTAGAAAACCAAAACCATTCCACCCAAAACCACAGGCATTTGGATGCAGTCCCTCAGCTCTTAGAGAAAAACCAAACATGCAAAAGCAGTTGCAGCAGCTCTGCTCTAGAGCAGGGACACACACCCCAGGAGGAGGGGTACAGCAGGGCGGGCCACCTTCCCTGCTGTGGACAGTGAAAATGATCAGAAACATCCAAAAGCTTAGAGGATTTCCTCCTTGCCTGTGCAGAAAGGAGAGGTCTTGGCAACATTGAAACATAACATTATTCCACTCAAATGAAGATTTAACTGTTCCAAAATCAATTTCAGAATGCAGGAATGACAGTAAGTAATACAATAAAGTCATTCAAAGATCACGGGGCAGTTAAACAATAGTCTGGGAGACTGCATTGTGCAGTCACAGTGGACTTCAGAAGAGTGAATTCTCTCTTTGCTTAAGAAAGAGCAGTAAATTAAAATATTTTCAAAATAAAATCAATAATTTTCCCCACTGCTGGGCCACACTTATTGTGTGGCCACAGGTCTGGTCCTGGAAGAGGAAATGAAGCTCTGACCCTGGAGTCCTAACAAATGTGGGGTCCACAGCTCAGCCACTGACAAGCTGTGTGGCCCAGAGCAGCTACGGGAGTCCTTGCCACACCTGTTTTCTCCCATGCAAAGCAGGGGGAATGATAAAAGACTTCTCATGATCCTCCCTCCTCTGGAGGATTCCAGAGACCTGTGAGGGAATGTGAGGTGTCTGGCCCACTGTAGATACTCCAGAAATGGTGCCCTTCACTAGCTAAGGGGCACACACAGAACATCCACCCACTTCACTAGCTAAGGGGCAGGTATAGAACATCTAGCCACTTCACTAGCTAAGGGGCATACAGAGAACATCCAGCCACCTCACTAGCTAAGGGGCAGGTACAGAACATCCAGCCACTTCACTAGCTAAGGGGCACGCACAGAACATCCACCCACTTCACTAGCTAAGGGTCACACACAGAACATCCAGCCACTTCACTAGCTAAGGGGAACCCACAGATATCCAGCCCCTTCACTAGCTAAGGGGCACACACGCAAAATTCACCAGCTTTTGCTGCCATCTTGCCACCTAAAATGTGGGACTGGGAAGTGGAGAGTGGGGACTACACCTGGAGAAAAATAGGGAACACAGCAAAGTAGTCTGTGAAATGTGAGAAAGGAGACCAGACTTAAGGTGCTGCAGAGAGCTTGACAAGGGATAAGCTGTGTCCAAACAGGGGAGGTCCAGAGCTCAAAGAAGGAAGCGGGTTTGAACCAGGTTTCCAGAGGCATGAAAAGAGATGCTAACCTGCCCTAGAACAAATACTCTGTGTGTGTGCATTACATCCATGTCTTAAGGGAATGTAAGTTGAGAAAAAAAAATTCGCAAAGTCAGGAGCAAATGTGTGTATACAGACACATTGTTTAAAATAACATAGTAATGCTCAAATGTGGCAGCTGGTACTGTTTACTTGTGTCTGTCGGGATGAGCCTGGCACGGATGCCCATTATCAAGTGCTACCTGGAGAGGCTTCTGCAGGATGTTGAAGTAATGAGTGCATGCATGCCTGGAAGGAAGTGCGGACAACTCAGTGAAAAAAGGATCCACCAGGTCAGACGTGTCACAGAGATAAGATCGTTGATTACAGACCATTTTTTCACTTTGTGATTTTGTTCTATAATTTTAAGAAACCAAATGTAGACACAGCATAAATGAAAATGTGTCATATCAGACAGCAAGGTCAGCCTCCACCCGTGGTACACAGTGCCACATCTGGTGCCTCCAAGAGTGACTGAGTCTCCAAGACTGACTGAGTCTCCAAGAGTGACTGAGTCTACCTCAAGATAACATCAAACAGAACTACATCCTGATGTCCCTTCCATGCCTTGGACTTGGAAACTTACAAGATCAAGCAATTAATTTCCCAATTAAATTCCTTAGACAATCATATTTAAAGGTCTATGGATATTAAAAACTATTAAGAGAATTTTAAAGGCAGCATATGCTGATCTTTTCACAGAAAAAATAAAAATACAAATCCATTTCCCTTATAACCTTTGAGCCCATAAACAAGAAGGAATACGGAAATGTACAAATTTGTATGCAGAGAAAAAACTGCTTTAACTCCTGAGGGTTTATACATATTCCCTTCCATACTGCTCCTTGGGAAATATTTTTCACCAAATTTTATTTTGAAGCTACATTGGAGATCTGGCACATGGCCCAGACTGTCTTCAAATTTTGTCAAAATTTTACCAGCATTGCAAATAATATGTAGAAGCTGAGAACTTCATGAAAGAGACATTATCTGATAACGGCTCCTATATTCAAGTACAGAAATGACATTTTTGTGGCTGGAAGGCCACAAGATGCACATGATACGTGACTGAAAGCATGTGCTAAAAAACAGGATGAGAAAAGAGGAACAACTATCTCAAAAATAAAATTACATGTGACTCAGTCTAAATGCAACGTGGGATTCTGGATGGGATCCTGGAACTAAAGAAGTACACATTAAAAAAAAAAAAACCTGGGGAAGTCCAAATAAAGTCTACAGTTTATTTAACAGTAAGGTGCCCATGTGAAGTTGATGATTCTGATCAATGCACCACAATTACATAAGATGTGAACAGCAGGGAAAATTGGGTGAAGGGCAGGCACATAGAAACTCTCTACCATCTTTACAGTTTTCCCTTAAATCTAAAATTATTCCAAAATTTAAAGTTTATTTTATTTTATCTTATTTTATGTTGAGATGGAGTCTCACTCTGTTACCCAGACTGAAGTGCAGTGGTGGTAAGCTGGGCTCACTGCCACCTCTGTCTCCCGGCTGGAATCTACTGGGTTCAAGCGATTCACCTGCCTCCTGAGTAGCTGGTATTACAGCATGAGCCACCACACCCGGCTAATTTTTGTATTTTCAGTAGAGACAGAGTTTCACCATGTTGGCCAGACTGGTCTCGAACTCCTAACCTCAAGTGATCCTCCCGCCTCCGCCTCCCAAATTGCTGGAATTACAGGTGTGAGCCACCATGCCTGGTTTTAAAGCTTATTTTTTTCTTAATGTGGCTAAGGAAAAGAAACTCTTGCAATGCTGTTAAATTTCATCCAAAAACAAAACAAACATCTTTGGAGTAAAATATTAGATCGTGAATTACTGTAAATATCATATGAGAAAGACACTGCAGAATAAGGAGAGTCTCGCAATTGCTCTTCTCTCCCAACTGCTAACCCATCAGCGGACACCAGAAAGTAACATCGTAAAATGCTGAATTAACACTACTCAAAACACAGCTTGTAACGAATGGTGTCATAATGCAAAACAAAAGACAAATTAAGGCTTTCTCCTTGAAGCTCTTACTGGAAGGAAGTCCCTGATGTGCCATGACTTGGGCAACTCCCCACGGCAATTTTGTCAGAAGAAAGGCAAAGGACAGGTGATCAGCACAGAATGTGTTGTGGCTCCTCAGACCCCACCTTGTCTTTGGTCAGTGCCCTTGACATCCTGCTCTTTAGAGCACACTCTTGGGAGAAATCAGCTTTAAGACCAGACAAATTTCGGACAAGGAGTGTGTCAACCTGCACAATACAGCACCACAGGAATACATCTTTCTCCGTGGACTCGGGATTTCCCTCGTGCCCACTGAAATCCCAGTTCAAGTGTCCCTCCCGCCCAGCTGGTAGGAATACATCTCAGGCATTACTTGTGGGTGTCTACCCTTCCTTTACTGCACATAAGAGCACAGGGGCCTCCCACGGTGTCCAAAACATGGGCAAAGGCCTTGTATCTCCAGCCCATCACAGGCTTCACAGAAAGCCTTATCATACAAGTCCCAGTGGTTCCCTGCAGGCAAGTTTGGGGGCAGGAGTCCTGGTGTGGTTGGAAACCTTGGGGCCAGGCGCCAGCCGACCTGAGAGCAGCATAGAGACCCCCGCCTCTGAGGAACTGGCACTGTTGTCAGGAAGTCTCTGTCAGGAAACTACTCCCCCTAGGATAAACTGTTTAGGAGCACGCGTTTTGGAAAACGAAAACCAGGATGGGTAGAGTCTGCAGCCAGTATTTCCCTTGGGCAGAATTAAACAACTTCTAGGGCATGGGAAAGTAAAGGGCCTATGTATCATTCAGAAGACTTTTAGCCAAAATTAAAAATAGTGATGCCAGGAATAAAAGCATTATCTCGTGTAACAAGATCTCCAGAGATGGGAACCCCCAGGGCTCTGACTCCATAGTGTCTGAAGACCCAGGCTCCTTCATACCAGCCTCACGCATCTTCAGGGGAGTGGCCACATCTTCCCACATGGTGGCAAAATGGTGGCAGCAGTGGCGCACATCACACCTTACACAACAATGTACCCAGCCAAAAGGAATTTCTTCTTGTTCCCCTCTCTTTATAAGGGAACACTTCCCAGAAGCTTCTAGAAGACTTCTCATAGGTCTTGCTGACCAGAACTGGACTGCATGACAACCTAAAAGTCAATCACAAGCAGAGGAGAACAAAACAACCAGGAACGGCTTACACAGACCATGTTTCCCCCTCCAGGGTGGGCCCCTAAAAAGTCAGGCTTCCGTTAGCAAGAAGGAAGCCCAGCGGTTAGGTCACCAACAGGGTCTAGCACATCCTGGCTGGTTCAGTGAACAAGAAGCTTAGACGGGGTGAAATGGAAGCCAAATACAAGTGAATGTCTCATAAACGGTCTTGTCTCGTGGGAGAATGGGTGACACTGAACAGCAAGAGAAACGAGATTCTTGTCAAAACAGAACAGTGGCATGGGACAGAACATTCATGGAACAGAACAAGAGCAGGACATCCAGAACCTGCTCCTATCTCTGGCATTCTCTGCAGGGAGAAGGACATACAGATGTCCTCCCAGGAAGTCTGCTGGGTTCGTGCAGGAGGCCTGGGCCTAGGCCCCAGCAGCCTTGTGAACCTACCAGGATGCCCAGGGACCCTCTAGTGGGGCCCCATACTGCACAGCTCCAGGTAGCCCTTTGCCCCCAGAAATCAACTTAAGTGATGGACCAGGGACCCCGCGATGCACTGACTCTCATCTCTCAGGGGTCCACAAAACATTCCTGAAGGTGTGGTTCCTTGTAAAGGAGCCCCTCCCCCTCCCAGGCCCCCCTTTCCCTCATTGTAGAATGAGGGGCTGGTCGAGTTGGTGGCTGCTCTGGCCACTCAGTCATCACTCTGCCACCTTCACAGTTTGTGGTAAATCCACTTAATATTATTTGCTAAATATTTTCCCTTAATAGGCTCACCATTTTTTTAATAAAAAGTCAATTTTAGCCTCATCCTCTCTATTTTATTCTCAGATATGAAGTCATGAATGTGATGAGCTAGTTTGTCTTATAAGCAACAAAACAAGTTCCTAATTATTAATTTCTAAAGTAAATCTGCATGTCACCTAAAAGTATGTTGTGTGCACCAGCAGAGCACGTGCTCCTTTTGGGGAATGACCGGAGGAACAGCCTTCTAAGATCCCTCCGAAGTGCTAAGATTCAGGGATTCAATAAATGTAAAACAGGCCTCTATGTAAACTTCCTGTTTGCAGCTGACAGCACAGAACAGCCATGAGCGTGGCAGAGCAGAAATCGAGCCTGTGGAATAAACACTTAGAGAACGTCCAGCTAAGCATGGAGCATGGAGTTCAAGGTGACTTAGAGACAAACAGAAAAGATGAAGTCGGGCAAGATGACGTGGCCAGGATGGGAGCCCAGGTTCAGGAGGACCCAGGAGAAGCTGCAACAATGCCAGTGAGGCGACTGTTCAAGCCAGGAGGAAAAGCCATGGTGCTGACGGAGGGCAGAGGAGCATGACTCTGCAGACACTGCCTGTGGAAAAGCAAAAGAAACATGAGGAAATGGAGGTCCGGAAAAGCCACCAGCATAGCTTCAGGGTAAAGGAGTTTTTAAAAAGAAGAAAGAATGCTTTAAGCTATCTTCTCAAAAAGTGCCACAAACAGTGTGAGAAGAGGGAATTTGTGAAGCATTGAAAAGCTGAATTATTTTTGCCGAGGTCCCTCTAGCTGTGACACTGTTTAATAGACCATTTAATAGACAATTACAAAGCCGGTTGTCTTCATTATAGTAAACAGACAAATGCCCACACAAAGGTGTACTTTTGTGGATCTTACTGACCAGGACAAAAAGGTGCCATCCTGGAAGCCAGAGACGTCACCATGGCAGCAGAAGGATGCTCACAGCCGGGGGAGAAGCAGGTCAGGGGAAAATCCTGAAAGCCAAACCACCCATCCCATACACAAGACCTCAGAACTCTCTGTGACATGATCAGTTCCTCCCAGTCCAATCACAGAACACACCAACAAAGACTCACAAAGGATGCCACTCACAAAATTTCCTCCAGAGTTTTCCCAGCCACCCTGTTCTGCCTGCTGTTTGGTTCAAACCAAATCTATGGGGTCAGCTGGGTCACTCGCACACAGGGCCCACTCAGCCTTCTCTTGTCCCATCGAATGGCCAGCAAATAAGAGAGTGAAGAGTAGCCCTGTGTTCACAGACCCTAATAGCAGCATTTCTTGATAACCCACAATCATCAAGCTATCAAAGGTCAATCAAGCTCCTATCAACCTGTGCCATCTTTGCCCAATACAAATCCCCCGAAACCATGAAACGATTATGAATCTCTGAAATGCCAAGGTAAGTTATTAAAAAAAAAAAAAAAAACCCAAAAGGAAAGCCTCCTATTTTTTATGCCATACACACGCATCACAAGCAGGCCGTCAGATCTGCAAAAATGCTCTGGATTAAAAGATAAAGTGAAATTTAAATATTATTTAGCAATCCAAACTTGGCTTTAGGCATCCCAAAATGGAGCCAGGTGCAGCAGCCTCTACGACAACTGTTCATATGCAATTGGAGAGCACTAGACCTCACCTGGTTCTTTTGTTTTTTTAGACAGAGTTTTGCTCTTGTTGCCCAGGCTGGAGTGCAATGGCAGGATCTCAGCTCACCGCAACCTCCACCTCCCAGGTTCAAGAGATTCTCCTGTCTCAGCCTCCCAAGTAGCTGGGATCACAGGCATGTGCCACCACGTCCAGCTAATTGTTTTTGTATTTTTAGTAGAGATATGGTTTTTTCATGTTGGTCAGGCTGATCTTAAACTCCTGACCTCAGATGATCCACCTGCCTCAGCCTCCCAAAGTGCTGGGATTACAGGTGTGAGCCACCGCACCCGGCCCTCACCTGGTTCTTAAGTCTGAGTTGTAAATAATGTGTTCCCCACAGCAGCACACCTTTGCTCAGGCCGAGCGAGGAAAAGATTTAGTGAAAGTTGCATAGGATCAGGGCTGGCCCAAAAATTCCATTTTCTGAATTTGGAAACAGTCCTTCTTTAAGACAGGAATTGTCCTCAAGATGCTAAATGTGAGGGAAGGGACAGTAGGGGCAAGACTCAAGCATGCCAAGGGTGCAGCCTGTCCCCTCGCTAAAACTTTACTAGAAAGTCACTGGTGGGGATGAGACCCACACCCAACAACCTCTACAGCCACCAGACCAACAGGAAACGAACGAGTAATTGATCTGATGTTTGATCAGGAGTCTAGTCATTTCTTCCATTCATAACAAACCTGCAATCCTATTAATTCGTAACCAAAAAACATTACAGTGAGTCCCATTTGGTCTTTGTTTATGTGATGTATGTAGGTGCCAACTGGGAGAAAGCAAACTGAGGCATGCTGCAGAGTCACGAGATTTTAATTTTTTTAAATACATACAAGCTTATACATCTGAATAAATGTTTTCCCTTTTGAAAGCTGCCTCCTTGGTGGATCTTTGTTCCAAAGAGAGTCTCCTCTGCTCACAGCTGTCTTTAGACCCTTCCTATGGAATAGGGTTAGAATCCATTTACAGGTCCCAAGACTCAGGCCACACTTTGTGTACTAATTCATAGGCAGTGTTATTCAAGTCATCACCTGACTTTGGTTTGGCTGCTATTTGGCTGTTTACCAAAAACAACCGAGCCTCTGACTCAAGTTTGTCAGAAGGAAGGCTTAATGATGCCAACTACTTTGAAATGTAACGTGGTTTATAAGAGCTCGGAGCCCACTCTACAGCGCGCTCAAACAGACACGCGACTCTAAAAATTCCCCCTCTCCAGCAAGTGCGGTTGCCACTCGTCCCCTTAAAGCCTCAGTTCAAACGCTGGCTCTGGAATTTCACAGGTCAAAAGCCTTGCGCCAGCAGTCAAAGCATGTGCCTGACTCCAGAGCCTTCTGATAAAAATGCTTTGGTCCATTCCCCTTGGGTTTAAATAGAAGGTTTTTAGCAGGAAACCTCCTGACCTCAAATAATGATCTCCCATATCTCCAGTTTCTCTGTGGTTCCAATATTCATCCACTCCATTTGGGAGATGCAGAGGTTGTTTCTCTGAAACCTTCCCACAGGCCAGAGCAGGATTTTGCTGTTCTGTGGGCAAGTCCAGGAGTCATAGAAGGTTCAAAGTAACACAAAAAACCATTATCTTGTGTGGTGACAAAATAGCTTCTAAATGATTACCGCAACTTGATGCCTGTTTGGTAGAGAAATGTTTCCTTAGTAACATCGCCCTTGACTTTTATTCCAAAAAAGAGACTTGCTTTGAAAATTTGACCAGATCCCTCCACCACGACACGTGCAAAACTATTGGATGTGTTGCTCTATTCCCAACTGCAAATGAATTTCAAAGAAAAATGCAATGCAATGTACAACTTTTCTCCAGAAAATGAAAAAAAATAAAGATTTTTAAAAATCTATGACGTCGAACCATCTGCTGCTTTTGACTGCTAAAAGAAAAAAAATAATCTTTGAAAATTTAATTTTTTCAATGGAAAAACTTTTTTTCTTTCAGTAAAGAGAAAACCTTCTTTATCATAACTTGGGGGGGAAAATCTAGGGGTTCATGAGCAAATACTCATCCTGAACACTGAAACACCAAGTGATAGAACTTGTATTATGTTACATCTATAACATAACAACATGCATAAAGCCCATGTTCAGGAAACACACAGGAGGAAGGTGAGGAGTTCAAATGAAAGGAAAGAGACATAGAATGATACCTGGTTTTTAAAGCATCACGCTTATATTTAATTCTTTTAGATGAGAGTTTTACCTTACTTTTTGCCATCAGAAGCTGGGCCATGTTTTAACCTCGATTTTCTTCCAACCTTTAGTTCATTACAAATAAAGGTGCTAATATAGAACTGTGTGTAATAAAGGTCTTCATAACACCAAGAGAGAAAATTAAAACAATTATGAAAGTAGTTTCTCATAGTGGCCGATGATGTACAGCTGCAATTTAACTGCTGTCTTATTAAGAGGCAGCCTTTATAACTTACCCTGTATTTTCATTTTGTTGTAAAAAGAAACTTTAACAGTTTATGTAAGTTTAAAAAAAAAAAAAAGTTCTGCCACGAGTCCTGCCTTTCCTTATGGGTGACGGGGAGGAGAGCAACTCGAATCCTGGCTGTGGATCCCCCTGCTGTGCAGATGAGCCCAGAGATGGCTGCAGTTGTTCTCTGAAATCTGTTATGATTCCTGAGAGATGGCTCCCCCGCAGAGACTCCAGGTGGCTTTCTAACCCCCAAAAAAGCCCACAGTTCTCAAAACTCAGCAAGCATAAGAATTACCTGGGGGGGCAGTTGACCAAATTTGGGCACAAAAATGAAAAGAATCGGTCCTCAGATCTTCTATGCAAGGTTGACTTGAGAACGACAATTACACAATTACGACTCAACAAGATATGGACCACAGTGGAGGCACCTATGTGCTCCACGTCACATGACACCATCAAAGGAGGCAGAGATGTTTTACCAAAAAGATAGGGACCTCAGAGCTGAGGCTAGAAGGACCAGTGGGAGCTGCTCAGAGGGAACCAGGGAGTGAAGTGCAAGCCAGCACAGTGTGAGGGTCCCCCAGAAAGAGTGTGTGTGTTGGTAACTGAGCCCAGATGGAAGCCCAGGCAGGGCTGACCAGGCCCATTAGTGGGTGCTCTGCCTGCTCTGCCACCTGGGCATGAAGGCATTTAAAATCCACCACACTCAGCTTTCCCCTCTGTAGGCAACAAGATTCTAACGATGTCTCCTGGCCTCTCAGATCTACCAGGAAAGCATCTCTGACGAACCTGTTCACAAGATGAGTACAGGAATAGAAAGTAAGAATCGGCTCCAGAAACAGTTTTCCTGGGAGTTGACACATAGGTTGCACTTGAGGTTGTACTTGAGTTTTCCCAATAAAGCATTAATGGAAATACGCCCCAACAAGGACTTGTAAAGGGCAGGCTTGACCCAGATCCCAGTGTGCCAGGTGAGAGGCATGTGCACTTCCTCACCTACACAACGGACACTTGGGAAAATGATTGCATTCTGCAAGAATTTGCTGGGCACCTACTCTGTGCTAATTTTAGGTAACTGGGTTATGTCGATGAAAAAACAAACCAAAAAAGACAAATATCTCTGTCTTCATGGAGCTTCAGTTCTAGTCAACGCATCTGTCACAACTGTAAAGATTTTTGTTGTTGATTGCTTGGCTGGTTGGTTGTATTTTAATTACAGCGCCATTGTTCACAAGGTTCCTGTGAAATAGGCACACTCATTCCTGATGGGGATGGATGTTGGAAATGTGAATGACAACCTGTACCAAAAGTACTGATGATGTTTATACTCTGACTAGGCAGGTTCATTTCTATTCTTCACTTTAAAAAAAAAATCCTGAAACTTGGAAAGAGTTTTCCACAAAAAGATGTCCATCATAGTGTTATTTACACTCAGAAAATATTAAAAATAATTTGTATCCAATAAGAGCACAGGGAGGGAGGAGTTAAGTACCCTATGGAACTCCACATCATGAAATATTGTAAATAATCTGTTGCATGGTAGGGTATTAAATATATAAAATAGCAGGATACAAAATTGTATGTACATAGCATCTGATCATAGATGTATAAAAGGAAACTTGTTCGGGAAAGGATTTGGAGACTATAACACCAAAATGTTAACAGTCATTATTACTATCTGGGGCGGCAGCGGGCTGTGACCTTTCCTTCTCTCTACTCTTCCATAGTTGAAAATTTTTCTATAATGAGAACATCCTTTTAAATAGGAAAAATAGCAAACCAGAAAGAAGAAAAATATATCTATTCAGGGAGGAAGGGAGAGAGGAAGGAAAGGGTCTGGAAAAGGAAAGTGAACACCTGTGTCATGCAAATACTCCATGGAGCCTTCAGTCATCACTGGGAATTCCATGCATTTCCAAACTCTCCTGGGGATGTTGCTTCAGGAGCTAGCTAACGTGTTCTCTCTCTTCTAATTTTTTAAGTGTCACTAAATAATCATGTCAGAAGGACCCTGCTAGAACCAACCAGGGCATTTTCCTACAGAGAAAAACCTTATCATCAAATGAGAGAGAGTATAACATTTGGAGAACATAACACCAAAATGTTAACAGTCATTTTTATTATATGGGGGCATCCATCTCCATCAGGAGTAAGAGTGCCTATTTCACAGAAACCTTGTGAACAACAATGCTGTAATTAAAATACAACCAACTAATCAAAACAAAAATTTTTTGCAGACATGATAGATGCGTTTACTAGAAGCATTTACTAGAATCTTCTTAAACATTTCCATTCTTTCGGGCCTAAAGAATTTGATGATGACCACTGAGGCTTTAAACAACTTTTTTGTTTATTCATCCTCATGCTCAAAGATGATCTCATATCCACTTATATTTCTCATTGCTACAAAGCTACCTCTCAAATCTAAGTCTCCAGTTCTGGCACCACCTTTCTGTCCCCTCCACCCTGCCCCACAGAGTTGAGCCCTTCCAGACCTGTGTTGCCTCTTCCCTGGCAGGGCCCTTAGTTACTCACGCTATGGAAATGTCTGTGTCAACCATAGGCTGTCCGCCCTAAGAGGGCAGGGGGGCACATCTCATTCATCAAAGAAAGATTATTGAAGAAATGAATGGATACATGAAAAAAATCAACGAATGATTTTCTTTTCTGAGCTTCAAATCTTGGTTGCCATTCACTTGCTAGTACTTCTCAAACATTTAAATTCACAAATTTTGAACAAATAAATGAATCAGACTTAAAATTGAATAAATGAAGATTTTTCAAGATGATGATAGTTTCCCTTCTTCTTTCAACAGATGAAGTCTCAAGCTAAAATATCTCCAAGATTTTTTTACCTGAAGTGATAGAGGGCAAATCTGTAAAAAAACCAACATATCATCATCATTTCTCTAAGTTCCGATCTTGAGAGATTTCCTTTTAATAAAACTTTATTCTACACATTTGTGTGCAAACACAGATAATATGTTCAGACCTGCATGGCCAAAATGAACTGAATACCATTCCTAGGGGTGGAGAGGGGGCACCAAAAATGCCATGTTTATTCTTATTCAGAGAATACAAAATAGAGTTTTGTGATTATTTGACCAAAGCATAGCACACTCCCTGGGCATCTTTGTTTAGTTAATAATTAACTAGCCTGGGCTGCTTCACATTAAATAAATCCTCAACATGTCCATTAGAGGAAGACTATGGTCTCTTCTCAACGTTCATTTTGTCTTTGAAAACACCTTGGGCAGGTGAATCCTCGCATGATCCGAATTTTGAAACTTTTCAATAGGCAACGAATTATGGTGTTGGCACACAGTGCAACTGCAATGGTGATTTCGAACATATTCCTAATGCAAACATTTTATTACATTTTGCAAAAACATTTTTTCCTTCTCTCAGAGTCCTAAGTTTATATAAGGTATTGCCATTTTCCCATTAGTTGCCTCAAAGCTATTGATTATCTGCTACCACACAAAAGGCAGTAACATTTTCTATCAGACTATATCCAAATAAAAGGCATTTGAAATATAAAACAAAAACCAGCACTTGTATTTCAGTATTGTTTCGGAAATGCTCATGTTTGAGCCAAAATCCTGCTCCCAGATGACCAAGGTCAGAATTTAAAGTGTGGGCGGCCGCAGGTGACTGGGCAAGTGGGACTAAAGCCAACAAGGGGAATAGCAGCTCTTCTGCACAGAGCCTGCGCTGACTGCAGATGCGGGTCACCTTCCGTGATTCTCAGGGGCGCTATGAATGGGATTGCTATTACCCCCTTTTAGAGATGAGGAAATGAAAGCTTAGGGGCATTAAGGACCCAGTCCAAGGTCACTTCTGATCCTGGAGTCCAGACTTTTGCTCCTACTCCACACTGCAAGGCCAGGGATATGCCAAACCTAGCCTTTCAGAAGCCAGAGATTTCATTCACATAATCAGGGATTCTAGGATGAGAATAAGTCATCTCCTTTCAAGGCAACTGAAATCTTTCCAACTCCCTTTCTTCAAGAAGTAGGTACTCTTCCTCTCCATACTTCAGATAAAAGCATGTTCACCTCCTCCCCATTGCCACCCCCCAATGTCACCCGTCTTGCCTTTCACGATGGAGCCAATGTGCCAATCTTCTGGCATCCAATGACTTGCTGGCTCCCCCGTGTTTATCTGTCCCAGTGGTGGTCCATGAAGCACTGCCATGTTCCTCTAACATCTGGGACTCATCTTATCTCTGCTAATGACCCAGTGGTCTACAGAAAGGCATGCTGAGTGCAGATGTGCCCATCACCCAAGTTTAATGGGGTGCAGAGGAGCTGAACCAAAGGTGTAGGCATCCCCCAAGAGGTTCTTGAGGGCCGGGCCCCAGGCCTGGTGGGGCTGAAGCTAGCTGATGCCAGGTCACTGTGCAGGAATTAAGGAAGCCTTCCAAGGCAGGGTGGTGGGAGCTCTGCTCTGTGGCTCCAGGCACTGGAGAAAGACCCCAGGCTGTCGCCCTTGACAGGTGGGAATCTGGAGAATCAAGCTACAGAGACGGGTTCAAAATCCCACTGCCCCTGCCCATGTGGGGAAGTGGACAGAGACCAGACCTTGTGACTGACCTACTCAGGGAAAGCCACTGAGATACTGTGCAGTCACTGCTACCCCAGAGCTGGGAGCAGAAACAGCCCCAGCAAGAAACGGCCTCTGGTGTCCCTGAGGCTTCTCTCCCAACCTAGGTCGGGCCTCTGCCCTAACTCTGAGCCCCAAGGCATGTCTTCCCCTCAGGGTCTCATCCTCCCCCTCCCCCCACCCTGTGCAGACTCCATTCCCACGATGAGTGACTACCAAGTCAGCTTTCTCCAGCTCCCCAGCCACCCCAGCCACGAAATCTTATTATTATCTATAATATTATTTATATCATTTATAAGAACTCTAAAACTATTAACATATTAATTTATTGATATTAGTATTCTGTAACACAGATTAAAATTGTATTATCCCTCCTGGGCAGTATAAAAGCAATAAACAGGCATTTATGCTGTTAAAGTGGGGATCCATTTCTCCTGTGGTGGATGCAGCACAACCGTCCTGAAAGGCAGAGGCCGGCCCAGTGCCTCGCGGGGACCCTGAATCACGGCACATCATCAGTCACTCTCCACGTAAGGCCCATGAACTGCCGGCATCAGCATCTCCCCAAAATCTGGTTCAAGTGCAGGTTCCCAGGCCCCACCAAAGGCCCCCTGAACCAAAAGTGATGGAAGGGGCCCAGGACTCTGCATGTGAGCAAGCTCCCAGGGGATTCTCATAGACCCCTGTTTCACAGACAATCACTTCCCTGCCTGAGGCTGATGTCAACCTGGGACTGAGCCCACACAGGGCCAGTGGGATTGAGGTTTAGTACTGCCAGGGAAGGACGGAGAGGTCACAAGGACTGGTTCTCATCACAGCACTGAGGCCCTTAGAGGGATGTGGTCTACGGGTCACCATCACCCACCCTCGGGGCAGCCTCTGCATCACAGCCACCTGCGGTCCGTGGTAAAAGTCAGCAGCAGATAAGATGAGGAGAAGGAAGAGAGAGAGGAGGATGGACAGACTTATTTCTCTTGGGGCATATGTGGGTATTTTGCTTTAGGATATGGGCTTGAGAATTTATAAGACATTACCTGAGCCACAGAAATACTTGTTTTAACAGCACAATAATATAGACTCAGGGTAGAAAATCACCTCAGAAATGATCTAACCCCCTGCCTTCCTTTTTACAGACTTTGGAACTAAGGTCAAGATGGGGGAGAGGGTTTATCCCTCCACCACCACCCCAAGAGAAGTCAGAGGCCAAGGAGCTACCCAGCGTAAGGAGAGACCCTTTATGTTCCGAGCTGACCCTGTGGAATCAGGAACCAGGGTCTGAATTTCTGATCATGAATAAAAATAAAGCAACAAAAACACAGGGAAACTACCAAATTGCCTGATTTACTTTTTTGTCCAATAAAGAATTTCAGTTTTTAAAGTTACTTTCAAAAATAACTGACTTTATCATGGACATTTTTGTCATTAGAAAATAAGTTATCCAGGAAAAATCTGCAACAAAAACATCTTGCCCAGTAAGTTCAGAATGTTCCAACTGGAAATGAAATCTGATGGGAAGTGTGCAGCTCCATCTGCCGTGCTTGGTGTGCTGGGCACACTACGAAGATGGCCAGGGCAGACTGGCAGAAAAGCGGGCAGAGGAAGGACAAAGATAACATATGGTGCAGTCAGGACAGAATCTGGTTGGTCTGGGGTCTGAGGATGCTCACTGGAAGAGCACCCCTCCCAGTGCAGGGGGATCTCAGGGAGCTTCCCAGGGCAGATGGAGCTGCTCTGAGAACTTAAGAATGCCTTAATGAGGTAGGGATAGGGAAGAGACACAAAGGCACCTGGGGGAAGGATATCAGTGCAGTGGCCTTCAGAGGCAGGGGGAGAGAGGAGGCTGGAGAGGCAGAAGAGAGCCAGTTGGGGGGCCTCAAAGGCTGCCTCATTTAGTCTGGGCATTTTCTGAGGACACTTCTGAAACTCTTACAGCAGGTGAAGGGACGACTGCTGCCCTTTTGGCTGCACTATGGGGACACGGCTGGGTGGAAATCAGGGAGGCCGGCTGGAGGTGGTTCAGGAGTCCAGGGAAGAGGCTACTGCAGCTGGGACTGGGGTAGCAGCAGTGGGGATGGCAGGGCTGTTGCAGGGGCGCTGTCGGGACTTTTTGATTAGATATGTATGGATCAGTGGAGTGGAAAATGAAAAAAAAAAGTTCAGAGGACTTGAGAGGCTGGACAACAGCATTAACCAGCAGAGTCAAGGAGGGATGGGGCCAGGTGATCATGGAGTTCTTGCCCTTGTTATTGTCATCATCAGCATTTTAGTTTTCTCTAGGGGTGTTGTGGACTAAATGTTTGTGTCCCCAACAACTGACATGTTGAAGCCCTAACTCCCAATGTGATGGCAATAGGCAGTAGGGCCTCGGGGGATAATTAGGTTCAGATGAGGTTGGCAAGATGGGATCTCCTCATGGGATTTGTGCTCTTATAAGAAAAAGACACTCTCTCTCTCTCTGGCTCTGGCTCTGGCTCCCTCCCCCCCATCCCCTTGCCATATGAGCACACAGCATGATGATAGCCAACTGCAAGCCAGGGAATGGGCAGGCCCTCAGCAGAAACTGCATCAGCCAGCATCTTGATCTTGGACTTCCCAGCCTCCAGGACTGTGAGAAATAAATGCCTGCTATGTACATCCCCAGTCTATGGTATTCTATTATAGCAGCCTGAGCTAACTAGGACAGTGGGTGAGGAGGTGAGCTTGGACATGGTGCTGATGGCCAGTGGGCACTTGGCTGTACAGCCTGGGACTCAGAAGACAAGTCTGGGCTCTAGGCAGGAATTGAAGTCGTCAGATTTAGGAGGGAATCACATCTCCAATGAGCTCATGTGGAGCAGAAGAGAAAGGAGCTGAGGACCCACACAAGGCACTCAACTCTAGAAATAAGAGGAGAGAAGGGGAGCCGGCCAAGGATCCTGGGGGGTGAGGGTGAGGAGAAAGAGGAGGAGGAGGAGAAGGAGGAGGAGGAGAAGGAGGAGGAGGAGGAAGAGGAGAAGGAGGGGGGGGGGGGGGGAGGGAAACTCAGAGGATGCAGAGCCCAGGGCTAGGGGAGGGAGTTTGGAGAACTGACTGGCCACCTGCAGCAGGTGCTGCCTCATGGAATCCATCCATTTTAGCAGCAAGGAGTCCACTGGTAACCTAGGAAAGAACATGGGAAAGAGCTAGGTTAGAGTGGGTTGAAGAAGTGTGGGAGTGGGCATGGGCAGAGGATGAACAGCAGTGTTGGAAGACGTTTGCCTGGCAAGGAGAGATGATGAGACAAGCAAAATTTGGAAGCAGGACCAAGCTGCAATGCTGGTGGGGACTCCTGGTAAAGACACAGAGTTCAGTGTTACTGGGCAGAGAAGGCAGAGCTGGGGTGGGAGATGTTCTCCCACAGTGGAAGAGAACACTTCTCCCCAAAGAATGCATTAAGGCAACCCATTTTTAAATCATGTGAAGCATCGAAAGTGAGAACTAAAAGTGTTTGTAATTCTGGCCAAGTCACCAACAAACTCCTCACCAAGGACTTGTCTTTGAAACCTGGGGTCGGATACCCTGCTATTGGTCTCCCTCTTCCTGTTTCCCAGGAAAGCTCACGCAGTTCACCATTGTGAGTGTGTTTCAATGGGTCATGACAATAATCCATGAAAGAGAAACTGCATGTGCTTCAGTGGAAATTGCAGAGTCCAACCCTGTTCTCCCAGCCGGTCGTACCAGGATACACAGAGAACTGACCAGGAACAGGATGGCTCTGCGGCTCCCAGAGTGACAGCGACAAGACAGGGAGGATGGGGTGCCCTTCTCTCTACAGCGACTGTGAGCCAATAAAGTGTGGGCAGAATTGGAGACCAGGCTGTCCGGTGTCGTCTCAAGACAGAACCCCTGCAACTCCTTTATCAGGACCCTCAGCCAAGGAGCCCAGGGCCCGGCCCTGTGAAGTCACCCACTCCTCTTAGGTTCCCCAGGGATGGGCGCTCCCACCACTCTCAGGCCAGGGAAGGAGCTGCCCTGGGGGAGGATGACCCAGCAGCCCCCCGGTGTCCCGCACACTCCCTTTGCACAGCCTGTGGGCCACTCACCAGCCCTAACTCCCTTCCCAAGGCAGTCCTGTTCAAAGCCATAAGTCTGCCAGTGGGCGTGGCCGGACGTCCTCAGGGGACCTGGCCGGAAGTCCACTAGGGGGTCTAGCAGGACAGCCATGAGGGGCATGGCCGGAAGTCCTCCAGCGGTCCTGGCCGGAAGTACACCACAGGCTTCAGGCTGCCCAGCAATAGCTCTCTCATCAGCCCTTGCTTGGGGACTGAAATTCCCACATTTCTTTAACCCATCTGGTCAGAACATCAGAGGCTTTCTGTTACGCAGCAAAGCTGTTGTCACAGATAGTTCTGAACAGATTTGTCAGCTGGCGGTTCCTGACAGAGACGTAAGGGATGGAGCAAGGCCTACGAGAGGCTCAGGGACACAGGTTGTGGCCTGGAGGGGCCAAGAGACACGTGAGGGGGGACGCTGAGGCTCTCTCGTCACTGGAGAGGTCCCGGGGTGGCTGCGTGAAGCCGAGGGGGCCCAGGCACCACCACTCAAGTCCCAGTTTCACCCACGTGGGGGAAAAGCGCGCACAGAGTTTGGATTACTCAAGGACACCCCTAGACCTAAACCAGACTCAAGGCTGGCATCTGGGCAGCATCCCAGGATCGTTAGGAAATGGATTCAAGAGGAAAAAGCTCTCCACCAGCCGCAGCGTCTCCGAGTTTTTGTCTCTGACATGGACAATGGAAGCACGCAGCCGCTTCCTAAAGCATTGTTAAGCTCCCCCTTTATGGTTGGGAATAGTGGATATTTTTCTCCTGAGCTCACCTTTTGGCTTAAGCAGGGAGATTAAAGAATGTAGGCCTAACAATTTAGAGGGTTTTCTGGCTTAAAAAGTAGAAAATACATCTCTAAACCTGATTTTAAACATCATAATCTTCTTATTTCAGGGTATTGACAGCACATAAAATATATACAGCTGGATAACCAAGCTATTTAGCGTCAGTTAACTTTTTTTCTTTTAGATTGCCAAAAAGATTAAATCCTAAAATGTGGGCATACAGTATTTTTCAATTTGAATTTTAAATTATTCAAACCAAAGCTACCACTCTGCATATTTAACAAGCATTCATTTAATGTGCCACTTTTGCACGGCATAACCATTGGATAACCAAACTGTCACCATTGAAACGTACAGTTAGAGTCCGTTTAACTTCTTCATTCTAATATATACAGGATGTGGAGGTGTGTGCATGTGTGATACACATATATTTATATGTAAACAATAGGCATTACACAGTAACATATACATAAGGTTATACACACACACCAATTTAACAAAGTAACTAGCAAACTAATAGCCAGATAATTGGGTATGATCTATTCAGAAGCGTAATTGTTGTCTTATTTTAGTCTTTCCACCTATTTTAATGCACACATTTGCAGAGTCACACAAATAAACTAATCCATCTTCTACTACCCATAGCCACAAATTCTTAATTCCTAATTCCCTCTTAAACGTCCCTGGTGACTTCCCACTGACAACAATTTGTTTAAGATAGATATTTACTGCTGGGTCCCATGGCCAGGCCTGCATGTCAGAAGACAGAAAGGAAAGAATCATACTCCATTAGATTATTTGTGAAGGGGGGCAGACACGATAAATGATGCATGCATGTATGCAAGGCATTGGGCCACGCCAGGGCCAGCACTGCTGATGAATGGTGAGGCTGGTGTCCAGGCGCCATCTCCACAGTTCTGAGTTGTGTGGGGACGTGACTGCCTGGCTAGGATGGTGGATATCCCAGCCAGTCAATACAGAAAGGTTGAGTTCTTCTATCTCTCACTAAGCACAAATGGTCATTATTGATTCCAGAAGGCTGGCGAGAGGAGGTGGAATCCCCTGGGAGTCACCACCCACCCCATTCAAGGTAGTACATTTCTTAAATGATCTGATTTACAGTTCCTTGTTGGGGGCATCTTGCCAAAGTGTATTTGGCTGAAAGGCCTCTTTGGTGTCTCCCATAACCTTCACAATAAGTAGAAGTGCAGAGTTCTAGTTCCCACACAAATGAAGGACCAAACTCATTTTAGATTCCTATTTCTTTTCCTTCAGCTCATGCAAGTGTTAGGGGTGCCCCAGGTTCCACCCAGACCTGAAGTTGCCCCATCCAACTGCCCTGGCCACCTCTTCCCAAGTCGGCACATTGCTTTTTACAAGATAACAATGCCAAACTGAACCTTCTTATAGAAACTAAAAGCCGTAATAGTCTAGTGACGCCGTCACAATTTTAAACTGGGTATTTGTAAATCAACTTTCATGGAGAATATATCTTTTGCATTTTTTTTATTTTAGCAGAACACCATACATTTTATGAGCAGAGCAGTATGAGGGAAAAACTCCTTGACAAAGACATGCATTTAAAACTTACTATGTAGTACCATCATTTTGCTTCTTCCTCATAAAGCCATACCACACACATACAGAATAAGATGTTCAAAAAGGAATATAAATAGCACAGGACTAGAAAATTGTTGATA
Organism: Ateles fusciceps; assembly: GCA_036589455.1. NCBI lineage: Eukaryota > Metazoa > Chordata > Mammalia > Primates > Atelidae > Ateles > Ateles fusciceps. The sequence continues at coordinate 4,318,677 of JAZHEH010001784.1, read as the reverse complement.
TGTTCACCATTTTTAATAAGACACCCTGTGCAGAAAGAAATGAATTTATAATGAATCAGACCACAGAGAAATAAAAAGCAGATTTTCAAGTTTACTTATAACCTTATAAATGGGCTTCTCCTCCCCCTCACAGACCTGCCTGACAAGCAGAGTCCTTGGTAGTAAATTAAAGGTGGGCAGTTCACAAGAGCTGTGCTTTCCTGTTTCTCTCTAGCGCTCCTGCCCCTCAGAGAGGGAGCATCACCTGCTCTTCCTGCCTGTCTCTGCCTTCTATTCTTCATTACACAACAGATGACCTATCTGATAGACGTCTTCCCTCCTGCAGATTCTGTTGCTAGCCTTCAATGAGAATAAAGCCAGCAAGCCTTTTTATCTTCATTCGGCTGTGGTTCCCATCCTCTGTTTTTTTCTAAAGATCGTTTGCCAGCATTGCTTGCTCAGTTGTACCCAGTGGAACAAGCAGTGTCTTCTGAACTGACAATTCTGACTTTTTGCTGCTTGTGATTTTTCTAAAGCATGACAACCACTCGTATGAAGACATGGTAAACCTTTTCAGATAAGGAAGCGTGCAAAAAGAAAGGCCTTTCAAGACACAGAAGTAGTTACTGCAGGAGCTGAACAAGACAAGTCTCCTATGGTTTCATTTAATTTGGCCGTAACTTACAGGTGGCAAGAGAAATTAGAATCCTGCCATCCATGAGAGAGAGAGAGAGAGATAGTGTGTGTGTGTGTGTGTGTGTGTGTGTGTGTGTGTGTGTACATAGGTGTTTTAAAAGAGCATTTATTTCATTTGGACAGCCACTAAGAAAAGTCAGATTAGCAACTGAAAACCAGAAGGCTTTGTCTGTTCCATATGTATACACATGCCACATTTTAATTTTTTTATGCTTATGTGCCTAATTCCAAACATAAATGAGAGTTTCTTTTCAACAGACTTTTCAATATTATCTGTCCTCCTTCAAAATAGATTAATTCTAAATGCTGCCCTTCCACGGAGGTACAGAGGAAATGGATGATCTGTTGAGTTTGGAGCTCCACAGATAAGTTAAATAAGATTTTCAAATGGGTTATTCTATTTATTAAGTGCAATACTATTTCAGAGTAATATTAGATACTCCTGACATCAGTATAGGAATAGGCTATTGCCTGTAATCAATCACAACAGACTTTCCAACCAACTAGCAGACACCAACTATACGTTTCTCTCTGTATCTCCCCAGAACTTTTCAAAGTTATTTGGACTTATTAGAAACATATTGTGTAAGACAGAATTACTCAATAATTTTTTATTTCTAATTTTTTAAAAGCTCACGTTTTCTGACCATTTTGCAACAGATGTAGATATAAATAGCTATTTTACCAAATTCAAATAATAATACCTAGCTACCATTTATTGAGCACTTAAAGTGTGTAGATGCTGTGTTCAGCTGCCCAACATGCCTTATTTTCTTTAAATTTCACAGCAGCCCAGTGATATAGGTAAAAGTATCCACATTTGGTAGAGGAAGAGCCCAGGGCTTAGCGAGTTTATCGATTTGCCCAAGCGGAAAGTGACAGCATAACCTGACACCCAGTTGCATAAATTCCAAGGCCAGAGCTCTGGACTCCTTTGCCTGGTTGTCACCCACAGTAGAAATGCAAATGGTCATCACCTAAAGCAAGAAAAGCTCCTCCGCTCCACCAATGCCACCTTTCCCAGGGTCCCTCACCCAGACTGGTTTATGGCAACAGCAGACTGTCGATCACTTGGTGTGGAGCCATGTGATTTTGTTTGTGTCTTCCATCTCCCTCAACTCCATAGAGGGAAACACCTCATCATCCCTCCTATTCCAGAGTCTAACAGTCAAATTGCCTTTCCACTGATTTCGCCAAATCAATTTGCACGTATCTGATCAATTTTCCTTCACTTCTGATCTTCCTAAATGACCTGTGTCATTTTAAAAGTCAGTGTTAAAGACGTTCAAAGTATGTTGTTATGTGAAAAAGCAGATTGTAGAATACACTATATAGTGGGATAACATCATATATGCGATAAAACAGTCATGGAGTCACATAAGATTTGGCTTGGTTTTAATTATTTATCTTTTTTGCATAATCTAAACTTCCCAATTTTTATGAGGAACATGTATTACTTCAATCATTAAAAAGGTAAAAGTGTGGGGAATGGATGTCGCTGGGTGTATTTCCTAGAATCTAAGACTATTCTGGCTAGAAAGGCCTTGGCCACCTGCTCAAATCTTCTACACATGGTGGAAATTGGAGGACGAGCAGGGACAGAAGGTGCTGCAAGCCCTGCCTCCTTCCACATAGGCGTGGGAAGCGGACTCATCTGTCTCACAACAGGAGCCCAGGTGGAGAGTGAGTACATGGCTCTGTGCACTCCACCTGCCCTCCCAGTCAGGAACACTCCTTGGTGCACCAAGCAGATTCTGTGAGGAGACCAGAACCCTCCCCTTTCTCCAAGAGGGCTCTGATTTTCCTCAGGAAGCCCTCCCTGCTCTGTGGAATAGCCCATCCTAGGGGCTTCCACCATGCTGGGCCCCATCTGAAGCTCTAGAGGCTGGTAAATGGACAGCAGACCCTGGACTGGGGGCAGAAAGACCTGCGTTCCATCCCCCACTTGGTACATACCCATTGTGTGGCCTTGAGGGGGAGCAGCCCGACTCTCCCATCTTCCCTTCAGCTCTGTAAAATAAGGATAATCATAGCTCTGATGAGAGGATGTAAATGCCACCTTAGCAGCGTGCTGGGCACAGAGCCTGAATCCAGCTAGTGTGGGCTGCGGTCATCGCAGTGGCCCTGTAGACCTCAAGGTATGCAGCTTCCCCTCCAGCCAACACGCGCTTTCCCTTCAGTTCCAGAAGCCGAGTCTGGTAGCAGAGGAACCTGACTGGGATCAGGATAAACCAACTGTGCCTGCAAGTGGGTGACCGGGTAGGCTGTGGGAAGACAGAGGGTCAAGGTGGATGTAGACATCACAAAACTTTTCCCTGGAATTGAAACTCCAGGTGAACCCAAGTCAGCAAAAGGGCTGAGTAACTGTTCAGAATGGCTGGACATGACCAGTGGCTGCAATGCCAGGGCTCTGAAATCAGTGGTGTTTGTTTTGAAATCAGCTGGAGTCCCAAAACAGAGCTCAATATGCACTTAGAGTGTGCAGGAACATTTTCCCGATACTCGATTCCAGCCTGTCCACCCCATCAGCTGGCGAGTCTCAAAGCCATTTCCAGCCATCACAGCTCAGCCAGCTGGACCAGATGTCTGGAGTGGGCACAACTGACCCACTGAGACAACCTCCCCCTCCTCAGCCCATGGACATACAAAATCTTCAAGGGATGTCCTATAACGATGAAAAGAATGCCAGATTCAACAGGAATAGGAGTCCACGCTATGCCTTAGATTGTAAAATATTTCACAGAGAACATAATATAGCCAGCATTTCCCATTTTCAGTGGGTACTGACTAGAAGCATTTACATTAGAAATGGCTGCATAGATTTCAGCTTAAAATTTATAACAAAAAAAGTGCTTCTCTTGGGGGTAAATATGGGCGTACTCTGTACTTTCCACTCAAGTTTGCTGTGAGCCTAAAACTACTCTAAAAAAATAAAGTCTATATATAAAAATAAAAATGATGCATCCTCCCCAAGCTATTCCCCCTCAAAGATCCCAGCGGACCTTGTTGAACCCACCTTCCATGTGGAGCCCTGTGCTCTGCTGGAGTTGCCCGGGTTCCTGTTTGTCTGCTGTTCTTCACTCAGTTCCTCCTTCACTCCATCTCCCTTTCCTCTGCTGCACACGCAGGCACCCATGGGTGTGCACAGGAGGGTGGCTGCATGTGAATGCCTGCACATACGTGTATGCATGTGTGTATACACACGTGTTTCCCATCCCTTCATCCTCTCTGTGTGGCACTCTCCTCCTGCTCCTTCTACTCCTCTATGACACTGAGCTCTGCTGTCAAACACAGGCGTGGACACCTCCACGCCCCCACTGCTGCCTTTGCAGCTGGTTCCAGGTGGGCACGTTGTCATTTGCTTCCTTGTAGGACATTACTTTGCCACTTTAACTTCTTATACCAGAAACCAAACCAACCATGATTTTGGCTGAAGGGAGGAAGGGAATGGGAGAGACAGCCCTCTGAAGATGCCCTGAGCTTTGTATTCAGATTTCCTTGTTCCAGCCTAGCACCTTGCCCACTATGCTACCAGGGCTGCTACTCAAGTTCTCTGTGTCTCATTTTCCTCATCTGTAAAATGGGGGTAATAATATCAAATATCTGGTGGGGTTCTAGGACAAATGGATGGACTCACACATAGAGGTCCTTAGCACAGTACCTGACACTTACTGAGCCCTCTGTAACTGTTAGCCATTGAAGTCAAAATTATTTAATGTTGCCTAAAATTATGCAGGCTTAACAGTAGTTTTTAGAATCACCAAAGAAAGTTTCCAAGGCACAGAAAATGTTACCCAAATCATAGCATTTGCAGCAACTTAATCTTGGAAACTCAAGTGATCAAATGAGAAGTTGGTATTTCTAACAAATCAGTTTGGATTAGCACCAGGCTGAGGCTACTGTTCCCTGGGTAAGAAGGCACCGGGTCATCCCTTGACAGCCCCTGCCCACGTGTGGGATATGCATCATTCCCCATGGCAGCACAGAGGGGGAATCTCACTGTTTCACTGCCCTCCCTGCATGGCTATTCTTTGAACATACATGTTGGTATAAGACACCAGGAACAGTTAAGGGCACTGTTAGGCTTTTTTCTAGGTCAACCCTCAGATCAAAGGAATGGTTTTTGGAAATGCCTTCCCCCTCTCAATTTTCCCTTTCCCAGCCCATAAACCAAGCTTCATTGCGTGCAAGAAGACCTGAGTTACTTCACACACCCACGACCCCTCCAAGACCTTGATGCTGCTGTTTGAAATAAGTGATAGCTCTGTAAACAATAACACAAACTTACAAAGCATGTTTTGATACCACTTGGCCATCAAGAGTGACAGGCAGGCCTGCCATCACTTTCCCAAGGCCCTTCCAAGCAACTCAAAGAATGAAAGGAATTAGAGCCCATAGCCCTTGACCCCGGCAGATCCAGGCAATCCCACCTTCTTTAGGAGGCAGGAAAACAAAGGGTGAAATCAGAGGCTTCCTAGGGCATGGAGTCTGAAATCAGAAACTCCCTCTAGCCTCATCAATAAGCCATAAGGAGGCAAGAGAAAGGTTCTCAATTTCCCTTTTGCCCCACACTGGTCCTGTCCTCTACAGCAGCCCCAGGGAGAGCCCTGCATTCCTGGCTGCCACCCGGCCTCCAGGCCCAGGGACTCTCCTGGGCTGACCACTTACTTGTATATCTCAAGTATTGTGTTCCTGGTTTCTGTGGCTTCCCTACCAGGGAGACGTAAGAATGAGGCTGGTCTCCATCATCCCAGTGACATCTGATGGTCCCCAGGGACCTGACATTTATTGTGCTGGGCATGCTAGGTTGCTACTAAAAATGTAATCCATTTTTTTCTCCTCAAACTCCCAGGCAAGTTTTAGGATTCTTATTAAATTTTCTCCACCAACCTTTCATATTTTAAGTACCTAAAAATGCTTTTCTTATTGACATGACCTGTGTTACATCATACTCAAGACCTATCCCTAAAATATATTTGTGTCTAATAATAAAGAACATAAAGAACCTGAGCTCATCAGTGTCCAAACCTCAGTGCCATAGAAACATATTCCTTCTGTAGGTGGTCACACCACTGCCCTGCACCCCTTCAGCCCATCAGTTGCAAGTCTCATGGGCTCTTTCACCAAAATTGTATTTGAACCATCAGCTCCTCCCCATTCCTCATTACTGCCTCAGCACACATCAGTCCTCTCCTTGATCACTGCCATCATTGCCAACTCATCTCACTGGTCCCCAGAAATCTCCCTCCACCATGTCCACCTGAGCTAACCTAAACCACACATCCTGGGCTACATGCCCCAACCTGTAGACTCTCTGCTGGTTTCCTGCCATCAGTCTATAAGATAATGTCCAGACTCCTCCCATGGCATTGAAATACCTCTCAGTCTGGTTGCAATCACCATTCCAGCCTTGCCTCTCACCAGCCTCCATGTCTATTCACCCTAAACTAGAGCCACACAGGACAACCACGTGGCACTGCCTCACCCTGCTGCCTGGAAAGCCTCCTCTGCCTCCTCTGTAGTCTGGCAGACTGTTCCACCGGACACTCCCAGTTATCTTGACTCCAGGCATTCCTGTCATTTTGTAGTCTTTTCCCCCAGGGATGCTAGGCTTGGTTACATGAGTAGCTTTGGCCAATGGGACATTGGCAAGAAGAGTACAAGCAGAAACTTGATAAGTGCTTGCACAGTAGAGTCCTCTGGAAATCCTTCCTGGAGCCCTGAGCCACGATACAGAGATGTCCAGCTGCTCTGTGGGGGAGACTACAAAGGAAACTACATGAGAAGCCACATAGAAAGAAGAGGTTTAGGCTTACATGAAGAGCAAGGGGGCTCCAGCCATGCCAGTGTCCTAGTGGAGCCTCTAGAAATCCCATTTCCACCTATGATCTGCATGCATCTGCAAGAGAGACTCCAAATGAGACCAGCAGAGAACCGCCTGGCTGAACTCAACCAAACCAGAGAATACAAAAGAAAAACGAAAAAGTTGTTTTAAGACATTAAGTGTTGGAGTGCTAAGTTATACAGCAATGGACAACTGAAATAGTTACACTCAATTTGGTTCAAAATTCAAGGGACTTTTGAAACTCTAGCATGAATATTCTATGCAGCTTGGTGTAATAAAGAACTAGGCAAAAGGAGAACATAGGTCACCTCTTAGAGGAGGTTGCAGCCTACTTGGACACTCTCACTCAAGGAGCCTTTCAAAAGCATTGTTTTGAGCACCTGCTATAAGATGCTGTGAAAAATCTCTTACCTCCATTCCCTTTGGGTTCCTTCCCCTTCACCAGTTGTTTTCCATTCACACTTAACCTCTAGGGCTGGAGTCAGCTGCTCCTTTCAGACTGAATGCACCCCAAACTCTACCTGAAGGCCCAATGCTAGAAACTCTCAGGAAAGACAGTGGAACTCTAGGGAGCATCACCTTGATTAGGAGAAATGGCTTGATTCACAGTAGAATCAGTTTTGTTACTAATGGTGACAAATCCTCTCCCCCAAATCTTTTAGGTCATAAGGAAATACATTTCTGCTTGATATTTGTAGATTCATTAATTTTTTTCAGGTTACTGAAATGTAGAGTCCAGAAAGACAATCCCATTTCAAAGGCTAAGCAGTGATGACATTTCTAACAGGATGCAGCCCCCAGATAGAAGCTCCTGCTTTCCAGAAATCTCTTTGATATCTAAGGGACACAGCTGAATGGTTCCCTTATGTGTACAAAAAGAAAATGCCCTGTCCTAAGCTCTTCATTACTTATAGGAAAAAACTGACTTCCCTAAGTCATGATTGTTAGCTACCCTGAGAAAGACTAAGACCCCCATATCGCCCTATGAGTGTGACTCCAAAAAAAAAAAAAAAACCCCACTTTACTCTTCTTGGTTTAAATGTACCTAACTATGAAACTAAATAATTATATAATATTGTCTCTAAGACTCTCATGACTCTACTAGCAGGTGCTATTCTAGGTCATGAATCACACTAGAGGTGGCACAGGTTTATGAGTGGAGTTACAACAACCAGGGGTTCATTTCCAGACACATGTGGGTTCTTGTCCAGCCCTGCTCCAACTAGCTGTGTAAAACCAGACAAGACTGGGTATCTCAATAGTCCTCATCTGTAAAACAGGGTTAGTGATTGCAGTCTTGTTCCACAGAGCATAGAGCTGGGAGATGAGAGTGAGAGGTCTTCTCAAGAAAGAAAACTTCTGGGTCCTTCTCCTTCACTCCAATTAATGGATTCTCTATGGATTGAGCAAATGGTTCCAAGATCAGATTTTTTTATAAAACAGCAACCAAGTTTCTCAGTAAATAAAAGTCATCTAGACTGGGCTCTGTGGCTCACACCTATAATCCCAACACTTTGGGAGGCCAAGGTGAGTGAATCACTTGAGCTCAGGAGTTCGAGACCCACCTGGTCAACATGGTGAAACACAACCTCTACAAAAAATACAAAAAGTTAGCCAGGTGTTGGGGGTGCATGCCTGTGGTCCCAGCCACTCAGGAGACTGAGGTGGGAGGATTGCTTGAGCCTGGGAGGCAGAGGTTGCAGTGAACCATGATTTCGCCACTGCACTCAAGCCCAGGAGACTCAAATAAAGAAATAAATAAATGACACCCAGACTGGAAATAAAGAAGTAAAAAACTCTTCTCATTCACAGATAACATAATTTGTAGATAGAAAATCCTAAGAAATCCATGTAAAAAGCTACAAAAACTATGAAGCTAATTATAAAAATCAATTGTATTTCTGTATACCAACAGTAAAAAACAGAAAAATAAAATCAATAAGACAATTCTACTCACATTTAGGAAGAACTCTAAAGAAAGAATCAAAGCATCTAATCCAGTTTCAGTAGTAATTGCTCAAGTATTTTTGCATTCATTTATAAAAAACTTGAACATCAACTTTTTGCAAGCACAGGGCTAAGCACTGTAAGGGAGACAGACATGGATGCAGCAATGACCCTGTTCTAAGGAGCTGGCCGGGTAAGCAAGACATAGACAAAGCATCAAAGGGAGTCAACAAAAATGTGCAGTAACTGAGCTACAAAGAGCCATGGAAAGTTAGGACATAGCACATCCAGTTGGGTGGGCTGGAAAGTTAGGACATGGCACATCCAGTTGAGTTGGTCCAAGCTCAATAAAAAGACTACTTGGAGAAGAAAGTTTATCAGTAAAAATATTTTCTGTTGATCTTAACAGGAAGCCCAACAAGTCTTCAGCAGTAAAAATACCTGCTGGCTCATACATGGAGACTCTGAGAAGTAGGGTGAGCCTCAGGGCTGACTCGACCCAGACTCTTCAATATTTTCCTCTCAATCCTCTATCTTCTCCCTTTCTCGTCCTTTGGTGGTAAAGTAGCTCACATCCATCTACAAACGTCAAAGAAACTGCATCCATTCATGATAAAAAAACAAACCCTCAACAAACTAATAATAGGAGGGAACTTTCTCAACCATATAAAAGGCAATTATGAGAAACCTTCACTTAATCACAAAAGACTGGATGCTTTCCCCTTAAAATTTGGAACATGGCAAGGATATCTCCCTTCATTATTTCTATTCAACACTGTACTGGAATTTCAACCTGGTGATAAGGCAAGGAAAGTAAACAAAAGACATCCAGATTGGAAAGGAAGAAGTAAAACTGTCTTCATTCACAAATAACCTAATTCAAAAATCAGTTGTATTTCTGTATACCAACAATAAAAAATTGAAATCCCAACACTTGGGAGGCCAAGGTGGGTGAATCCCTTGAACTCAGGAGTTTGAGACTAGCCTGACCAGTGAATAATAAGATAATAATAAGACAATTTTATTCACAATAGCATCAAAAAGAATAAAATAGAGACAAAATTAACAAAAAAAAGTGTAAGACTTATACGCTGAAAAACTGCAAAACAGTGGTGAAAGAAATACAAAAGATCTAAATAAATGGAGAGAAATTCTATGTTTATATGCAACATACATGATCCAAACATATAATGCTATGTTTATAAGCATTACATGTTTATTGCAATATATTCTATTGCAAGATTCCATATTGTCAAAATGGGAACATTCCCCAAGTTTATCTGTAGATGTAATGCAAATCCTTATGGTGAGAACCTAGAATTTTTCCCCTAAGATTAGCAACAGAAAAGGATGTCTCCTCTCACCAATACTGGCTAGTGCAATGACACAAAAAATGAAGTTAAAGGTACTGCACCAGAGAAGGAAAAAAACTCTTTGTTCACAGATGACATAATTGTCCATGTAGAAAATGCCAAAGAATCAACAAAACAAAATCCTAGAACTTAGAAGTAATTACAGCAAGGTTGCATGATATAAGGTTAATATGCAAATGTCAGTTGCTTTCCTAAATACCACCAATGAGCAATTTTGAAAGTAAAGACATAGCATCATTTACATTAGCCCTCTCAAAAATAAAATAGTTACATATAAATATAACAAACTATGTACAAGATCACTATGGGGAAAATTATAAAACTCTAATGAAAGAAACAAAAGCTCTAAATACATGAAGAGATGGTCCATGTACATGAATAGAAAAAAATCCATATTAAGATGTGAATTCTTCCCAATTTAATCTATAGATAACAGTGCAAGCTCAATAAAAATCCCAACAAGTCATTTGTGGATATTGACAAACATTTAAAATTTTATATGAAAAGGCAAAAGATCAAAAATAACCAACCTAATACTAAAGAAGCACTATCAAGAGGACTAACACTACCTGACTTTAAGACTTACTATAACGTTACAGTGTACTATTGGCAAAATAACAGATAAATATACCAATACAATGGAGAGAACCTAGAAACAGACTCATTCAAGTATAATCAACTTATCTTTCACAGAGAAGTAAAGTTGCTTATAACTGACCCTCCACATACAACATTTTAAAAATGAATCTAGAGGCAGAACTTACAGCTATTTTAAAAATTAACTCCAAGATATTACTAGACTTAGATGTAAAATGGAAAACTATGAAACTTCTAGATAATAACATGGGACAAAATCTAGGTACCCTTTGGTTTATGCAGATGTTTTAGATACAACACCAAAAACATAATCCAGGAAAGAAAAGTAATGTTAGACTTTCTGCTCTGTGAAATCCACAGCTAAGAGAATGAAATGGCAAGCCACAGACTGGGAAAGAACATACATTAAACACATACATTATAAAGGATTTGTTTGCATGATATACAAAGATTTACCCTTAAAACTAACCGTAAGAAAACAATCCAATTGAAAAACAAGTCTTAGATCTGAACAGATACCAAAGAAGGTGCACAGATGGCAAACAAGTATACAAAAAGATGCTTGACATCAAATGTTACAGGAAATTGCAAGTTAAAATAACAATGAGATACTACTACATGTCTATTAGAACGGCCAAAATCCAAAACACTAACGATGCCAAAAGCTGGCAAGAATGTAGAGTGCTATGGTTTGGATGTGCTTTGTCACCACCAAAACACATGTTGAAATTTGATCCCCAATGTGCCAGTGTTGGGAAAGGGGACCTGGTTGGAGGTGTTTGGTGAGGGTGAGGCATAAGGGCAGTGCCAGCCAAAGAGCTGTAAAAGTGGCATTGAGCAGAGAGAGGTCTCATCAGGCTCTTTTCCCTTTGAGCAACTAGCACTTCGCTGATAAACTGATTCCTAATGTCACTTACCTGTCCAATATCCCTGGGAACCCACAAGCTCCTAATCTCTGCAAGGCCCTGCAAAGTGGCTCCAACTCTCCTCGTCATACCAGCATCTTCTACCCTGGCAGACCATCTCCCTCTCATTCCCACACTTCTGCGCCTATACACAGCACAGCACAGCACAGCACATCCCCCTGGCCCTGCAGATCGCCCCCTGAGCCATCTCATCAGCAAGATCACCTGACTGGTCCAGTGTATGCTTGCTCAAGCTTTTAGACACCACACACAAGAATTAGTTCAGAATGGATGCCAGCCTACCCAGTGGAGTTACTCATCCCCGCCCCCCTGCTCTCCATGGAAGCTGGACACGCGGCTCTCCCAGTGAGGGTGAAGCGGTGTCTCACTGTGGTTTTAGTTTGCATTTCCCAAATGACCAGGGTGCTACCTCTCTATGCTAACTGCAGGGTGTGCATGTATGGGGATGTGTGTGTGTGCATGTGTGCCTGTGTGTTTTTGATTATGGTTAGATTTGCTTATTATAGACAAGGAGCTTGAGATTCAGAAAATGGATGAAATGAGCCCAAACAGAACTACTTGACATATTTAATCCTTAAAGCATCCTCTTGGAGGTTTTTCACTTCTATCAAGTAGCTGTGTTCTTATTACTAAACTGGGAACTGGCTCTCCTTTCTGTGTTCCTTGGATATAGGATTCTTGGCTCAGTAAACATCGGAGAACATAGTTGACGTCTATTGCCTGTGAACTTATGAAATGTTCTTTTTATGTTCTTCTCCCTAAAGGAATCCTCCATCCCTCCCACACGCCCACTCCCACTGGGGCCTTCCCTGCCTGCCTCTGGTTGGCTGGGTGCTCCTGCTCACAGACTCAGCGCAGTGGAAAAGGAGAACACCTTCCCGGATGGTTCCTCCATCTTTCCCTGAATCACTGCTGTCACTGAGGCACTTCATTGCTGTCTTTAATAGCTCACAAGTGGCTCTTTCTGGAACCGATGGTGGAGCAGCCCATGGTTCAGCCAGTGGGGGATGCTGAGGCAGCAGCGTTGGCATGAACTGCTGGAAAGCGGGCGGGACGCTTTGCTTCTGAGACGCACTAAGTGCCCACTGGCCTGGGATCTGAGATCTGGGCTTGAGCTGCCTTTGATCCGGGCTGTCGGCTGCCAAGTCTCAATTAGACGGCCTGTAATACAGTTGGTTCTGGCGCAAGGGCTGAGGCAAAAGAAAAAAAAAGGGATTCTCCCAAATAGAAGTGATCTCCTGACTATAATATTTGCAGAGGCCAGGAGCAGCCCACTGCCCTTCACTTATGGTTCTCAGCACAAAAGCTCATTGCAATGGCATGCCCTTGAATGATGCCTCCAAAAAATGTGTTTGGGAGCTGAATTCCACACACTTAGACACTGTCTAACAAATGCAAATTGCCCAATCAAAAGGGACCTGCAGGGCTTTGCAAGGGCATGGCACAGCACACACAGTTATCGTTTCAGGGGAGGAAGGCAGGCAGGGCTCTCGCTGAAGTGCTCGCTCGTGCCAGCGCCTGCTCTCAGCACTGTTCTGGAGAGTGTGTGGGATTACATTTATTAGGAATGTGATTCATTTTTAATTTCACGGTCAGAGGGAGGTTTGGGGCAGAGCACGCGGCTTTCTTCCCTGAAGCTCTGGCGGTCCATGTCAGTGCCAGCTTCACCTCCGGGTACCGTTTTCAAGCTTTCAATCAAAGGGCTTGTCAGGAAGAGGAAGTGCTCTGATATGCTGCGGGGGAGAGGGAACTGCAAGAAACTCCCATGCTTTTGTTTTAAACGAAGAAAAAAGAAGGCTGTTTAAACCTACTTAGCTTATTTTAAAGGGTTTTTGTTGAACTACATCTTCTCTGTTTCAGTGGCTGTGACACCTGTTTGACACGTGTCTCTGAAAATTGCAAGGACATGGAGACGGTAGGAGAGCAGGAGCCAGAGGGAGGTCCAGGCACCAAGGCTGGATTCTGAGGTCAACTGCCCACAACAAGGTCAGCCTTGGGGGACCTTTAAGAGTGATGTCTCCAGAGAGCCCCAGAGGAGGTATGCGGCTAGGAAGGGCACCATAAAAAAAAACGGCAGCTCTGTTTCACCGTGTGGCAATGATCTGTGGTGTGTCAGGGACACATCCTAGCCACACGGCACAATGTGCAAGTTGACCAGTCTGTTTGCAAAGGAAGTCACTCTGGAGGGAAGTCTGCCCAGTGACTGAAGCTTTGCTGTGAAAATTAGTGCAGGATTCAGGGTCAGAATGTCAGACTCAAGTCGTAAGTCAGCCTCGGTGTCTGGGATGCTCGCTGAGCTTTAGTGCTGTTGGATAATGGAGATGAGGCTGTGGTTCCCTACAGCAACGTGTAGGAACTGGGTGAGAAAACACATAGGGAACGGCTTTCTAAACCATAAAGCACTCTACACATCTCAGAGTGAATCGATTCACTCTAAGGTACAGTGATCAATACTGCTACAGTAACAGGCAGGGACAAGCAAAAAACACCAGCCAGAATGCCATGAGATCTCAGATCCCCATCGAGTTAGCAACACCTTTGCTTTTTTAACAATGTGCCTGTTGTAGACACAGGCAAGTGATCTCATGCACCACCAGTGAAATTATAAATTGCTACAATCTTTCTGAAAATAAAATAATGACAATGTTTGCAGCAGGACGCTGTACAACTGCTAACATAATATTCAGAAAGAAACTTGATTGACAAAAAATTCCCGTTGTAACGTCAAATTAATCACACATATAATTTTTTTTTTCCTTCGGTAGAGCTCTCTCATCTCTAGTCTCTGCACTGTGAGGTTCAGCCACTCTGATATCTTATACATGTAAATATTTATACCCAAGTGGGCAAACTACAGCCTGTGGGCCAAGTCCATTCTCCTGCCCGTGTGTAGAGTTTCATTGGCACCAGCCACACGCATTCACTCACATGGTGCCCATGGCCGCTTTCCTGCTGTAATAGCAGAGTTCAGGAGTTGCCACAGAGACCTGCAAAGCCTGGAGTATTTACTCTCTGACCCACTAAAGAAAAAAAAATAATTCAAACCCTTGATCTGTGTCAGCAAAAATAAATAAATAAAAAGACTGAAAAGTACTCTCAGTTGTCAACAATGGTGTGAGTATGTTGAACCTAGGCGGTGTGTCTGGTGGAAGAATACTCAGGAAATTCTATATGGTCATTCATCCCTTAATAGCAGAGACAACTTCTGAGAAATGCATTGTTAGGTGATTTCTCGCTGTGCGAACATTGTAGAGCATGCTTACACAGACCCGGATGCTGTGGCCACCTACACGCCTAGGCCAGAGGGTTGGCTTATTGCTCCTAGGCTACAAACCCATACAGCACATTACTAGACTGAATCCTATAGGCAACTGTAACACGATGGTACGTTTCAGCGTTTCTAACCATATCTAAACATAGAAAAGGTACAGTCAAAGTATGGCATAAAAGTTTTTTTTAATGGGACACCTGTATAGTGCACTCACTACAAATAGAACTTGTAGGCCTGAGGCTGGGCACATTGACTCATGCCTGTAATCCCAGCACATTGGAAGGCCAAGGTGGGCAGATCACTTGAAGTCAGGAGTTCAAGACCAGCCTGGCCAACATGGTGAGCCCCGTCGCTATTAAAAATACAAAACATTAGCCAGGCATGGTGGCTGGTGCCTGTAATCCCAACTACTCAGGAAGTTGAGGCAGGAGAATCACTTTAACCCAGGAGGCAGAGGCTGGAGTGAGCCAACATTGCACCACTGCACCCCAGCCTGGGTGACAGAGTGAGACTCTGTCTCAGAAGAAAAAAAAAAAGAACTTGGAGGCCTGGAAATTGCTCTGGGTGGGTGGGTGAGTGAGTGGTGAGTGAATGTGAAGGCCTAGGGCATGCCTGTGCCTTACTGTGTACTATATAAACACTGTATAATTAGGCCACACTAAATTTATAAAAATGAATTTTCTTTTTTAGCAATAAACTAGCTTACTGTAACTTTTTCACTTTATAAACTTTTTAATGTTTTCCTGTAATAACACTTAGCTTAAAACACATGTTGCATAGCTAAACAAAAGTATTTCCTTTCTTTATATCCTTATTCTATAAGCTTTTTCTATGTTCTAATTTTTTTTTTTTTTTTTTTGCTTGTTATGCTCTTTTGTTAAAAACTAAGACGCGGACACACACATTAACCTAGACCTGTAGAGGGTCAGGGTCATCAACATCCCTGTCTGCCACCTCCACATCGTGTCCCACTGGAAGGTCTTGAGGGGCAGTAACAGGCATGGAGCTGCCATCCCAACATAGGAGACTTTGACAGCCATGCCTTCTTCTGGAACACCTCTTGAAGGACCTGCCCGAGGTTGTTTCGCACTTAACGTTTTTTTTTTTAATAAGTAGAACGTGTACACTCTAAAACAATAATAAAAAGCATAATACAGTAAATACACAAGCCAGTCACATGGTCGTTTGTCATCATTATCAAGTATTATGTACTAGATGTAATTGTGTGCGGTGGACTTCAGATTACCGGCAGCACAGGAGGTTTGTCTCCACCAGCATCACCAGACACAAGTCAGGTATTGCACTGTCCTCATGAGGGCCACGCCGGCACCAGGCAATAGGACTTTCCAGCTCAGCTCCAGTATCAGCCTATGGGGTCACCATGGTGCGTGCCATGGGTTGTTGACCTGAAGCCTCGTTATGCAGCTCATGGCTGCGTTTCAAGGCCAGGGTCAGGAAAGGGAGAAGCACAAGGTCACGGGCTTGTTGAGATCCTGTGATCTGGAGAAATGCCTTTGGTGGGGGCTGGTTGGGGAGAAGGTCCGGGAATGTGGTTGCCCTACAAGGGTCAGGATGAGGCAGTGGGGAAGAAATGGGAGGAGCAAATGTGGGCTACTCAACACAAAAACTTTGTGGGGTGAAAATCTAAGCACAAGGAATAGATGTGTTAAATCGATGTTTATCTCAGGAGGGAGGAGACAAGTGCCTGCAGGTGTCACCGTGGGAAAGTGGGGCTCAGGGCTCTGAGGTGGGGTCCTGCGGCTGCAATCAGTCAAGATCCGCAGGCCTCACTCTAGAGACGCCTCCTCTAGAAAATTAAAAATCTGTTTTCCATGTAACTCTACTTGTGTTCTCTCACTTTTCAGATTTATTTCTGACAATATCTTCTGTTTCTTTCCTTCCCTTAAAAACATGACTTTTTAAAATAAATCCTCTATTTCTTGGTCAACAGACCAAGTATCATACACTGTGCTTGTCAAAATTCAGTCCTTCTGAGATGCTAAGGATGAAACACCCGCAGACAACGGGCCTGTTCAGAAAAGAAAGCTATTATATAAGAGCGTGTTGTGAATTTTTTTAGGATGTGAAAATATACACTTTAATTTCACAAGTTAGTAATTAGTATAGGACAAAGTCATAATCCAAAACAATAATCTTTATTACCAAAATCGAGATTAAACACAATTAAAATGAACAATATTACCAGCCATAATTGCTAATCAATTAGCTGAGAAGCTATATTACTGTAATCTTCCTAGTCCCCAATTTGCCCTTCCTATGTCTGCTCAGTATTTATAAGATGGAGACAAGTTAAAAGGATCCTCTGCTGTGAGCCCTTTCTTAATTATAGCCTTGGCCTCCAGCCGCCTCATCCTCTGCTGTGAGCGTTCCCACCCACCAGGTGCGTGGGGAACCTGTCCCCTAATTGTGAAGGTCAAAGCCGGGTCCAGCAGGCATTTTCCAGCTGCATGTGGTCATCACACCCATCAGTAAGCCCAAAAGGCAGTGTCTACTTCCCCAACTGTCCTCAAGTCTTCTACTCACAGCATCCACATTCTGAATGCCCAGGCATGCAGCACACATGCAGCCTCACTTTCAGAAAGGCCAGACCCCAGGATGTGGTAGAGCGTGGGGAATAACGTCTTTCATCGCTCACAACAAACTGCAGGGAAGGTTGAGCCCTGTGCCCAATTAACTGGGAATCCAAAATGACATATTGAGTTTGTGAATATTACCTTTCTCTGAATGTTAAAACGACATCAGCCAGTCACAGCAAGAAAGTTGTGAACATCCAATTTCATGGGCTCGCCTTATTTTTTTTAAGTGTGGCTGAAGCTAACTTCTGCAGTCTGAGCCCTGTCCCCATGCACGGGTTGGATAGAGCTCTGAGGAGTTAGATGCAGACTTGGTGTCACCCACCTATGACGGCACTGATTGGCCCATGGAGTCTGGGCAGGGCAAAGGCCTCCTTGGGAAGGAAAAGCCCCCACTGCAGGAGCCACCGTAGAGGGCAAGGGCATGGGTGCCGATGGCTTGGACAGCCCCCTCCTCATGAAGAACCCTCGTGGATCTCTGAAAATCAGGCTGGCGGTGGCGAAATACCAGGCACGGAAGCCCCCTGGTCTCCAGACACCTCGTCCAGTCCGTTCCTTCCAGCTCCAATGGAAAATGCACTCACCGGGGGCTCCTTTGTCTCCTCCCTTCTGTCAGCCGCTTTGGATACAACAGAGTGGTTTCTCTACACTAGGCAGTGGGGGGGCGGCGGCCCTTTCCAGCTCCTAACACCTGCAGACGGGGTCAGGCTTGAGGGTCAGCCTGGAGGCAGATGCCACATATGCCACTGCCCATGTCCAGCTGGGCATCACCTCTCTTCCTACCTCTGCTGGCTGATGCTGTACTGGGCGCACAGCTGTGGACAAGGTTTGCAGATGAGGGAGCTGCCCACAGGTTCCAGCTATGTGCACCGAATCCCCCAGCCCCAAAAGGCATCAGGAGGGCAAACCAGTTGCCAGAGAAGGAAGCTCCCAGAAACCTCTTATTGCCTCTAGCCACATTTTAGAGCCAAACAGATGTACTTGCTGTGAAAAACCCCAGGAGGTATACACGGAAACCGAGGCTCAGGAAAGCAATGGGGCTCACAGAAGGCCACACAGCAGTGGCCTCGTCTGTGGAAAGACAAGGTCCTCACTTCCCCCTTCTGGGCCAGCCACCCCCTGAGTCTCCCAGCCATACTCTGGATTCCTAGCGGGACCCTCTGTCCTCCACCTCCCTGGCCACCTCCACCCTCCACCTCCCTGGCCACCCCTCCACCATGTGTGCCAAGAACGCAGGACCCTGCTGCCCCTGGTCTGCCACGGTCACAGCGGGTCTCTCTGCAGGCCCACTGCCTCCTGTTCTGCGTGTTGGGGCCCCAGTGTCACCCAACTCTTACCTACCCCCCGCCCCACCCAACACAGCAGCTCAGAGCCTGCAGTCAGTGCATTCAGGGAATCCTTCCACCCACGGCCAGGAAAGGGCCTTGGTTTGTGTCCCTGGAACAAGTGAAAGAGCTGAACAGGCTGAACCAAACTCCCGTGGATCAAATCTTAAGCCTCTGTAATTCTCCCTGGTTGGTAGGGGAAGGACCACATGGTATTCTCATCTAAAATCAAACCAGAAGAATCCCTCTCAGTGTCCTGGGGCAACCTCCTGTAAGGCTAGAGAATAGGATACACCCAACCCCCCAGGACACTGTTCAGGGATACAGGGCAAAGGTGTACGATTACTATGATGGTCTATTCACTCTGAGTGCAGAAAGCTTTGGCAAAGCAGCTAACTGGAAGCACAGGGCTTTATCTGTAAAGACATTCCATTGGTATTTAAATGATGCTGGGCTGGAGTTGGAGGCTCGACACTGGTTGCTTAGTATTTCCCATATGGAGAAGGAAGCAGAATAACTGTTTTGAGGGAAAATAAACACCTGGGGACTTTGAAGGCCCAGAAAGTCTGACAAGACCGAGTAGGAGCGAACACAAAAAGCTGGCCGGACTGATTCTTTCTCATGGGACCCTCTGCCACATCTCTGGGGTTTTAGATCGGAGATCAAGATCTCCTCTGGAGGACCTTGGAGAAGAAAGGAATGTGAGACTCACGGAAGGAAGGGTGTGACCTTGACTTCAGAAAGTCCTCACTCAACCCCCAGTGACCCCTGAGACGAAGGCCCTGCCTTTCCCAGATGCTTTTTGACTAGAGGCTCCCACGGCGTGCTCTTCCAGGAGCCTGGCAGAACCACCCTCTGGCAGGTGCAAGGTACAAGCAAGGAGAGAAGGAGACAGAAAGAGGATTGAAAACTTTGCTCATAGATATTCTTCCAGTGCTGTTGAATGCGGCTCCTTTGTTTGTTTTGACAATGGATCTTATCTTTTGGCGAGGGCTGTGTTCAGAACTATTATTACCCTATATAAAAGGCTCGCCGCCTTTCTTCCCACTTGTTCAGCGGCACCGGAGTGGCATAGCAAATTTAATCGAAGAACCAGCTCCTGGGAGAGTCTTCCGAGACGTTCCCCTTCCTCCTAATGCTGTTATCTCCCCCTTCCTTGTGTTGGGGAAGCATAAAAATCACAAAAAAGTCATTCTGAGCATATTCTTCCCGATAATTATTGTCAGGCTCGGAGATAAGTGCCCTACGTGATGTAATGTGTGTTAGGAGGACCCCTGAATGCAAATCCTGCTGCGGTGGCCGCCAGACAATGCTCCCCCACATCGCTGGGGCCTCCGCATTTTGCCAGAGACAAGAGAGCGCTTTGATTTTTTGTGTTTTGATAAGGCGCAATCTGGGGGCCTTTATCTCCACTGTTATATTTAAAGATGACATTCTAGCCCTGCCATCTTACCTATTGTTTTGACCCTGATTATCTCCAAATGTTGTTGTTTAGTCAAACTCGCCAGCTTAATGAAAGGCCTGCTCCCAATTTAAGGAAAATTATTTAAATGCAGACTATCCTATACACCGCAGTTTCCAAAATAACTAGGTGGTTAATCAAAAGTTAATTGTATAATTCTCATGCAGATTAGGGCCTCTTGCAAATGAATCCCAGGTTGTGATTATTAAAAAAAATAAAAGGTGGGGGAGTGTGGAGCAATGCACAGAGGCCCACTGTCTGGTAAACAATCAGGCTCAGTTTAATTTGTGGTAAACAAAGTGATGATACACTAGGGGTCTCCAAAGGAGAAAAAAAGGTGAAAATAAATTAAAGCACAACATACAGATATGATCTTTTTGTTTGAGGCCATCTTCCAAAAACATTCACTAAATGAATAAAAGGCAGCCCATTAATATTTACCGGAAGCCAGGAACTGTACAAAGACCCACAAATCCATAATTATACTGCAATTTTAGGAGGGGGCCTGGGCAGCAGATGGCCACTCTCCTCCACCACAGTGACTTCCACTGCTGCCCCCTCCTCGGGGAAAGTGATACAATGCCCACTCACCTCCTCGATGTCTAGGGCGGCACACCTGACTACCTTGCTTTGTCTTCCAAGTGAATGTCAAACACCTGCCCTGCCCTGGGGATGGCTGGTTGTGAACAGTCGGCATCCGATCAGTCTGCAGGCTCCTAGAAGAGGTGGGGGTGTTGGCAGGGGGCAAACATCTGCTGGAATGTGGAGAAGAGAAGGGGCCTGAGCAGCTTCCGCTTTGGTGCTCATGGAGCGTGGAGCCAAGGCCCTGCTTAGCAGCAATGACCGCGGCCTTGCCTGCATTTCTAGTAGAAGGAACACTGTTCCAAAGGCCTCCACCTTCAGGGAAGGTACAACTCTGATCATCTCTCTGTTGAGTTACAAGGGGTGAGGACAAGTGTCTGGGCAATGGAAAGCATTCGGACCCCACATCCTTCTCCTCAGGTGCTTTCATATAGCAGGGATTCCACGACAGAATCCCGGGACAGGTTGGAAGCATTTTTGCCGAGCTGAATCGTAGAAATCAGCTGTGGGGCTGCACGTTCTGGAAACTCTCCTGACATGCTGCATTAATGCGTAAGTTTCCTTGCTCCCAGATTCCAGGCTGAACTTTAAAAGACTGAAATAAGTCTTCCCCGCTCTCCAACCGATCAACTCTGTCCTGCTTGGAGGAAATAACTCTGAAAACTGCGACTGGAGAGGAGGGTCACTCTGGCTAGCTATTTGTGACCGTCCCAGGAAGGGCTCCTAGTCCGCCCCCATCCACCTACCGCCCCGTGGGGCCAATCCCAGAGCCGTCACTTTCAAGGCAGAAACCTGCAATTCCTCTTATTTCCACCACTGGCACAGAAAGGAGGCCAAGATCTAAGCAGTTCCCAGAAGCTCCACTGGCGTCTCCACAGACGGCACCAGCCTCCTTCTCAGACAGCGGCTGCACTCGCCTTCCCCTTTTGTCGAGCCTGTCTCCTGGGTGCCCTAACTCAAGTCCCACAAACTGGGTGGCTTGAAACAGAAATTGTCTCACAACTTGGGAGCCAGAAGTTTGAAAACAAGGGGTCAGCAGGCCTCGCTCCCTCTGAGGGCTCCAGGGGAGAACCCTTCCTGCCTCTTCCAGATCCCGGTGGCACCGGGAGCTCCCTGTCTTGTGGCCACGTGACTCCAGTCTCTTCCTCCACCGTCACACAGCGTTCTCCCTGTGTGTCTCTGTCTTTGCAGGGCTGTCTTTTTACCTGCCATTGGGTTAAGGACCCAGGGACCCACTCTACTCCAGTATGACCTCATCTGAACTAAATAAATTTGCGAACAGCCTGTTCGAAACGAGGTCTCGTTCTGAGGTGCCGGCTTAGGACTTGGATATTTCTTTAGAAGGGTGGGAGGGGAAGACGCCATTCAGCCCACAGCAGAGCAGCGGAGCTCTGGCTTGAATGCAGCCTCTGTCATGAGCGGCCTGATTCCATCTCACGCCCTCCACCGATGGGAGCCACCTCTATCTGCATGCAAGCTACAGCCTCAAAGGAATGCCCTTTGGGGCTGCGACAGGACTCCGCCGGCAGGGAGGAGGCTGCCGGCAAGTGCGAGGCAGAGGGACTAGCTGGGAGGAAATGAAAGCAATTCCTCCAAGATGCTGCCCCTCTGGGGAACAG
This sequence comes from Ateles fusciceps, assembly GCA_036589455.1. Taxonomy (NCBI): domain Eukaryota; kingdom Metazoa; phylum Chordata; class Mammalia; order Primates; family Atelidae; genus Ateles; species Ateles fusciceps. The sequence continues at coordinate 4,296,461 of JAZHEH010001784.1, read as the reverse complement.
CCTGGCGACCCTGTCTGAACTGCTGCGGCCACCGACACCTGCTAGCAAGACGCTCTCCCGGGCCCGGGCTGGCTCCGCCCCCTTCTCGGGCCCCTCTGGGCCTCCCGCGGCCGCAGACGCGCGCCCTCTGGCGGCCCCGTCTGGACGCACACGGCCTGGTCCGCAGCCCCGGGTGGACGAACTCCCAGCCCCGCCGCCTGGCGACACAGGTGGCGCCTCTGCCATGGCGGGGGAAACCTGCAAACTGACTTTCCAAATCAGCCATCCGTTCCTCCCAGGCAATACCAAACAGCTGGTAATCCGTGCAGAGCAAACCATCACGTCTTCACAACGGAGAAGAGCCCCGGCTCCTAACCAGGCCTGTGGAAGCAGCCGCGGATTTTACTCCTCAGGACTTTCACGGGCTCTCAATCTGGCCACGGCAGCCACCTCATACATCTTAATAAACCCTCCATTAGAGAGAAACCTTTGAAAGGAAATTGTCCAGTAATACGCACTTTCCAATCGAAACACATGGGAGTCTTTAAATATTTACCGCACATAAATAAAGCATGCTGTGTAGCGGCCGCTTCTGAGCACCTGCGCACGCCACGAATCCATGGGCGCTGGGTGTCAACATTGATGTACGAATAATAATATTAAGCACAGAAATATACGGCGCCGGGAGAGGTCTAACCGCACGGGCCCCTGGAAAGAAACTTTTCTCAGGGCTGTTTCTGAAGGTGGGGTGAGTGTCTCCCTCCTGACCTGACCGGAGCGGGTGGGGCCGAGGTGGAGAATGGCTCGAGCAGGCGCCGGAGCAGGGCGGTGCACAGCCAGGGGTGCAGCTCTGCCACCTGCGGGGGAGACCCGGCAGAGCCTGGCGGCGCCCTGGCTGCGTCCCCTGCCCTGGGCCTCGCTAAGGTCCGTGCGGGCTGCGCCGAGCTGGAGAAGGAAGGTGCGAATCCGGCGCTTCCCCGAGGCGGCCCCGGGCGAGCAGGGAGGCCAGCCCCTGCTCCTCGGCCCACCGCGCAGTTTCTCCCCCTGCGGGAGCGGCCGATCCAAGGCCGTCCCCGCTGCTCTCGGAGGAAGGGCATGGCCGCCGCGGTGGGCGCTGAGCAAGTGGGCTCCGGGCGCCCCGACTCCCCAGGCTGTGCTCCCTGCCAGGCCCAGAGGGTGCGCCCGGGGGGGAGGCTCCCAGGAGGCCGCGCGGGGCCGGGAAGCCTGAGCTCGGGCCCCAACTACGGACAGCTCCTGCTCCTCCCGCTGAGAGTGTGGGCTTCACCCGCGAAGACGCCCGTGAAACAGAGGGGGACGCCGTCCACCCCCACCTGTGGGATCGCGGGGTGGGGGGTGGAGGGAAGGGGGCGTCAGGGGTCCCCGCGGCCCCGCGGGGAACGCTCAGCGCGGCCGGGAGGTGGGGGCGCGGCCAGGACAGGGAGGGGCCGCAGGAACTCGCCCCGTCTTCGGCAGTTCAGCCCGCGGAGAAGCGGCACCGCGCCCCCCACCAACGAGGAAACGGGGGGCGCCGAAGGGCCCTGGGGCGTTCGCGGAGAAGCGCCCGGCTCCGCTCCCCCGGCCGTGCGGCCCAACCCCCGGGGGGGACTGCCCGGGACGCGGGCGTGGGGTCCCGTGGGGTCTCGCGGCCGCCCCTGGCCTGCGGCCACTCTCCCTGTATGCTTGGGAAACGGAACCGAGAGGCCTGACCTGTTCTGGTGGGGACCGAGACGCCGACGCCACCCGCGGGCGAGCGGAAACCTCTTGGGGTCCCGGGCGCGCTCGCCCTCTGGCGGCCGGCCGTGGAATGGACGCCGCCGCAGCCGGACTCCACTCCCGTCCATCAAACCAACAAGGTCAAATGCAATCTGTTGGTTAAAGCCGCCTCTGGTTACTATGGCAACGGGAGACATAGTTGAACCCGAAGTGTGATTAAGCTGCTCCTTGTTCCACATTAACTTGGTAAGGAAAACAGCTTCATTCCCGCTTTTCCATACTCCCCGCCTCTGTGCAGGCCACGTCCTGGCCTGCAGGGTTTCCAAGCCCGGGCTGTCTTCCCACGCAGGCCCTGCCGGCTTCTGCGAGCAGCACGGGACCGGGCCACAGACGCCCAGGCAGCCTGGGATGTGATGGACTGCTCGGCAAGCAGGGCGCCCACCCCCCTTAATATTCGTGGGCACTTCCCTTTGAGGGAAGGTTCTGGAGCTGGGCTGCCGTTTCAGGCCCAGCGCAGCCCGGCTGCTCCCCCCGGGAGTGTGCGCAAAACCCTTCAGCCCTGGGCCCTATTCCTCAATGCGGAAGGGCCTAGAGCCCGCAGCACTATGTGAGAATTAAAAGGCATAATCCATGAAAGGCACTTCAAAACTAAATTTAATTTAAAATTTGTACTTAGAGTAGTTTTATAGAAAAGTGGCAGGTGGCCCAGAGGTTACCCTTCCCTTGTTGCCGGCATCTGACGTGAGTGTGCACACCCCGCACACCAGGGAGCCAGTACCGATGCACTATTAACGACTGAAGTCCTTCGTTTTTTTCCGATTTTTTTATTTTTCCATTTTTACCTAATGCCCTTTTTCTGCTCCAGGATCCCCGATCACATCTGGTCCTCCTGTCTCCCTAGGCTCTTCCTGGTGGTGACGGCTTCTGCAACTTTCCTTGTTTTTAGTGACCTTGGCAGTTTTGAGGAGTACTGGTCAGCTATTTTGTAGAATGTCTCTCAATTTGGGTTGGTTTATCTGATGTTTTTAATGATTAGATTGGGGTTAAGGGGCTTGGGGTTTCACTCACATGATGTGATATCAACAGTGCATAGTCTCAGCATGACTACAGCATCCATCATTGTTGACTTTGATCGCCCGGCTGAGATAGGTCAGGTTTCTCTGTGGCAAAGTGACTCTTTTTCCTTCTTTTCAGGCTGTCCTCTTTGGAAGGAAGTCATTCTGCTTAGCCCACACTTACCCAGCTGGGAGTTAGGCAGCACCTCCTGGAGGGCGGAGTGTCTAAGTAGATTATTTAGAATTCTCCTGAGGCAAGATGTGCCTTTCCTCCTCCATTTGTTTATTTAATGAGCCATCTATTTATATCAGCGTGGACTCGTGGGTATTTATTTTATACTTTAAGTCTTAATTCAGTGCATTTTTTTATTGGCTTGTTCTTAGCTTTGGCCATTGGGAGGTCTTTCAATTCCTTCCTGTGTTCCTTTAACATACTGTTAGCGTTCTGCTTTTCTAACACTGACTTCCTTTCTGGCACTACGGAATGCTCCAGGCTCATCTCGCATATTTCCTGCCCCAGTCCCAGAATTGCCCTTTGCCGTAAGCAACTCTGTTTCCCTTCGCTGGAAAATGGTATTAGAAACCAAGCTCTGGACACAGAGCTTACTTGTTGCAATTGGGGGTCATTGCTTCAAGAGGGACTTTAAAATCTAGCACACAGTAACTGCTCAATAATTGTTGGTTATCAATATTATTAGTACATAGCAGACATTGTACTGAGGGCAAGGGATGTAAGTAGCATGTGGGGTCAGTGCTCACTAGACTCACAGCCTGGGGGCAAAGATGCACTTGTGAAAAATTCTGCTGCACAGAGAGAAGGGCTTTGATGGATGCCCAAGGTGTTAAGGGGCACAATAAAGCAGCATTAGAAATGCCACAAAGGACCATGGATGTAAATTACCCTCCACTGGACTGTTATGTGAAAGAAGCAAGCTACACAATAGCGTCAATTGTATGATCCCAGCTTTGTCATATAAATGAGAGAGCGCGCACGCATTTCAGGAGGTAATTTTTATTTCTAGTATTGTACAGTGTGTGGAAGTAGCTGGTACAGTTGCAGTGATGTGCACTATCCTCCCCTCTGAGTCGTGGTATTATAGGTAAAGTTCTATGCATTCCTTTTTATGCTTATCTAAATTTTCTGAAATAAATTCATGAATCTGTACAACTCCTTTAAAGGAATGTTTGGAAGCTAGAAGAAGGGAGCTGATTTGCTTTCTAGTCAGAGGTTCCATGGGTCCCTGCTGAGATGCCAGGCAGACCCGTGGGAGGGGCAGGAACCTGTGGGTATTGGCGGCTGATGTCTTCATGCCTGCAGGCCATGCTGCCTACCGCCCACCCGAGTGAGTGGTGGGGTTGCTGGTCTTTGGGGACTGACAGCCACACTGGGGGAATACCGAGGCTCAGTGAGGGCTGGAGAGTTTTGTATAAATGTATGGGGTGCGAGTGCAATTGCTGCACGTATAGATTGCATCGTAATCAAGCCAGAACTTTTAGGGTAGCCAGCACCCGAATAACATGTGTGGCACCCATTAAGTAATTTTTCATCTTCCACTCCCTTCCCACCCTCTCACCCTCTGAGTCTCTGTTATCTATCTAATTGCTATTTCGTTCACTTCTATCTGCAGGGCACAGAGTAGGTGCTCAATAAATTTCTTTAAATGAATTCATTTGAGAACCAATAAAATGCTGGTACTTGCAGTGTCGTAATCAGAAATGTGAATTTTGCTTTTGGGCCAAGAGGACCATGCTCATCAGCTTTCACGCACCATCATCTGAGTCAAGTTATCTTTGTGGCCATCCCCACCAGGCCCATTCTTGGAATTCTAGGGGTTCTTTGGCCTCTGGAAATCTGGAGCCAGCACTCTGTGATGCCCATGAGGAGGGTGCCTGCACTTGCTGCGCCTTCCATCCTTCCCTGCCCTCAGGGTTCGGCCCTTGGCCCCAACCACACACTCAGCTTGACTCTGGACCCCAGGTGGCCTGCCCTGAGGACAAGGAAAATCTTCCAAGTGGCCAGCCCTGGAACTAAGGGTCCACACACTCAGCTTGACTCTGGACCCCAGGTGGCCTGCCCTGAGAACAAAGAAAGTCTTCCAAGTGGCCAGCCCTGGAACTAAGGGTCCACCCTACTCAGGCCTAGCCAGCAGCTGCACCCACCTCACTGGGGAGGACTCAAGCCCCCGCTGGAGCTGCTATCTGTCTCTAGTGACAAACCTGGGGGGCAGGGCTAAGGCCAGGAGCCAGCAGTGCTGAGAGTCTAATGGGGGGGCATGGCGGAAGGTCCTATGTAGCAGGGCCCCAAGGGGGCAGGACTGTGAGGTCGGGTAGGGGTTCAGGTCAGAAGTGGCCCTACCAGGAATATATGACTCACCAGGGAACATCAATGGGTGACTGACATGGAGACTCTTTGGGAGACAAGCTTGGGAGTGCATCACGGGCTGTTCTGCACAGCTCTGTGGGCACCAAACTCAGAGACGAGGGTAATTTCTGAGCCTAAGGAGAGATGGGGATGAGCCCCACTTGACTTGTGGGAGTCGAAACCTGTGAGATGCGGGTCTGCGGGGCAACTGGCCAGGAGGAGGCCCTGAGCTAACCCACATGGTATTTCAGGACAGCTTTGGGGTACGGTCCTATGCACACTCAGGATGAGTGCTCCCCATGTGAGGCGACACCACCCAGAGCTAGGTTATTTTGCAGGGCCTTTTCATATGAGCAGCAAAAGCATTTCAGACTTGTGCTTTTTACTGACTTCCCGATCCACTCATGTTGTTTCTTCGGATCCCATAGAGAATCCTTTAAAATCCCCCTATGCCCCAGGGACAAAGTGCTCAGCACAGTGCACCACCGCACACATTCGCATTGCTCAGAATCCAAGGGACACAAAATAGAGACCCATTGGCCAGGTTGAACACACAGCATTAGGCTTCTGACCGTTGTCTGGGAGTCCCGCCCCAGCAGGTCCACACCACCTCCTGCTGGAGACCAACACCCTCCCCCACCCCCAAATCCCATCACTGGAGCTGAGTATGCCATAATTTATTTCACTTTTGTTAGGTTTGCTCTTTCTGATTGCCAAAAATGTTAACTCCCATGTTTGTGGCGGATTGTTATTTTCACTCTTATTGTTTTGACACTCTTAATTTGGCGTGTTATTTCTGAGGTATATAAGTTTTAAAATTTTTGTAGCTAAATGTATTGACCTTTTTATTTTTTGAGACAGGATCTCACTCTGTCACCCAGGCTGGAGTGCAGTGACATGATCAAGACTCACTGCAACTTCAGCCTCCTGGGCTCAAACGATCCTCCCACCTCAGCCTCCTAAGTAGCTGGGACTACAGGTGTGAGCCATCACACCTGGATATTTTTGTATTTTTTGTAGAGACCAGGTTTTGCCATGTTGCCCAGGCTGGTCGCCAATTCCTGAGCTCAAGCAATCTGCCCTCCTTGGCCTCCCAAAGTGCTGGGATTACAGGTGTGAGCCACTGCTCCCAGCCTGACCTTTCCTTTATAATTTCTTTTACTGCATAGAAAGTCAACTTTCCTATGGGAAAATACAATAAAATCAATTCACTCATTCGCATAATACACATACATTAATTCTACGGGGATTAATCTAAACATTTTTACAACTAAAAATATGTACAAAACAGAAAGATAGGAAAACATTTACATTGCTTGGGGTAGGCAAGGTCCTCTCAAAATAAATAATACTCAAAATAGATAAAACTTCATAAGAACAAAATGATAGATTTGGTCACATAAACTTCTAAATGGCAAAAGGCACTCTATCTACCTATATTACCAACGATGAGCTAAAATCTATTCTACGTAAGGCATCATTACAAGTAAAGAAGGAAAAGACAGTCTGGACACAGTGGCTCACACCTGTAATCACAGCACTTCAGGAGGCTAAGGCAAGAGGATAGCTTGAGCCTAGGAGTTCCAGACTAGCTAGACAATACAGTGAGACCTCATCTCTGCAAAAATTAAAAAATATATTAGCCAGGCATGGTAGCACATACCTGTAGTCCCAACTACCGTGGAGACTGTGATGGGAGGACTGCTTAAGCCCAGGAGGTTAAGGCTACAGTGAGCCAAGATCGTGAGCCACTACACCCCAGCCTGGGCAACAGAGACTATGTCTCAAAAACATATTAAAAATAAATAAATAAGAAATAAGGGACAAAGCCATGCAAATGATATGGACAAGCTATTCACAGAAGGAATTAAACTGGTTTAAAATGTCCAGCCATACAAGTTAATCGGGCAAAATGCAATTAAAACAAAAATGTATTGGCATTTTACTATCCACCAGTTGACAAAAAATTGAGAATATCTTTTGTTGGTGACGGTATAAAGGAACATGAACATTCATACAATGTTGGGGGGGGGAATTTAAGTCAATATCACCTTTGTAGAGGAATTTACAATAGCTATTAATATTTTTAACGAATACATCCTTAGAATCAGCAATTACAAAGCTAGAAATGTTTTATATTTAAATACTTACACATTGCAAAAATATTTAACAGGATGCCCACTGAAGCACTACTTGTAATTGAAAAAACATGGAAATAACCTAAATGTACATTCTGGGGATGGTTTAAATAAGCTATAGTACTATATGGTATAGAATGTTCTGCTTTTAATAAAAAGAATAAAAGATATTCATATACCTAAAAATGAAAGATGTTTATGAAATATTATGTGGTGGGGAGGGAATGGGGAAAACAAGTTGTAGAATAATATCTATTTTTGTGTTAGAGGATTTTTTTAAATGTCTTCTATTTATACCTCATTTCTTCTTTCTTGTTAGTTAATGAAAATTGCAAGGGTGTTAATTTACTTTTGCTTTCTGCTTGGGATAAACTGACATATTTTTATGCATAAAAGTCTTATTTTAATTATTTTCTTTATTTCCGTGTTTAATTATATTTTATCTCCTCTTCGACAATTTTTATTTAAGAAAGTGGCTTTTAATGTTCTGATTAGTATGTTGGAAGAGTTTTGTGTTTGTTCAAAGGTGTATCCATAATTTCTAGTTTATTGGATACTAATTAGAGAATGTGGCCTGGTCAGTTTCTACTTCTGGGAGCTTTCTGAGATTTTCTTTGAGTGCTGGTGTATTAGTCTATTTTCACACTGCTATGAAGACATACCTAAGACTGGGTAAGTTATAAAGAAAATAGGTTTAATTAGCTTGTGGTTCTGTGGGCTGCACAGGCTTCAGCTTCTGGAGAGGCCTCAAGAAACTTACAATCATGGCAGAAGGCAAAGGGAAAGCAGGCACATATTCACATGGCTGGCAGAGAGAGAGAGAGAAAGCAAGAAAGAGAAAGAGAGAACTGCTACACTCTTTCAAACAACCAGATCTTGTGAGAATTCACTCACTATCACAAGTACAGTAAGATGGAAATGTCCCCCACGATCCAATCACCTCCCACCAGGTTTCTCCCCCCAACACGGGGAATTACAATTCAGCATGAGATTTGGGTCAGGGTGTAGGGCCAAACCATATCATTCTGCCCCTGGACCCTCCCAAATCTCGTGTTCTTCTCACATTTCAAAACACAATCATGTGATCCCAACAACCACCCAAAATCTTAACTCATTCCAGCATTAACTCAAAAGTCCAAATCCAAAGTGTCATTTGAGACAAGACAAGTCCCCTTGCCTATGATCCTGTAAAATCAAAACAAGCTGGTTACTTCCAAATACAATGGGGATACAGTTATTGGGTAAATGCTCCCATTCCAAAAGGGAGAAATTGGCTCATGGTTCTGTGGCTGCATAGGCTTCTTAAAGTGACTACAAACCCCCACGCAAGTCCAAAACCCAGCAAGGCAATCATTACATCTGATAGCTCCAAAATAAACTTTTTGACTCCATGTCTCACATCAAAGCCACACTGACAGAAAAGGTGGGCTCCCAAGGCCTTGCACAGTTCTGCCCCCTGTGGCTGTACAGGGTACAGCACCTGAGGCTGCTTTCACAGGCTGGCATTGAGAGCCTGCAGCTTTTCCAGGTGCACAGTGCAAGCTGTCAGGAGATCTAACGTTCTGGGGTCTGGAGGATGATGGCCCTCTTCTCACAACTTCACCAGGCAGTGCTCCAGTAGGAACTCTGGATGGGGGCTCCAACCCCATATTTTCCCTTTGCACTGCCCTAGTGGAGGTTCTCCATCAGGGCTCCGCCTCTGCAGCAGAATTATGCCTGGACATTCAGACATTTTCATACATCCTCTGAAGTCTAGCCAGAGGTTCCTGATATAGTTTGGTTGTGTCCCCCACCCAAGTCTTATCTTGAATTGTAACTCCCATAATTCCCACATGTCATGGGAAGAACTAGGCAGGAGGTGATTGAATTATGGGAGCAGGTCTTTCCTGTACTTTTCTTGTAATAGTGAATGAGTTCTGTGAGATCTGATGGTTGTAAAAATGGGAGTTTCTCTGCACAAGTTCTCTCTTTGCCTGCTGCCATCCACATAAGACATGACTTGTTCCTCCTTGCCTTCTGCCATGATTGTGAGGCCTCATGAGCCATGCGGAACTGTAAGTTCACTAAATTCTTTCTTTTGTAAATTGCCCAGTCTTCAGTATATCTTTATCAGCAGTGTGAAAACAGACTAATATAGCTCCCAAGCCTCAATTCTTGACCTCTGCTCACTCTCAGGCTTAACACCATATAAGCCACCAAGGCTTCTGGACTGCACCCTCTGGAGTAGCAGCTTGAGCTGTACCTTGGCCCCTTGTAGCCATGGCTGGAGATGGAGCCACTGGGAAGCAAAACACCATGGCCCAAGGCTGCATAGAGCAGTGGTGTCCTGGCCCTGGCCCACAAAATTTTTTCCTCCCAGGACTCCAGGGGGTCGAGGTGGAAGGGGCTGCCACAGAGGTCTCTGAAATGCCTTGGAGGCATTTTCCCCATTGTCTTGGCTATTAACATTTGGCTCCTCTTTACTTATGCAAATTTCTGCAGTTCGCTTGAATTCCTTTACAGAAAATGGGCTTTTCATTTCTACCACATGGCTGGGCTGCAAATTTTCCAAACTTTTATGCTCTTCTTCCACTTTAAATACAACTTCTGATTTCAGATCATCTCTTTGCAAACACATATGAGCATACACTGTTAGAAGCAGCCAGGTTAGATCTTGCATGCTTTGCTGCTTAGAAATTTTGTCTGCTCAATACCCTAAATCATCTCTCTCAAGTTCAAAGTTCAACAGATCCCTAGAGCAGGGGCACAATATCGCCAGTCTCTGCTAAAGCATATCAAGAGTGCCTGTTACTCCAGTTCCCATAAAGTTCATCATCTCTATCTGAGACCTCAGCCTGGACTTCACTGTTGATATCATTATCAGCATTTTGGCCACAACAATTCTACAAGTCTCTAGAAAGTTCAAAGCTTTCCCTCATCTTCCTATCTTCTTCTGAGCCCTCCAAACTGTTCCAACCTCTGCCTGTTACCCAGTCCCAAAGTCACTTCCACATTTTCAGGTATCTTTATAGCAATGCCCCACTTCTCTGGAACCAATTTTCTATATTAGTACTTTTTCACACTGCTATAAATAACTACTTGAGATTGGATAATTTAAAAGACAAGAGATTTAATCAGCTCATGGTTCTGAGGGCTATCAGGGTTCTGCTTCTGGGGAGGCCTCAGGAAATTTACAATCAGGTAGAAGGTGAAGGGGAAGCAGGCACTTATTCACATGACTGGCAGGAGAGAGAGAGAAAAGTGCTACACACTTTCAAACAACCATATCTCACGAGAACTCACTCACTATCACAAGAACAGCCAGGGGAAAATCCACCCCCATGATCCAGTCACCTCCCCACCAGATTCCTCCCCCAACATTGGGGATTATAATTCAACATGAGATTTGAGTGGGGACACACAGAGTCAATCCCTGTCAGCTGGTATACATATTGTTTATGTTTGATGAGTTCTTGAAGACATGATGTACACTCTGTCAGTTGCATCAGCACCCATATCATTACATCCTTATCAATTTCATCAGAGAATTTTTTACATCTTCATTCATTTCTTACCTCCTTGTTCTACCACAGCCCATAGAATCAGCACAGGCATGTTAAGTTCTCCCCTAAATGTCACGTTCTGTTCATTTCTCACATTCTCCTATTTTCATGGAGAATGTCTTGAGTCCATTTCATAAAGGTCATAATCTTTCACAAGCATGATAAGCATGAGATTTCTAAATGTTTACCTGCTTCATATGGGAAACACTTGTAAAAGGAAGGCTTTTTCTTTAAAACTTCCTGATACCTTATCCTGCAAAGATGCTCAAATAGCCTAAATTGTTTTGCTTTCATTTCCTCCTTTCTGGGTAAGGGAACATATTATCTGGCACACATGAGCCCCACCCATTCTGTCCCTTCTTGTCATCTTTCTCTCTGACTGCATCACGGTGGGCTCCTGTAAATGGGAAAGGCAAATGGTTGAGCATAACCCAGTTCAGTGGCCAGAGCCCCAACAGTGACATTTGGGCCACTCTCCTTAATTCTTCCTGGGACAGCTGCCCAGAGTGTCAGTTGGGATCTCCCAGCAGGCTTGAGATGGATGCAGTTTGCCTTCCTCCTCAGACCATGCAGAACCTGGAAGAATGGTCCACCCACCTGGATGCTTCCAGTTCTCTGCCCAACTCTGCCACTGTAGACAAAGGGTTTCCCTGGGGGACTGAGCCATCCAGAATGCATTGGGCCTGCCGATCCCCACCACCATCATACCTGCCTGGGCTGAGAAGAGTGTTTGTTGGTAGGAATAACCTGGCAGCAGGTAGAGAAACTTCTAGATCTGAAGCTCTCTGGGCACAATCAGGGAGGGTTCTTGTGCCTTGATGTTCAGCAGAGGCTCTGCACCTTGAATATGGGTGCTGATAGCATAGGAGGAAAATATATAATATGCTACCCATGGATATATTTCTCAGCCCCTCACCACTGACAACACACGGCAAAAATTATCATCAATCCCAGTAACAAAAATGTTAAAGTATGACTACACTTTCTGCAGGTGAAACTGTAGGGAAAGAGGCAATCTTGTACATTGCTGGTGGGAATGCAAACGGTAAAACCCTTTTGGAAAGGGAATATGGCCATAACCAACAAAGCTTCATATGGATTTACCTTTTGCTCCAGGAATGCAGCTTCTGGAATCTACCCTAAAGATACAACTCCAACAAAATGAAAATAGAAATACACAAGGTTATTTGCTGCAGCATTAAATTGAAAGTATTGGGAATGTGCTAATGACCATATGGAAGAGGGTAGTTGAATTAACTATGGTGCATCTACTCAATAGAGTGCTATGCAGGGATAACAAGAAAGAGGAAGGCCCCTGTGAGCTATTAGTGACATTCAGGGCATACTGTCTAGTGAAAGAAAGTTCAAAAAGTATTTATATTGTTATGTGTAAGAAAGGGAAAATAATAAAATATACCTGTATCCACTCATTTGTGCAAAAAGAAACAGAAAAGATCAACCAGAAATGAATGAGACTGATACTTGCACAGTGCTAGGAAAGAGGTAGAAATGATGTGAACAGGCATAAGGGAAAGAAGAAAAGGACACCTCCCTGAGGATGATATTTGCATAGTTCTGAATTTTAGAACCATGTTAGTTTACATACTAAAAAAAAATGTTAATGAACAAGAGAAGGGGGGACACTCAAAATGGAATCCAAACAGAAACAAGTGAACCTAAATGTACTTCAAATAAACAACATAAGCACACTCAAGAAAAAGAAAAAGAACTAACCCAAGATGATTTCTAAGCACAGCATTGTATTCACACTTTAGCACTTCAGGCTAAAATCAAAAAAAAAAAATGCTGTAGAAAATAAAGATTAAACTCCAAGAAGTCCATTTGTCTTTCACAGTGGTATAGGTTAGCAATTCTAAAACTACTTTACGTACATTTTAGAATTGAGCAGAGAGGTAAATATATAGTGACTACTGAGAGCCAAGTTCTTCACTGTTGGGAAACAAATAGATAAAAGTGAAAAAGAGGAAAGTTAGAATGAACCCCATGATGTTGGATTAAAATTGAAGACATCAGCATGGATGGATAGACAGACAGACAGACAGACACACACACACACACACACATACACACATTTCCTAGCTCTGTCTGCTGATGAGAAAATAGCTGTAATGGGCACACCTAGGGCCCAGAACTTGGTTTCTAACTACCATTCTCCAAGAAAAGGAACCAAGGCTCCTTGGAGAAATTAGTGATTTCCAGGAGGATACAGGAAAAAGCAAAATAAATCTAGAATATCATGTTGTGCCAGAAATTAAGAAATCTTCAAAGAAAGATGAGAGTGTATCAAAAGGACACAGGAGCTGACATGAAGGAAGTTCCCACAAGCTAATCTGGGACACTTTGAACACCAAAATAAATCATGGCAGCAATGGGTTATAGTCCATAGAATGCAGTAAGAATCCATGAGTCCATACAGAAATAGGTACATTTAGAATAATAAAGAGAAAGAAGGAAAAGCTCTTTCTTACAGTCAAATCCTAAGTCAATGCAGAAGGAATGATGGTGTTTTTTTAAAAATCTTCATTGGGCAGCTGTCATCATAATTGTTTTAGGCAAGAAGCATCAATGGGCACTAAAACTAGCAGGTAAGAATTTCATAAGTAAAAGGTAATTATGGAGTTTCCAAGAACCACCCCCATGACACTTAATACTTATAAATAACTAAAAGAAAATAACTTTGCAGTAGAGAACCCTGGCATATACCACCCTAACCAAGTGGAAGTTCACATCACCAGTAAAGAGACAAATAGGGACCAGGCACAGTGGCTCATGCCTGTAATCCCAGCACTTTGGGAGGTTGAGGAGGGCTGATAACAAGGTCAGGAGTTCAAGACAAGCCTGGCCAACATGGTGAAACCTCGTCTCTACTAAAAATACAAAAATTAACTGGGCGTGGTGGTGCACACCTGTAATCCCAGCTACTCAGGAGGCTGAGGCAGGAGAATTGCTTGAACCCAGGAGGCAGAGGTTGCAGTGAGCTGAGATCACACCACTGCACTCCAGCCCGGGCAACAGAGCAAGACTCCGTCTCAAAAAAAAAAAAAAAATAGAGTCTGGGGAAGCAGGACAAGTAAACACAGTGTGTGACTCTTAACCAGCTCATGGGGGGAAGGAGGAAAAAGAGATTACAGTAAAGGACACTGGTGGGATACTGGCAGGACAACCAGTGGAATCCAAGCGAGGTCTATAGATTAGATACATTATGGTAGCAGTGCTGACTTCCTTATTTTGTTCATTGTACCTTGGTTATATAAGAAAATTCTTGTTTTTATAAAATACACACTGAAATATGTAGGGAAAGAGACATCGTGTCTGCAGTTTACTCTCAATGGTAACAAGTAAGATGTCACACAGAACTATAAAGCAAATGTAAATATTAGCATTTGGGGATTTTGAGTAAAGGGAACTTTGTGTTATCTCTGCAACTTCCCCGTGAATCTGAAATTATTCCAAAAAGAAAGTTGCTTTAACTGCAGGCATCCCCCACATGTGAACAAGAGAAAGAACATCATTCAGGCTTGCAAGCTAACCCCCTAAAAATCAACTGGTTCTTCTTATAGGGTCTCTTTAGGAGAGAGAAGTCCTAGGAGCTTCAGCTCACCAGAAAGGCCCTGTGAAAATGTCTCAGTAGACCATCCTAGAGCTTACACAGAAGGCCCAGCTGTCCTGCTCTGCCGCACCCACAGCCCTGCACCTCCAGAGACTCAATGAAATTCAATGGACTTTCTGTACGAGTCTAAAGGGAATGAAAGCACAGTTCAAGGGAAGCTGTCTACATATTTAAGGCCAGTAATATCATCCTCCTACTTCTTCACTCGGAATCTTTCCTTCCGTCTCCTGAATAGCTTCCCACCCTCAGCACTGCTGACATTTTGGACCAGATGATTTTGCTGTGGGATGTGGCAGCTCCCAGGGCCTTACCCACCAGAAGCAAGTAGGGGCAAAATCTGCCCCTGGTTGAGACCCACTGCTGTAGAGTCACCAATTCAGCAATGTTGTGATACAAATCCAAACTCATTTCACTCTTGGAAATGTTCCCTAAGTATTCGACCTTCCTGTTGATGTACTAACATTCGTGAAAATCTGAGCCAGTGCCTGCCATTATTTTGAGATGCAATTTTTTGTTTGTTTGGTTTTTTGGTTTTGTTTTTTTTTTTGAGACGGAGTTTTGCTGCAACACCCAGGCTAGAGTGCAATGGCACAATCTCGGTTCACTGCAACCTCCGCCTCCTGGGTTCAAGTGATTCTCCTGCCCAGCCTCCCAACTAGCTGGGACTACAGGCATGGGCCACCACGCCTGACTGATTTTTGTATTTTTAGTAGAGAAGAGGTTTCAACATGTTGACCAGGTTGGTCTCAAACTCCTGACCTCAAGTCATCCACCCGCCTCAGTCTCCCAAATTGCTGGGATTATAGGCATGAGCCATAGCACCCAGCCTTATTTTGGTATTTTTTTTTTAACATTTATTGATGACTTAGTAAGTACCAAGCAATGTACTAAGCACTTTACATGCATTTTCTCTTTTGATTCTCAAATCACATCTAGGAGGCTTAGCATATATTCTCAGCTTTGCCAGAAAACAACCAAAAGTTAGTTATAAGGAATTTCTATACATGCCTACTACACCTACCCCACAAGCAGGCCCCTGCAAAGTTCCTGGAGGCATGGCTGGCTCTGAGACGCATACGTAGGCCTGAGGCCTGAAGTAGCACAGCCCACACTGCTACCAAAAAGGTAACCAAAGCGCAATGTGTCCCTACACATAAAACTATGCTCTTCACTGTAGTGAACGCAAGTGGTTATCTACTATGTTCCTGTATCATTTTTTGACTTCCTTCAGAAGACAGAAAGCTAGCTAGCGATTGTCATTTGCAAAGATGAAAATAAATTTGCAAGGAATTGTTGTTAGTGTAAAGCAGAGGTCAGCAAACTTTCTCTGTCAAGGCCCAGATAGTAAATACTTTCAGCTTTGCCGGCCGTAGAATCTCCGTTCCAACAACTTCCCTCTGCCACCGCAGTGTGAAAGCAGCCACAAGCAATATGTAAATGCATGAAAATCGCACAGTAAATAGCGCATGTCACCAAATAGAGTTCTTTTGATTTCCTTTTTCCCAACAATTTAAAGATTAGTCTTAGCTTGCAGGCAGTACAACAGGCAGCAGGTTAGATTTTGCCCAAGAGCCATGGTTTGCTGAACCTTGGTTTCACAATAGCGAAAACATGGAATCACCCTAGGTGCTTGTCAGCAGTGGATTGGATAAAGAAAATGTGCCATGTGTACACCATGGAGTACTACACAACCATTAAAAAGAATAAAATCATGTCATTTGCAGCAACCTGGATGTAACTGGAGGCCATTATCTTAAGTGAATTAATGCAGGAATAGAAAACCAAATACCAATGTTCTCACTTATAAGAGGGAGCTAAACACTGAATACACATGAGCACAAAGATGGGAGCGACAAACACTGGAGACTACTGGAAAGGGAGGGAGAACTTTGGGCAGCCGAGGCAGGTGGGTCACCTAAGGTCAGGGGTTCCAGACTGGCCTGGCCAACATAGCGAAACCCCATCTCTACTAAAAAGACAAAACTTAGTCATGGTGGCACATGCCTGTAATCCCAGCTACTCAGGAGACTGGGGCAGGAGAATCGCTTGATCCCGGGAGGCAGAGGTTGCAGTGCACTGAAACTGTGCCACTGCACTCCAGCCTGGGCAACAGAGTGAGACTCCATCTCAAAAAAAAAAAAAAAAAAAGGAAGAGGAACGTAGGCTGAAAAACTATCAGGTCCTATGCTCACTTCCTGGGTGATGGGACCCATACCCCAAACCTCTACATAATGCAATATGCCCTGTAACAAACCTGCATCAGCCTCCTGGATCCAAAATTTAAAAAATAAAATAACGTAAGAAACGTCTTAATCCCAACCAAGCTGGGAGGAACCCTGGACATCAGCTCAAATTAAGGATAAAGAAGCAGAAGTCGGAATCAGAAAGAAATAAACAAAGACACCTATTCCCATCACCCAAGAGGCTTGCAAACAAAACACTTCACATATTTGGAATGTGAAAATCAGAAAGCACTTGGGTCAGCATGCCTTAACACTGCCCCATAACTGCTGTCCACACAAATGAGTTTTGTCTTAGCTCGGGCTGATCTGAACAAGCCACATGCCCTGTTTCTGAGTGCATTCATCACTAAGGCTGCTCTCTGAGCAGCTGAATTGGTTTTGCCAGCAAAATGCACACGGAAGCACCTTTCTGACTGAGTGCAAAGCGGCATTCTGGGGAGAGAATATCATCTCCAATCCCTGCTCTCCAGAGGGGAAGGTGAGTGTTCCAGCTCACAGCAGACAAGGCTCAGGTAGACACCCATGGCGGTAACAAAATGCAGATGCCAACCCGCTACCAGCAAGTCATATGGGATGTGACTCGGAACGTAGGCAGACGCACAGTGAGCATTCTGCACCCCAGTGCTGTTCCCACTTAAGCGAACAGCAGTTAGAATCTTCTAAAGGTGCCAAGAAGTAAAAGGGGGAAATGCAGTATTTGAACCTGCTGTGACAATGGAGCTGCCTTTAAAAACAAGGGAAAATTCCTGCAATGTAGAATCCCTAGATACGATGCAGCCAGCTTTTTGTCCAGAATGGAAACAACTGGAGAGTGGAAATGCTCATGTTTTCCTTCTATAGGTACTGCTGCTGTGTGAGATGCATCCAACACTGAGAAGCACTCTAACAATCCTAGTAGTCTATAATAATAACTTATCAATAAACTCCAACCAGTATGGGCCTTGCAAGGCCATGAGAAGTACTTGGCTTCATTATCTCACTCAGTCCCCCATATCTCTGTGAGACCGATGCTTCATAAGCCCCATTTTTGCAGATAGGAGCCCCCAAGTTAGAAGTCAACTCACTCGAGATCCCACAGCCAGAGGCTGAGTCAGAATTCACACATGGGCGGCCAGGCTCAGAGCCTCTGTCCTCAATCCCTGTTCTACTCAGCCTACGGCAGCAGACACCAGTAACTTACGCTTCTTCAGGGATTGGATTGGATTTAGGGGATTGTTGGTGTCAAATACATTTCATTTTCCTTTAACAAATGAAAACTAGTCCTAAGTATTTATGATGACTCTCAGCTACCAGCATATTCCATCAGCTGCAACTGGCCATGAACCAACCCTGTGTCCCTTCACACAGCAACTTTCATTCAATCTCATGTCTTAGTACTAGGAAAACAGAAAGATGGCCATTGATCCTCAAGGACATCCAATTTAGAAGAAGAAAAGACGGGAAATCACTTCCAACATAGTGTGTTCCTGAGGGACCAAAAATGTCCAGAACAGTAAAAGTATAAAGAAAAACTAACCCAACCCAGAGAAGCATCAAGGAAAGCAAGAAAGAAGAGGCAAGGCTTAAATGGTTACTGAGGAACAACTAACAGTGTGCCAGAATGAGAAGGTGAGAAGGACGCCCCAGGCAGAGGGGCCATCTGGAAAAAGAATGGCTGCTTCCGAAATCCCCCAGAATTTCAGAAGGGGCTGCGATGTGGATGTCTATGGAGGCATCGTCCAGACACAGAGAAGAGAGAGCCACGTGGAAACACCGAACTTGTCATTTTGGGACTTGAACTTTATCCAGAAGCTTCCCAGGAGTCACTGGAAGATTTAAGAAAGGTCCTAGCCAGGTTTGCATTTTGGGTAGGTAGCTCTCTCCACTGACAGGGCAGGGAGAATAGGATGGGAAGGGCTGTAACAAGGTCAGGCGCGGTGGCTCACACCTGTAATCCCAGCACTTTGGGAGGCCGAGGCAGGCAGATCACCTGAAGTCAGGAGTTAGAGACAAGCCTGACCAACATGGTGAAACTCATCTCTACTAAAAATACAAAAACTAGCTGGGCATGGTGGCACATGCCTGTAGTACCAGCTACTCAGGAGGCTGAAGCAAGAGAATTGCTTGAACCCGGGAGGCAGAGTTTGCAGTGAGCCACTGCACTCCAGCCAGGGTGACAGAGCAAGACTCCATCTAAAAAATAAAACAAAACAAAAACGGCCATAACAAGGGGCATGGAGAGCTGTAAGAAACTGTAATCCAGGGGAGAAGCCATGAGGAACTGATTTAAGGCTATTTCATCAGTTGGGATGAAGAGAGATGGATACATTCAAGAAATAATGGTGAGAAATTAACTGCTAGCAATATATTTAATACATGTATCCTAGATGGCAAATGTGTATAACCTATCTGACCAAAACAAAAAATTGACTCATGGAGCTAAGGACAGATGTGTGACCTTAAGAGAGTCAACCCATTGGCTTGCCAGTGACTTTTATGAGCATGACTCAAGGAAGAGCTGGGCTGGTCAGATTCTGTCTTTAGAGACTCAGAGACTTGCAGGTGCTAGAGCTGAAAGGCCACAGAGTGAGCACATGTTAGGTTGATGGCCAGGTTGGATCATCCACAAGATGACAGAGAAAACCATGGGGCAGGTGGGTAGACAGCATCAAGGGAATCACAGGCGGTAAGGCCATGTGGCCTTCAGGAGCTGGAGGATGAGAGTAACCAATGGCTGTGTTCCAGGAGGCTCCCAGCACCAGTTCACAGGAAGCCTGGGTTCCTTCTCTTCCTGCTCGTCTTGACATCACTGCCTCCTCACAGCAAACTCCCATTTTCACCTGTTCTAACCTGAGAGGTTCTGTCTCTCACATCACCAAAGTCTTAATTAGAACAAGTCCTTTAAAAAACAGTCAAAAAAGGAAAACACTCCAGTAGAAAAATGGACAAAAGACAAGAACAAGAGATCCACAAAAGAATACAGCTAGCCAATTAACATATGAAAAAACGTTCATTTCACTTGTAATTTGGCAAAGATTTGGAAAGTCGTAATAGCTGGGAAAATGTCATTCATTCGTCATGGAAATGCAATTTAGCATCTTTTTATAAAGAGCAATTTGGCAACATGTAATAAAGCCTCAAGACTTTCCTCATTCTTTGACCCATCAAATCCACTTCTGAGAATTTATCCTAAGGAAATACTAAATCAGTTCTAACTTGACATTATTTATGAGCCAAATCTGAGCTAAGAAAATACAAAGATTTAAATACTGAAGCTGTTCATTGCAGGGGTCACTTATGGAAACTACAATTCAGAAGGAACATAAATGTTCACCAATAAGAAATTGGTTAAATTAATTATAGAATGAATCAATAGGTAGATAGAACTACTAAATACTTAAACAATAAAATAATGTTTAAAACATCAAATAAACTGAAAATTGACTTTTTTTGGCAAAAGCTATATATGTGTGTGTGTATATATGTGGTTTGTGTGTATATACACACACATACATACATAAACTATGACCTATACTTTTGTAAAATAAAACATAAAAATATATTTATCCACACTTTGTACATATGTATTACATATATACACCCACACACCACATATACCATATACACACTATATGTATATAGTCATGACTCACTTAACAGGGCTGTGTTCTGAGAAATGCATTGTTAGGTGATTTCATTATTGCACAAACACTGTAGGGTGCACTTACACAAACCTAGAGGGTATCACCTGTGACACACGGAGGCTAAATGGTATAGACCATCGATCCTCAGCTACGAGCCTTTAAGGCACAACTGTACTGAATACAGGCAGTTGTAACACAATGGTAAGTACTTGTGTATCTAAACACAGAAAAGATACGGTAAAAATATGCTATTATAGGCTAGGCACAGTAGCTCACGTCTGTAATCCCAACACTTTGGGAGGCCAAGGCAGGCAGATCACTTGAGGTCAGGAGTTAGAGACCAGCCTGGACAACATAGTGAAACCCCATCCTACTAAAAATACAAAGATTACCTGGGCATGGTGACACACTCCTGTAATCCCAACTACTCGGGAGGTTGAGGCAGAAGAATTGCTTGAACCTGGGAGGTGGAGGTTGCAATGAGCCAAGATCGCGCCACTGCACTCCAGCCTGGGAGGCAGAGCAAGACTCCATTTCAAAAAAAAAAAAAAAAAAAACGTTGTTAGGGGACCACTGTCATATATGTGGTCTGTTGTTGACCAAAACATTATTCAGCAGTATATGACTATCTATGTATCACTATATATTGCTATATATGTGATGTATATACACCCTATGTACCATATACAAATTTAATATATGCGTATATAGAGAGAGGAGGAGTCATGCATTGTATAGCAATGTTTCAGCCAACAATAGACCGCATATATTACAGTGGTTCCATAAAATTAGAATGGAGCTGAAAGATCTCTATTGCTTGGTGATATCGTAGCGTAGCACAGCACCTTACTCACATGTCTGTGATGATCCTGACCCTGTGCTGGCCTAGGCTAATGTGCATGTCTGTGTCTTCATTTTTAACAAAAAAGTATAAAAGTAAAAAAAAAAAAAAAATAGAAAATAGAGAAAAGCTTACAGAATAAAGATATAAATAAAGGAAACATTGTACAGCTGGATCATGTGTTTGTGTTTTAAGCTAAGTGTTACTAAAAGAATCAAAAAGTTTGAAAAACTAAAAAGTTTATAAGGTCAAAAAGTTATCACGCCAGACGCGGTGGCTCACGCCTGTAATCCCAGCACTTTGGGAGGCCGAGGGAGGCAGATGACCTGAGATCAGGAGTTCAAAACCAGCCTGACCAACATGGATAAACCCCGTGTCTACTAAAATTACAAAAAAAAATAGCCAGTTGTGGTGGTGCAGGCCTGTAATTCCAGCTATCTGGGAGGCTGAAGCAGGAGAATCACTCGAACCCAGGAGGTGGAGGTTGGAGTGAGCCAAGATCATGCCATTGCATTCCAGCCTGGGCAACAAGATCAAAACTCTGTCTCAAAAAAAAAAAAAAAAAAGATAACAACAAGCTAAGGTTAGTTTATCATCGGAGTTTTTGTTTTTTGGTTTTTATTTTTTCAAGACAGGGTCTCACTCTGTCGCCCAGCCTAGAGAGCGGTGGCGCGATCTCAGCCCATTGCAAACTGCCTCCTGGCTTCAAGTGATTCTCCTGCCTCAGCATCCTGAGTAGCTGGGACTATAGGCCTGCACCACCAGGCCCCACTAATTTTTGTATTTTCAGTACAGATGGAGTTTCACCATATTGGCCAGGCTGGTCTCAAACTTCAGTCCTCAAGTGATCTGCCCCCTCGGCCTCCCAAATTGTTGGGATTACAGGCATCAAGTCACTGCACCCGGCCTGAGTAATTCTTTTTATAAAATTCATGTGGCCTAAGTGTACAGTGTTTTTAAAGTCTACAGTAGTGTACAGTCATGTCCTAGGCCTTTACATTCACTCACCACTCACTCACCAACTCACCCAGAGCAACTTCCAGTTCTGCAAGCTCTCCTGGTGGTAAGCGTGCTACACAGGTGCACTATTTTTTCTCTTTATTCCATATTAATATTATCTTTTATTACCATTTATACCATATTTTTATTGTAACTTTTGTTTACATATGGTTAGATACACAAATACTTACCATTGTGTTACCGTTGTCTTCAGCATTCAGGACAGTCACATGTTGTACAGGCTTGTAGCCGAGAGCTATGGCTAGACTTCATGGCCTAAGTGTGCAGCAGGCAATCTAGGTTTGTGAAAGTCACTCTACGTGGGCAGGGAGAGCATCAGGAAAAAGAGCAAAGGGATGCTGGGCTTAATACCTAGGTGACCTGTTGATCTGTGCAGCAAATCACCATGGCACATATTTTCCCATGTGGCAAACCTGCACATCCTGCACATATACTTCAGAACTTAAAATATGAGTTGAAGGGGGCGAGCACGGTGGCTCATGCCTGTAATCCCAGCACTTTGGGAGGCCGAGGCAGGCAGATCACCTGAGGTCAAGAGTTTGAGACCAGCAGGGCCAACATGGTGAAACCTTGTCTCTACTAAAAATACAAAAATTAGCTGGGTGTCGTGGCGCATGCCTGTAGTCCCAGCTACTCAGGAGGCTGAGACAGAAGAATCGCTTGAACCCAGGAGGCTGAGGTTGCAGTGAGATTTAGACTTCTAAAGCTGATTGTGTACTGTGTAGACCTAGGCTAAGGTGCATGTCTGTGTCTTCATTTTTAGCAAAAAAAGTATAAAAGTAAAAAAAATTAGAAAATAGAAAAAAGCTTATAGAATAAAGATATAAAGAAAAGAAACAGTGCGCTCCAGCCTGGGTGACAGAGCGAGATTCTGTCTCCAAAAAAAAAAAAGTTAAGGGGGAGAAACGTGCACTTTTATGCTGTTTGCACAGTGACAGAATCATCTACTGATACATTCTCAGAATGTGTCCCTATTGCTAAGCAACACATGACTCTGTGTGTGTATATATATATATATATATATATATAAAATATAGATATAGATGGATAGAGATATCACTCTATGTGTCTATACCAAATACTAATAGTAGTTATCAGTGAATGGCCCTAGACATATTTTTCTTGCCTGTTTTTCTTTTTGCATTTTGTATTCTACAATAAACATGTTGGACTTTTATAATAAGGTATTGTTTTCCTAAGCAGTTGAATTGGATGCAAGAGCAGATGACAATCCTGTCACTCCCTGTTCCTGGCAGCCACCTCCACTGCACGGCACCAGATTCTTGATGGTGTGTCCTCAACATCTCCTGACCTTGTCCCTCTCCACCCTCAGCTCCCTGCCCTACTCCAAGCCCGCAGTGTCCCTTGCCAATACTATTACAACATGACATCATTACTTCTCTCCCACCATCTGTCACCCACCCTGCAGCTAGAGTGATCCTCTAAGTAAAAACTATGCGTACCCCCCTCTTACTCCACTTGAGATCCTTTCATGGTCTCCCTTTGCTAAGAAATCAAGTACAAAGGCCGGGCGCAGTGGCTCATACCTGTAATCCCAGCACTTTGGGAGGCCTAGCCAGGTGGATCATCTGAGGTCAGGAGTTCAAGACCAGCCTGGCCAACATGGTGAAACCCCATCTCTACTAAAAAATACAAAAATTAGCCGGGCATGGTGATAGACACCTGTAATCTCAGCTACTTGGGAGGTTAAAGCAGGAGAATTGCTGGAACCCGGGAAGCGGAAGTTGTAGTGAGCCAAGATCACGCCATTGCACTCCAACCCAGGTGACAAGAGTGAGACTCCATCTCAAAAAAAAAAAAAAAAAAAAATGAAGCACAAAATCTTCAGTATGGGCTGAGGTGTCCTCCAGGATCCAACTCCAGGGTACCTCTAAGACCTTATCTGAGCAGGGTGGTTAAAGGTATATCCTCCAGAGTCTGAGGTCATAAGTTCAAGTCCTGGTTTTGCTGCTCACTCCACTTCCCTGTGCCCAGGTATTTCCATGTGTCCCCACCTGCCTCCTGCAGAGCTCTGGGGGCACTGCCTGGCACCCAGTAAGCACTCAGCAGATGTTCCCTGTCACTGTAAGTGTGTGAGCACCTTGCATATTGATTATTGTAGGGAAAGGAAAAGAGACAACTGGAATGATTCTGGGCTTTCTGGTTGTGTCATTAGCGGGAAAGCAGAGCTGTTACCAACAAAATTCCCCAAAGGAAACAGGTTTGATGAGTTCAGCTTTAGACTTCCTAAAACACCTCGGGGGGACAGCCCTGGAGCTCAGGAAGGACATTCAGCTCAGAGACAGTCTCCAGTTGCCAGCGGACCAGTAGTTGTAAAAGCTGTGACGTGGGCAAGATGATCCAAGGGAAATAGATGGGTGGGATGAACAGAACCTCGGAGAACACCAACATTCAAAGAATCTGCTGGAAAAAAAAAAAGAAACTCATGAAAGAAGCCAGAGAAACTGCCTTGAAAGCCAGAAGGAAAAGGCAAGGCTAGCACCCCAGAAGCAAGAAAAAGGAGAGTGCCGAGGGGGAAGGGGGTGGCTGAAGAGCCAGGCACTTGGGTCTCACCAGTCTATGAGCACATGTGATGGCTGTAACAGGCTGGCAGTCACCAGAGCTCACTCTTGTTCGCTGATAGAGTCCAAGCACTTAGAACAAGGTGGTACCTAGTGGATGTACAATAAATATTTGTTGACAAAAGCAGTTTTGATATGACTACAGGCCCACAGCCAGGACTCTTAGGAGTTGACTGGGAAGACAGCCTATTACCCAAAATTTTTCCCATTTGGAAAAACTCTCTGAAAACATCTCCAGGACTTGTCTTCCTCCCTTCTCAGCAGTGCTGATGAGAACAAATGCCTCCTTCATTTTCATTTTAGGCAGCTGCAGCTGCCTCGCCCTACTCCTGGATACACTTGAGCTTGAGGCGTGGAACTCTACAAAGCCCTGGTGGGGGAGGAACCCGACAGTCTCCCCAGGCAGCGACCCCCTGCGCAGCTGCTGTAATAAAGGAACAGACCTGAGAGGCAGAACCCATTGGGCTCACTGCCCCCGAAACAGGGCGCAGAGGAGAGGGCTCCTCCCCATCACCCTCAGCTGCACCTCGTCTTCTCTCAACATCAAAAACAGCTCTCCAACAATTTTTGTAATGGAACAGAAAAACTGTTCTTTATCAAGATAGAGTGGGGCAGCCATGTGCTTCTCATAAAACTGATTACAGAAAACAGATGAAAGAAGTCGATGGGGTCAGGCTGCATTTCGCATTCCCTCCGTGTTCTAGGACAGGGAAATGTTTTCCATTATATTCATTAAAAGTTCACCACCATCTGATAAAAATCTTGAGAAAGGGCATTCATGTTGCTAAATTAGCCCTAAAAGGGGACAACTTAAAGTAAAATAAATCTGACTTAAACATGAGCTCAGGTTACCCGCCTCAGACTTCCAGAAGGGTGGGTGGCTAGGGAGCATTTGAAAGGAGTTCATCCAGCCGGCCACAATGGCACCCAAGGACTAGGAAAGGTAGCAGTTTCTCCAGAGTTCTAATTGGAACACATTGGCCAGGCGTGGCTCACGCCTGGAATCCCAGCACTTTGGGAGGCCAAGGCTGAAGGATCACTTGAGGCCAGGAGTTTAAAACCAGCTTGGGCAGTAGAGCCATGCTCCCATCTCTACAAAAAAAAAATTGTTTTAGCTTTGCCAGCTGTGGTGGTATGCACTTATAGTCCCAGCTACTCAGGAGGCTCAGCTGGGAAGATCACTTGAGACCTGCAGTTTGTAGTAAACTGTAAACTGTAGCTGCAGTAAACTCTGATCACACCATTGCATTCTATCCTGGGTGACAGAACAAGACCCTGTCAGAAAAATAAAATAAAATAAATACAATAAAATACACACTCACATTTGCTTTTGTACATTTACAGTCTGTAAAGGCCTTTCACATTGACTTATGAATTATAAACCCTCTCATAGATGTTTAAACCCTAACTAGTCATTTTTGCCATTACTATATTAGTCAGTCATTTATTCATTTAACGAACACAAACTGAGACCTCTGCTCATAAAAAGACCCAGTGCCTGCCTTGTGAAACAAGGTCCATTACTGTGGCATAAAAACAAAACAAAACAGTTTAGAAACAAATTTTTTTAATTGTTAAAAAATCATCCAGTACTTCCCTCAGAGATAACAACTGTTAACATTTTGGTAAGATTCTTTCCAACATTTTCTGTATGTAAGTACAGAAGTAAATGGGTGATTACAAAAATTAAATATTCTGCATCATATGGCAGAGCCTGTTTTTCCATAAAATACTATATATTTCATTAAACAGTCATCTACAGAAGCAATTTTAATGGCTTCCTGTCTCAAATTCTTTTCCAGCGTTTTCACTCATTGGTTGGTTAAGAAGTGTTCCTTTTCAAACTGCTATGGTGCTGGATCCTTCTTTAGTCTCTAAAGAAGCCAGGAAGAAAAGACCTGGGGGACAAACAGACCTTTCAGGAAAGGCAGAACTACCTCATCTCAGTTCAAAAGAAGGAAAAAAAGATTAACTCCCCTGTAAAGTGGTAGAGAACATCCCAGAGGTATAATGAAGTGTTGGATAAATTTTGCTTGGGGTAGCTGGGGGAGGACTTGACCTACAGCTGAGTTTAAGTTGATGGGAATGGACATTTAAGCCAGAAAATAAGAAATTCTAGAAGATAGAATATTTATCTTTTCTCCTTTACCCCATCCTCTTTCCTGTAACCCCAAAGAGTTCTATATCCCTAACCCCCATCCCTATATGTGAGCTAATTCTGTCCCCTGGAGTTGAAATGCCTACCACCCTCATCTATAGCTGTCAAGATCCTCCTATATTTCCTGCCCCTGCACTGAGTTGAGAGATTTCCAACCCTTTTTCTGTAATGCCCAGATTCAAAGTAACACGCATGACTTCCACTCTGAAGAAACAGAGAGACCCAAACAGAACCACATGAGAAGTGTATAGAATGCACTAAAAATAAAGCATTGCAAAAGTTAATGAACCTCCAGAGAGTGGATATGGAATCACAAAGAATGAGTAAGCCTGGATGTTTCCAGCCAAGACAAATACTCTTTTACCATAACTCCCAGTGTTCATGAAAGGAACCAATTGCAGAAATGTCCCTGAGTTTACAGCAGCTGTTTTCAAAAAACATTTCACCCAACACAAGTAAGACTTATGACCCACTCCCAATAGGAAAGCAACTTGGAAGAACGAGGAGGAAGTAACATTTGAAAGAGTTCCCCCAGGAGGTTCCAGTATGGTCCCTGACATCTCCCATACGGATTACAGCTCTGTACCGTAGATATAATGAGGTGTGCAAATGCGGTTAGTGCTCTAATAGGTCAGATTCACAATCTTTTAATAGCTTAAAGGCTGCAAGAGCACTTTCTGGTACATGCCTATATGCTGAAAGAAAACTCAGAATGTTTTGCTGTCAAATGATCTAGAAGGAAAACAACCCAAATGTTTATGATGGAGAACAGATAAACCAAATGTGGTATATACATCTCATGGAATCCTCTTCAGTCATAAAACGATGGAACTTCTGATATGTGATAAAACATGGACTAGCATTGAAAACATTATGCTAAGCAAAATAACCCAACGCATTCTAGAGGTGCCTAGAATATTCAGACTGACATAAACAGAAAGGAGAATATTGACATAAACAGAGTCTGGGGAGAGATAAAATGGGTAGGTAGTGTTTAATGGGTGCAAAGTTTCTGCTTAGGAAGAGGAAAAACTGGTGGTGATGGTTGCACAATAACGTGAATGTACTTAATGACACTAAACTGTACACTTAAAATGGTTAAAATAACTTTTATATTATGTATATTTTACCATGATAAAAAAATTCACGGATCCCAAAACAATTAGGAGGGGGGGAAAATGCAATGTTGAGCGCACCCAAATCTCCAGAGAATGAATAAATCCAGTGCCTGGAGTACCCAGGGTGAAGGCAGCTCACAAGGATCCGTGTGATGCTCCTGAGAAGCCTCCACTAGTCCAAGGAGGCCCCCACAATGCACATCATTTGGAAGACTGTGAGGAGAAGCCCTAACAACTAATTGCTACTCCAGTTCTTCTTAAAAGCATTGGAGAAATAGACTTTTATGTATAGTTTTTATTTGTTTCTGAGAAATTCTCATAAGCATTGAGTTCCCCTGGGAGCCCTAATGGGTCTGAAATGTTTTCCTACTGAAACACGGTAACACATGATCATATAGCAATGAGGGATTCTGAAAAAATAAAGGCAGTTAGTCACATTGGTGATCCTTTATGGTATGGAAATCTTTCAAAATTATATTGTGTATTTGTTCCATGACATAGCAAACAGTCTATAAAACTTTTTCTTCAAGACTCAAGGTCACAGTTATGCATAGAAATAGAAATTACTAGTACAGGACATCTGTCAAACTCAGCCTTCCTTCAGCCCCTCTCAGCCCCCAAGCACACAAGCACACAGTAAGAGTTTTTCAACTTTAATTGGTGAAGAAAATAGCCTTCAACGTGCTTTCTCGAAAATGGCTGGACTTCTTACCACTTACCTTCTTTTCATAAAATTGAAGTAATGGCTCAGAGGGAAATTCATAGCATTAAATGCTTATGTATTAGTCCATTCTCTGCTATAAAAATACTACCCGAGACTGGGTAACTTATCAAAGAAAGAGGGTTAATTGATTCACAGTTCCACACGGCTGGGGAGGCCTTGGGAAACTTACAGTCATGGGAGAAGGTGAAGGGGAAGTAAGGCACATCTTACATGGCAGCAGGTGAGAGAGAAAGAGAGTGAAGGAGGAACAAGTAATGCCAAAATACTTACAAAACCATCAGATCTTGTGAGAACTCGCTCATCAAGAGAACAGCACAAGGGACACTGCCCCCATGATCCAGTCACCTCCCACTAGGTGTCTCCCTTGACACATGGGGATTACAATTCAAGATGGGATTTGGGTGGGGACACAGCCAAATCATTTCAGCTTATATTAGAAATTTTGAAATGTCTCAGATCAATAATCTCAGCTTCCACCTTAGGAAATTAGAAAAAAAAGAAGAGCAAAATAAATCTAAAGCAAGCATAAGGAAGGAAAAAATATATATAAGAACAGAAACCAGTGAAACTGAAAACAGAACAATAATAGGGAAAGGTCAATGAAGCAAAAATCTGGTTCTTTGAAAAGATCCATACAATTTATAATCTTCAAGCCAGACTGACAAGAGAAAAGACTCAAATTTTCAATATCAGGAATGAAAATGAAAGTATAGTGAGAGGCAGCCCTGCCAGACATTAAATGGTTAATGAAGGAATACCAAGAACCATTCTACTTACATAAATACAACAGCTTAGATGAAATAAATGAATTATTGAATGCCAATTGCCAAAATTCACCCAAGATGAAATAGATAGTCTTACTAGCCCTATGACATTAAAAAAATTCTAATTTATAGCTTAAAACTTTACAAGAAGGAAAACTCCATTACCAGATAATTTCACTGGTGGCTTCTACCAAACATTATAAAAAAGAAATAACACCAATTCCACATGATCTCTTTCAGAAAATAGAAGAGGGAACACATCTCAACATATTTTGATGAGGCCATTATTATCCTGATAACTAAACTAGGCAAAGACAATACAAGAAAAATAAAAAAAAACCCTACAAACTAATGTTCCTCATGACTAGCAATGTAAATATCCTCAATAAAAGATTATCACATCAAATCCAGCAATATGTCCTTGATCTTGGACTTCCCAGCCCTTAGAACAATGAGAAAATCCATTTCTGTTGTTTAAGCCACCCACTCTGTGGTATTTTGTTATAGTAAATCAAGAAGACTAATACAACAGGGATACATATTAGGATGAAAAAAATTAAAATGTACCTATTCACAGGCAACATGAATGTCTACAAAGAGAATCCTAAGGATTACACACGTACACACACCAGTTGTATTTCCACATAGTAGCAATGTGCAATTGAAAATCAAAATTTAAAAATCAACATTTAGAATAGCTTCCACCAAAATGAAATATTTAGGAATATATCTAACAAAACATGTACAGAATCTGTACATGAATCTGTACAATATCCGAAAAAGAGAAAATGCTCATGAAAGACATAAATAAGTGGAGAGACTTAATATGTTCATGAATTGGGAGAGTCAGCACAGCAAAGACATCAGTTCTCCCCCAAAATCATCTCTAAATTTAATACAATTTTAATCAATATTCTAGCAAAATTTTAAAAGATACATAAAAACAAATTCTAGGTCAGGTATGGTGGCTCACACCTGTAATCCTAACACTTTGGGAGGCCAAAGTGGGTGGATCACCTGAGGTCAGGAGTTTGAGACCATCATGGGCAACATGATGAAACCCCATCTCTACTAAAAACACCACCAACAAAAACAACAAAATTAACCAAGCGTGGTGGCAGGCGCCTGTAATCCCAGCTACTCGGGAGGCTGGGCAGGAGAATCACTTGAATCCAGAGGCAGAGATTGCAGTGAGCTGAGATCATGCCATTGCACTCCAGCCTAGGCAACAAGAGGGAAACTCTGTCAAAAAAAAAAAAATTAAAATATCTGTGGAAATGCAAAGAAATTAGAGTAGGAAAACCATGTTGAAAATGGATAAAATCAAAGGAAATACACTACTGAATCTTAAGATGTATTATACAATGATAGTCATCAATATAATGGTATTAATAAAGAGCTAGATCCATTGAACAATATCAAGCCCAAATATAGACCCACAGAAATATGACCAATTGATTTTTGACAAAAGTGCAACAGCAGGTCAATGGAGAAAGGATGAGTTTTTCCACAAATCGTGTTGAAACACATTATATTGGATAGTCAAAGCCCAAAAAAAAAATAGACATCTTCTGAAACATCACAGTTTATCCAAACAATAACTCAAAATAGAACATAGATCTAAATGTAAAACATAAAACTATGAGACATTTAGGATAAAACATAAGGGAAAATCTTGATAACCTGGGGTTAGACAAAGAGTTCTTAGATATAGTACCCGCAGCTCAATCCATAAATTTTTTAAAACCTTGAAAGATTGGACTTAATCAAAATTTAGAACTTTTAATCTATGAAAGGTACTTTTAAGAGAATGGAAACACAAATTACAGACTGGGAAGTATTTACAAGTCACATATCCAACAAGGACTTGGGTCATAAATGCATAAAGAAGACACAGCCTTCAGAAAAGAGCTTGATTTAAAAATGGGCAGGAGCCTTAACAGATACTTTGCTAAAAGGCATATGTGAATGGCCAACAAGCATGTGAAAAGATGTTCCACACCGTTATCAGACAGGAAAATGCAAATGAAAACCTCATGAGATATCATTACATGTCTATTAGAATGGCTGAGATTAAAAGCTACTGATAGTGCTGAGTGCTGACCAGGATGCAAAGCCACTGGAATGCGTGCACCTTGCCGCTGGGAATGCAAAATGGCACAGCCACAACGGAAACCGGTTTGGAAGTCTCTTACAAACTAACACATATACTTAAGGTACACATACCATCCGGCTATTCCACCCCTAGGTACCTGCCCTAGAGAAATAAAAATGTATGTTCACACAAAAATCAGTATACAAATGTTAATAACAGCTATATTTATAACCAACAAAAACTGGAAACAACCCAAAAGTTTTTCAACCAAGGAATGGATGACAAACTGAACATACCTTGACAATGAATGACTAGCCAGAAATAAAAAGGAAGAACTGACTGGTGCACACAGCATCTAAGATGACTCTCAGAGACACCGTGCTGAGCGAAAGAAGCCAGTCTCAAAGATGTTACACACTGCTCAGTTTAACTTACTTGTCATTCTCCAAAACACAAAGCTGTAGTGACAAGGAGCATCGGGGTGAAGAGGAGCAGAGAGTGAATACAAAGGGAGGGCAGATGGAGGAAAGCAGGTTTCTGAGTCATGAGTTTACTCTGAGTCCTGATTGTGGGGGCAGTTACATGAACCTGTCCATGTGTTCAAACTCATGGAACTATACACACACAGTCGATTTTATTGTATGTTTATTTGGAAAGAATTTTAATTGAACTATAACAAGAACTGCTATCTACAAAATGAATGATAGACTCAACTATTGGAAACATCTCCAGCTCAACTGCTTCTCTCCTCAGCAAATTCTTCCTTTTCACTATTATTTTCTATGCTCTTTGATATGTATCAGAAATATATATGTATATACGTGTGTATATATATATATAGAGAGAGAGAGAGACAGAGACAGAGAGAGAGAGAGAGAGTCTCTCTCTGTTGCCCAGGCTGGAGTGCAGTGACGTGATCTCGGCTCACTGCAACCTCAGCCTCCTGGGTTCAGACGATTCTCCTGCCTCAGCCTCCCGAGTAGCTGAGACTACAGGCGTGTGCCACCATGCCCAGCTAATTTTTGTATTTTTAGTAGAGATGGGATTTCACCATGTTGGCCAGGATGATCTCGATCTCCTGACCTCATGATCCACCCGCCTCAGCCTCCCAAAATGCTGGAATTACAAGCATGAGCCACTGTGCCCAGCCTCTAAATATTTTCTTATGTTAGCATCTGCAATAATCCAAGACAAATAGTATTTTAAAACCTGGATACAACATCAGAATGGACGCAGTGACTCATGCCTGTAATCCTAGCATTTTGGGAGGTTAAGGCAGGTGGATCACTTGAGGTCAGGAGTTCAAGATCAGCCTGGCCAACATGATGAAACCTCCCATCTTGACTAAAAATACAAAAAAATAAAAATAAAAACAGCTGAGTGTGGTGGTGCACACCACTAATCCCAGCTACTCAGGAGGCTGAAGCAGGAGAATCACTTGAACCTGGGAAGCAGAGGTTGCAGTGAGCTGAAATTGTACCATTGCTCTCCAGCCTGGGAGACAGAGTGAGACTCTGTCTGAAAAACAAAAACACCTGGATACATAAATCTCATTAACCCATTTAACATCATATGTAAAAATCCTCATACCAATCAGCCTTCTAAGTTAACTCTTGTCTCTTTGTAATTTGCCCAAATGTAAATGTTGCCATTTGCTCATCCCTAGAGATATTGCCAGTACGAACAAGATGTCTATTAAGCAACTGGATAGAAACAGAACCTCACATATCTGGTTGTTCAAATTTCTGATTTTCATTGTTCTGGATACTTGAGGGTTTCAAAATCCAAAAGCCCTTTAACTGAAGTCTTGATGTAGGTACTGACATTTATTTAATCCCAGATAAAATTCTCAGAGCCTTATAAAACACACATAATAAATATACTTTATTGTGGTCAGGCGCAGTAGCTCACGCCTGTAATCCCAGCACTCTGGGAGGCCAGGGCAGGTGGATCACTTGAGGTCAGGAGTTCAAGACCAGCTGGCCAACATGGTGAAGCCCTGTCTCTACTAAAAATACAAAAAATTAGCTGGGCATGGTGGCACACACCTGTAATCCCAGCTACTTGGAGGTTGCAGCAGGAGAATTGCTTGAATCCAGGAGGTGGAGGTTACAGTGAGCTGAGATCGTGCCACTGCACTCCAGCCTGGGCAACAAGAGGGAGACTCTGTCCCAAAAAAACAAACAAAACATAAAAACCCTTTATTATGAAGCCATTACTATCAAATGTATATTTTAAAGATCTTTCTTACATCTATAATCCAAAAGTCAGTGAATTAATAGCTGCTTGGATGATACTCATTTTCTGTTTGTTCATACACTAGACATCATCTGGCCTTTAACGCAAAGCAAAAATCCTAGTCGGTGCCTAAAATGGAGTGGCAGACAGTTGTTAAACTCCTGCTAAAACTTCCATTTATAGCCACATCTTCTGTTACTCCTTCTTTAAAACTTCAATACAGACGTAACCCAAGAGGCCATTTTTTCTAATTTCGCTATCTGTTGGCAGTCGTCTTCATGAATCGTCTGCACGAATCGTCTGCACAAGTGTGCACTGTATATTCAAGGGCAATTAAGTTGCTAATAGTCAGTTATTTTCAAAGTCGTCTGCTGCAGATGATGATGTATGCTGGAGCATCTGATGCCAGAAATGTAACTGAAGAAAGGAGGCTGTGTTTTTGCTTCAATCTCATTAATGAAAGGATCTAGCAGAACTGAAAAAAAGAGTCCAAGTTTTGTACTGTGTGCTGCATGTCGCACTCACAGTACAATGAAGGGTTGTGGTATGAACTGGTTTATGGCGCATGTGGGAAAAAACAGAGAGACCAACATATTTTTTTCCATTTAGTAGTACCAAATATTCTCCCTCCTTCCCTACTAATTCCTTCTGAAACACTTAAACAAGATAAGATGCTCTCCCTACCCCAGATAGAAATGTTTTAGCTCATTAAGCCCTTTCTTCCAGAATACTAATTCCGTGCTTGACTGATGCTTTATTACAGATAAGAGAATAATTCAAAATTAAAAGACGTGAAATGAAGCTCTTCTAAGCTATTACTTAGGCCATTTGAGGGAAAAAATACTCTTATCCAATGCAATTTTTTAATAATAAAATGGACACAAACATTTGTTCAAAGTTCTGATGACCTGATTTTACCTTATCTTCTGAATAGCATTTAATGTGTGAAGTGAGTAACAATTCAGGTTCCAAAAGCTGCCTTTTCGGGAGATGAGGTTTCTTGAGCACATTTTCTTTTTTTTTTTTTTAATTTTTTTTTTATTATTATATTTTAAGTTCTGGGTTACATGTGCAGATCATGCAGGTTTGTTACATAGGTATACACGTGCCATGGTGGTGGTTTGCTGCATCCATCACCCTGTCATCTACATTAAGTATTTCTCCTAATGCTATCCCTGCCCAATCCCCCCCACCCCCTGCTATTCCTCCCCTTGCCCCCCCACCCCCCCAGACCCTGGTGTGTGATGTTCTCCTCCCTGTGTCCGTGTTTTCTTATTTTTCAACACCAACTTGTGAATGAGAACGTGTGGTGTTTGGTTTTCTGTTCTTATGTCAGTTTGCTGAGAATAATGGTTTCCAGTTTCATTCATGTCCTTGCAAAGGACATGAACTCATCCTTTTTTATGGCTGCATAGTATTCCATGGTACATATGTGTCACATTTTCTTTATCCAGTCTATCATTGATGGGCATTTGAGTTGATAATCCTTTGGGTATATACCAAAGTAATGGGATTGTTGGGTCAAATGGGATTTCTATTTTTAGATCCTTGAAGAATTGCCACACTGTCTTCCACAATGCTTGAATTAATTTACACTCCCACCAACAGTGTAAAAGCATTCCTATTTCTCCACATTCTCTCCAGCATCTGTTTTCTCCTGATTTTTTTAATGATCGTCATTCTGATTGGTGTGAGATGGTATCTCGTGTGGTTTTGATGTGCATTTCTCTAATGACCAGTGATGATGAGATTTTTTTTCAAACATTTGTTGGCTGCATAAATGTCTTCTTTTGAAAAGTGTCTGTTCATATCCTTTGCCCACTTTTTGATGGGGTTGTTTGTTTTTTTCTTGTAAATTTGTTTAAGTTCTCTGGAAATTCTGGATATTAGCCCTTTGTCAGATGGGTAGATTGCAAAAATTTTTTCCCATTCTGTTGGTTACCCATTCACTCTATTGATAGTTTCTTTTGCTGTGCAGAATCTCTCAAGTTTAATTAGATCCCATTTGTCTATTTTGGCTTTGCTACCATTGCTTTTAGTGTTTTAGTCTTGAAGCCCTTGCCCATGCTTACATCCTGAATGGTATTGCCTAGGCTTTCTTCTAGAGTTTTTATGGTGTTAGACCTCATGTTTAAATCTTTAATCCATCTAGGGTTAATTTTTGTATAAGGTGTAAGGAAGGGATCCAGTTTCAGCTTTCTGCATATGGCTAGCCAGTTTTCCCAACACCATTTATTAAATACGGAATCCTTTTTCCTGCTTGTTTTTGTCAGGTTTGTCAAAGACCACATGGTTGTAGTTGCGTGGCATTCTTTCTGAGGACTCTGTTTTGTTCCATTGGTCTATATCTCTGTTTTGGTACCAGTACCATGCTGTTTTAATTACAGTAGCCTTGTAATATAGTTTGAAGTCAGGTAGCACGATGCCTCCAGCTTTTTTTTTTTTTTCCTTGGGATTGTATTGGCCATGCAGGCTCTTTTTTGGTTCCATATGAAGTTTAAAGTGGTTTTTTCTAATTTTGTGAAGAAAGTCATTGGTAGCCAAATGGGGATAGTTTTGCATCTATTAATTCCTTTGGGCAGTATGGCCATTTTCACAACATTGATTCTTCCTAATCATGAGCATGGAATGTTTTTCCACCTGTTTGTGCCCTCTTATTTCCTTGAGCAGTGGTTTGTAGTTTTCCTTGAAGTGGTCCTCACATCCCTTGTTAGTTGTATTCCTAGGTGTTTTATTCTCTTTATAGCAATTGTGAATGGGAGTTCTCTCATGATTTGGCTCTCTGTTTGTCTATTATTGGTGTGTAAGAATGCTTGCGATTTTTCCACATTGATTTTGTATTCTGAGACTTTGCTGAAGTTGCTTATCAGCTTAAGGAGATTTTGGGCTGAGACAATGGGGTTTTCTGAATATACAATCATGTCATCTGCAAACAGGGACAATTTGACGTCCTCTCTTCCTATTCAAATACCTTCTATTTTTTTCTTTTGCCTGATTGCCCTAGCCAGGACTTCCAATACTATGTTAAATTGAAGTGGTGAGAGAGGGCATACCTGTGGCAGTTTTCAAAGGGAATGCTTCCAGTTTTTGCCCATTCAGTATGATATTGGCTGTGGGTTTCTCATCAATAGCTCTTACTATTTTGAGATACGATCCATTGATACCTAGTTCATTGAGAGTTTTTAGCATAAACGGCTGTTGAATTTTGTCGAAGGCCGTCTCTGCATCTCTTGAGATAATCATGTGGTTTTGAGCACCTTTTTCTCTGTTCTAGGCTAAGAGGAAGCTGCTTGCCTGGCTCTCCAGGGCTCTGGGCCTCCCCCTGCTGGCCAACAAGCACATTGCCCGACTGCGCTGACCTAAAACCAGTGGGCTCTGGTGGTTTGACGACATCTATGAGATCACCCCAACCTTATCTCTGGCCATATTGTATATTAGAGGATGTCATCAAGTGACAGTGATTTAGGTGCCCCCAGCGAGGGTAGCTAAACGGACTGAACACGACAATCAAATGTCACACAAGGCTGGCAAAAGTCTTAGAACGTGTTTGCCTCCAGTGACCACCCCCTGGCTCCTGATGCCTTCTCCACAAAGCTTGTTCCTAAAACATCTGACATCAAATTCCATTTGTGCCACAGACACAACATAGACAAAAGGAGTCCACTTTCAGAGAATAGCCCATTTTAAGCCAGCAATTGAAATGTGGAAGAAAGGTTTTTTTCTAGAAAGCCATTTCCAGAATCTTCCCATGCATGGAGCATTCACTCCACCCCCTAGAGCAGCGGAACTGCACTGAGAGGAGTGAACCCGCTGTCTCTCCCCTAAGCCCAGCCTGGTTATGGGGGCGGGTCACAAGGGGCTGTCCCTTGGCCTACAGCAGAAATGCAGACTGCGGGGCAGATTTATTTGTCCTCCAATATTATGCAAATAATCAAATCAAATTAAGTACCTGAGAATTTTTTTTAATTAAGGGTTTTGATTAGATGCGGATCTGTTGTAGGCAGAAGAAATTTTATTCCAAAGCCCTAGACACCCCGGCTTTTCTGCAGGTCTTCAATCAGGGCAGATCTCCCAGAATGGCAGGGAGCTCATCTTGATTTTCAGGTGGGTGGTCACATGGGACAAGGGTAAGAATTGAGCCTGAGAATAACAGAAGGACAGAGAAAGTCCTATAACTTATTTAGAAGTCAAACTAAGCTGCTCAGCTCCTCTGACATT
Organism: Ateles fusciceps; assembly: GCA_036589455.1. NCBI lineage: Eukaryota > Metazoa > Chordata > Mammalia > Primates > Atelidae > Ateles > Ateles fusciceps. The sequence goes on along the minus strand of JAZHEH010001784.1, from coordinate 4,258,417 downwards.
TTTTGTGTATGCATCATAGAAGAAAACAGCAAGCTATAATAGTCCACATTTATCCAAAAGAGATTCACTGAGTCCCATCAACCAGAACTTGGACGTTAGAAGCCCCTAGAGCACCAATCAAGACCAGAAACTAGAGATCATAAAATTGAAGAATGCTATATTTGGAGACCACTGGATGTGACCCTCTTCATCAGGAGGCATTTTTACCTTCTAGTCCACTCAAAGGGATTTAGTTTCTGCGGAAGGCAGGAAAAGCCTATAGGCTCTAATAGAAAATTACAGGGGAATCATGATCCTTCACACAGAAGCCAAAATAGTTCTTTTCAAATAACAGAAGCCAGCTTTCATCTCACATGTGCCAACACTGTACCAGGACTTCACCTGCATCGTTTCACTGGACTTTCATGAAACTTTATGAGGTACGGATGGTCCTCTCAAATTCGTTCCCATGCTGCAGATGGAGAAATTGGGGTGTGGAGAGGAAGTGTCTTGAAAAGGATCAGAAAGTAAGAAGTATGGATCAAACTCAGTTCTAGAACGCTGCCTGGCCCATGATAGATCTGCATATCTGTGGAATGAGTGAGTGCCTAGGTGAGAGAAACGTGGGAGAGGACGCAACTCAGAACACAGGCTCTGAGCCATCATGTCAGCGACACGGGTAAGGCAATGCAAGTGGATAATCCCAAGGTATGACACTGTAACGTAGAAGAAAGAAGACGAAACCCGTGTTCCAGCAAGGACCGCCCAGAGCAAAGTTCCAATTACTGCAAGAAGACAGGATTGGGCAGTCCTCGCTGGAACACGGGGTCCTGTGGATTTTGGCCAAGCAAGTCACATGGAGCCACTTGCAGGTGTCTGGGTGGAGCTAAGCAAGTGTTACTAAAAACAGCATCTCTAGGAAGTGCCAAGTTAGAACCAAGAAGAACGCCCAGGGTCAAGTCAGCATCTGGAAGAGGCTCAAGCAATCAGGCAGTGAGCTCAGTGAAACCCCAGGGAGCTGAGGAACCAGCTCGTCACCTCGTCCGGCCCTTCACATCAGCCACAGTAGGATACTGAATGTAAAAGTGCAGTGTTATTCTCATCCCAGTCAGGAGGGAGATTAATTGACATCATTTCATTGGTTATCTGACTGAAAAATACAGATTCAAATGTAAAAGAAATATGAGTGCTGATGGATATACCAAAATATGTTCTACCTTCCTAATAATCAATTAAAGATAAACTAAAATAATAAGACACCATTTACTTACAAAATTGACAAAAGTTAAAAATACTAATAAAGCCCAGGATGGATTAGGGTGTAGGGAAAGGGGGAGGCTTCTATATTGCTGGTGGCAATACAAAATGGCACAGCCTCCTGAGATGGCAATTTTGCAACTTATGACTCAAGCCTTAACCATGCTAACACCTTTGAACAAACAACTGTAAACATACAGTAAAGAGATACTTGAATCAGGATGTTCATTGTAGTATTCTTTATAAAAGTAGACAGTAAAAAAAAAAAAAACACTAAATATTTAGCAATAGTGTAGATAAATAAATATGGTAGAAAATTCTGTTGGCATTAAGGATGAAAATATAGTTTATTTATTTGTGTGGAGAGACATCTAGGACATTCACTGACCAGACAAAAAATACAACCCAACAGCATAAAAGAGTTGCCTAAGCAGACATTCAGCCAGACTGTAAATTACACCAGTAGTAACTTCTGGGTGATAATATGATGGGTAATATTCGCTTCTTCTGTACATTTTCAGAAATTATTAGATAATTTTGATAATGGTGTGTTAATTTCCTAACCATCAAATAATCAAACCAATGAAGTTTAATTTTTTAAAAATACAGTGAGTGAGAGCAGCCGTGAGCTGCCTAGAAAATGAACACACGCAGCCTCTAAATTACCAAAAGAATTATTTTTAAAATTAACAAAGGAAATTTTGTCATTATGGCAAAAATGGAAACAGGGGAAATAAAAATATATAATAAAATGGAACAACAAATCACAATACAGGGAGACATAAATGTAAGCTATTTAGAAACAGAAAGTATAAAATTAGATATAATAGGACTAGCCTATGAGATCACCCCAACCTTAGCTCTGGCCATATTGTATGTTAGAGGATGTCATCAAGTGACAGTGATTCAGGCCACGTATGCTGGCATAGGGCACAGAAGGCAGATATGGATCGAAGAACTTATGGAAATTCAGAAAATAACAAGGGAAAACATTAATTTAGACCCCTAGCTATTACTCTACACTCAAATAAATTCCACAGGAGTAGAAGATATTTTTCAATCATTACTGGTTTTTTTTTTCTCTTTTCAGAGATAGGGTCTCACTCTGTCTATACAAACATGTTTGTCTATACAAAGTTTTTTAAAGGTCGTAATATTTTATAGAAAATGTATCCATCTTTTCCTTTATGATTTCTGTTTTGGGATTATGATTAAAAAGACATTCCCCACTCCAAGATCAGAAAAATATTTACTTATGTTTTCTTTTAATAACGTAAGCCTTTTAGGCCAGGCTTGGTGGCTCATGCCTGTAATCTCAGCAGTTTGGGAGGCCAATGCAGGCAGATTGCTTGAGCTCAGGAGTTCAAGACCAGCCTGATCAATACAGCAAACCCCATCTCTGCAAAAAATACAAAAATTAGCCAGGCATGGTGGTGTGCACCTGTAGTCCCAGCTACACGGGAGGCTGAGGCTAGAGGATCACTTGAGCCCAGGAGGTGGAGGTTACAGTGAGCTGAGATCTAGTCTGGGTGAAAGAGTGAAATAATGTCTCAAAAAAAAAAAGAAGAAGAAGAAAAAGTCCAAAGTCTGTCTCACAGGGTTGAAATCAAGGTGCCAGAAGGCTGTGTTCCTCCAGGAGGCTCAAGGGGAAATCTGTTTCCTTGTCTTTTCCAGCATCCATCAGTTTCTTCATTCCCTGGCCTTGCCTCTATCTTAAAGCCAGCATTGCACCATCTTTGATCTCTCTCCCTTCTTCATCCATCTTTCAGGAATCCTTGTGATAACACTGAGCCTAACCAGATGATCCAGGAGAACGTTCCCTTCTCAAGATCCCTAATCACATCTGCAAAGTCCCTTTTCCTATGTAAAGTAGCATATTCATAGTTTGGGGGCATTAGGAGGCGGACATCTTTTGGGGGCATTTTTCTGCCTACCACAAGGAACTAAATGAGTTCATGCACCAAAATTAGAAGTGCCAAACTCAGAGCTTGGCAAACAGCAGCACTCAGAAAGTGATGGCTAATATTACGAATTGTTCGTGATCAAAGAATATTTGAAATTTGGTTAGATGTGGAAGCTCATGCCTATAATCCTAGCACTTTGGGAGGCCGAGGCAGGAGAATCACTTGAGCTCAGGAGTTTCAGACCAGCCTGGAAAACATAGTGAGATCTCATCTCTATTATAATTAAAAAAAAAAAAAAAAAGAGGCCGGGCGCAGTGGCTCACAACTGTAATCCCAGCACTTTGGGAGGCCCAGGCAGGTGGATGGCCCAAGGTCAGGAATTTGAGACCAGCCTGGCCAACATGGTGAAACCCCGTCTCTACTAAAAATACAAAAATTAGCCAGGCATGGTGGCAGGCACCTGTGATCCCAGCTACTTGAGGGGCTGAGGCAGGAGAATAGCTTAAATCCAGGAGGCGGAGTTTGCAGTGAGCCGAAATTGGACCACTGCACTCCAGCCTGGGCAACAAGAGCGAGACTCTTTCTCAATTAAAAAAAAAAAAAGGAAAGAAAGAACTGTGTGAAATCTGAGGCTGACGACACTGGAGAAAAGCAGCACTCTTCAACACAGCTGGTAAGGGGCATCCACAGCAGAGCAATCAGCACAGACAGAAGCCTCGGTGCAGGTTCCACATCTATGAACTGAGTCTCAGGAGGTGGACGTGCAGGCCCAACCTAGCACACGTGGGCATTCCTTGCAGCCCTGTTTACCATACAAAAATGTTCATACAGGCATCCTAGGATGCCCACATCATGAAATACAGCACGACCATCCAAAATTATCATGTCGATGTTGAATGACTCAGAAGTCATTTTACAATGTGCTACTCAAAAGATACCAAAAGAGTAACATCTAGGTGGATTCCATTTTTGAAAAACACATCTATGCGCTACTGTGTGTGTCTGTGTATCTTGGTCCTTTTGTGTTGCTATAAGGAAATACCTGAGGCCGGGTAATGTGTAAAGAAGAGAGGTTTATTTAGCTTACAGTTCTGCAGGCTGTACAGGAAGCATGACACCAGTATTTCTTCTGGTGAGAGCTTCAGGCTGTTTTCACTCATGGTGGAAGGAGGAGAGAGAGCTGGTGATCTCATGGGAAGAGAAGAGGAGCAAGAGTGAGGTGGAAAAAGAGAGAAATGCCAGACTTTTTATCAACCAGCTTCGGGGAAGCCCTCAGGGGAACTAACAGAGAACTAACTCACTTCCCTCCCTCCAGGACATTAATCTATTCATGAGGAATACAAACACCTCCCATTAAGCCCTACCTTCAGCAATGGGGATCGAACTTCAACATGAGATTGATGGGGTCAGACATCCAAACCACAGCACTGTGTGTGTGCAAGTCTGTGTCTGTGTCTAAGAAGGAAAGAAGGAGGCACACCAAGTCTCAGCAATGAGTGCTGTTGTGTGGTAGGGCTCTAGGTGGTCTTGACTCCTGCCTACTTCTGAGTGCTTTGAATCTTTCGCACAGACAAGAGGTTTCCCTGGTTTGGTGGATGACAGGTTTGCTCTTCTTGGGAACCATCAGTAACATCACAGAGGAAGAAACACCACAGAGCCAAGAGGCCAGTGGCTTCCAGAACCTTCCTTCCCCTCCTCTGCAACATACTCTATGTAGACTCTCCCCCCTCCCAACCCCACAGTGTAGTTGTTAGGGCAAGATGAGAATCCGGAAGATAAAATGAAAATAAAAAGATCAAGACACATTCCAGAAATTATTCCTCTCAGAGGCTGACCACAATTAACCCCCAGTTTCCTGAAAGCAGAGGCCTCAGGACCCCTCACCTGGCACAGTGTCTGTGTGTTGTGGGTGGGCCAGACTTCCTAGCTACCTTGTTGGTACTCATACCTAGGATCCCGCACTTGCATGTACCCCCTGCTCCCTCCTCACCTGGCTACACCCCACTTCATCCTCCAGCCCTCAGTTTAAATATTGCTTCCATGATCCAACTGACCCATCAGGGACTGTCATAGCACCCTGCATGTCTTTCTGTGTTTTCAAGCCAGTGTCCCATGTAGGTGATAAAATAATAAAATCTTCTTTGTTGTAAGCTACTATTTGTAGTAACTTGTAACTTGTTACAGCAGCAATTGGAAACTAATACATTCACATATGACTCTCTAATGTAAAGTCTACTTTCATCCCCATTTTATAGAGGAAAACTGAGGTTTGTTGAGTAATTAAGTAATGGGAGAAACGCTTTGATAATTTCCTGCTCGTAGGGCAAGGGAGCTGGGGTGTTTACACTTCAGCTCCTACAGTCTGGGGTTGAGATGGGCGCATGGGTTCATTCCCAGGTACCATACCTGCTGTGGCCCAAAGGGCTTCCCCCAGGCCAAGGAGGGAGGGAAGGGGAGAGGAGGAGAAGGAGGGAAGGGGGAGAGGAGGAGAGGGGGAGGGAAGAGGGGAGGGAAGGAAAAGAAAGCCTCAAATACAGACAGGCAAGTAGTGGTAGCTGAAAGTTGAACACCCTAAAAGCTCCAAGGGACGTGAGTAAGGCATTGCTAAATAACACCTTAAAAATTCATAATGACACAGGCCAGGCACAGTGGCTCATGCCTGTAATCCCAGCACTTTGGGAGGCTGAAGTGGGAGGATCACCAGAGGTCAGGTGTTTGAGACCAGCCTGGCCAACATGGTGAAACCCCGTCTCTACTAAAAATACAAAATTAGCCAGGCAGGGTGGTGCATGCCTGTAATCCCAGCTACTTGGGAGGCTGAAGCAGGAGAATTGCTTGAACCCAGGAGGCAGAGGTTGCAATGAGCTGAGATTGCACTCCTGCACTCCAGCCTGGGCAACAAGAGCAAAATCCCATCTAAAAAAAAAAAAAATGGTAGTGACATAGGCATTTGAGTATGTATCTGTTTGATGTCAGCCTGCCTTATTAAACTGTAAACTCCATGAAGGCAAGAGCTTTACCTAATCTTCTTACGACTGAATCTCCAGTGCCTAGCACAGGGTCTGATGCAGGGTGAGACATTCAACTAATATTTGTTCAATAAATGAACACATGAGTCAATGAATGAATGAATATCCCAGGTAAGCTCTTATCTAAACAATGCATAACACTAATCAGATAATAAGCCAGAATTTCAGAAAAGATTGAATTATTATTCAACTTGATTTCAATTTGGATTATTACCTTGGATTATTTAACCTGTGACTCGATAAGACCTCTCAATTCTTGCTTCCCATTAATGGTGTATTTTTGTCCAAAAATAAAGGAACTTCAAGTTTCACAATTTGAAATAGATGAAACTGATCAAGTAGGATATTTGCCAATGAAGATTCTAAGCAGAGACTTGCGGGCTAGCATTGACTGCAAGCCAAATCTGATCCATGAGCAAAGAATGAATTTTACGTTTTTAAACGGTTGAAGAAAATAGAAAGATGATTTCATCATACATAAATTATATTAAATTCAAGGTCGGGTGCAGTGGCTCACGCCTGTAATCCCAGCATTTTGAGATGGATCACTTGAGGTCAGGAGTTCAAGACCAGCCTGGCCCACATGGTGAAACCCGTCTCTAACAAAAAATAACCAGGTATCATGGCATGTGCCCGTAATCCCAGCTGCTCAGAAGCTGAGGCAGAAGAATTGCTTGAACCCGGGAAGCGAAGGTTGCCGTGAGCTGAGGTCATGCCACTGTACTCCAGGCTGGGCAGCAGAGTGAGACTCCACCTCAGAAAAAGATTATATTAAATTCAAACTTCAGTTGTCCATAGTAAAGTTTGATTGGAACACAGCCGTCCCATTCATGCAGGAATTGCACATGGCTGCTTTTGAACTGCAACACAGAGCTAAGTAGGTGCCACAGAAGGTACGGCCCTGAAAAAGCCCAAGTTATATACCCTCTGGTCCTTTACAGAAGTTTGTCAGGCAGCCAGGCACATGATGACAGACCTTCCAAGCGCTTGGTCCACCCCAGCTGGGGGAAACAACTCTCTGTCCCCTACAGAATCCCAGTGCAGATTCTCATCAAAATCTTCCCAACTGCCCCAGGTGATGCCTCTCTCCCCGTGGCCACAGGAATGTTGAAGCAATAGAGCCTATGTCTTTTGCTCCTCTCTGCATCACTTCTTCAGCTTCAAAAATGTCACTGTCCAGGAAGACGTGCCTTTCTTTCCAGCCAAATCGTTGAATCAGATTGTCCTGGTTCAATGCATTCTAACCCATGGACAGCATAGAATGCAGAAAACAGCACCAAACATGTGCGACCACACACAGGGCTCTTATGAGATACATTTCCCATGAAGATTGCTTAATCTAATAATTTTTCCTGTTTTAATACCATCAATTTCCCTCCTGACCAGTGCTACCCATCAGGAAGTATCTTCAGGTAATTACCATTTTTACATTTTTAATTATGAAATCTTTCCTGAGCTGGCAGGGTGACAGAGATGAAAAGCATCAAGCGTCAGTGGTGCTGTAATCTAAGGATTGCTGGAGGCCTGGAAAATCAGTGAGGGTGTGGATTCTGCCACCTGCTGTGCCAGCACCCTCATCGAAAACAGAACTGGACATTGGCACAAAATAATGGGGCTCAGTAGAAACAGCTGTGTTTGGTGGCCAACCTTGCTCTAAAACTTTGATTCCAAAAGCAGAAGTTACTTTCATCAGAAGGCACCAAGATTCCATCTTTAAGGAGGCAGAGGGAGCCCGCTCCAGCCGGCCTCCACACAGGGCTGGGATACAGTGCAGATTCCCTTCTGATGGCCATTTCGGTTTTCTACCCAACCCCCCTCTCCGCCTTTGTAGTCACACTTTAAATGTTTTCCTCCCTCGTCTCTGCTTTGTCCATCCCTCACAGCCCTCTTTATCCCACATTCTATTTAAAAATTCTATTTAACACTCTGCACATATCAAATCAGAGTTTGGGTTGTTCCCCAATTCCTAGGTTGCTACGGAAGAAGTGTGTGCTTATAGAAATGCTGTAGAATGGGAGGAAATTAGGACCAGAATGGAAAGAAAAGCACGAAAGCAACATGCACTTACAATTACTTTGTAGATTTGCTCATGTGGTTTGGGAACAATGTTCCTTGATGTGTCTTCATCTCAAGCCCGCCTCAGCTAAGACCATTCACATTTGCTAAGCCCTTTCCTCAGCATCCTGTGGCCGGGTTGACACTGTTCTACCATCGAGGCCAAGTGGAGGGAAATGTGTTCTGAACTCAGAGAGGCTCCAAGGCTTGTCCAAGATCCTGTCCCATGAAGGAGGGCCAGGGTTACCTAACAGCCTGTCTCTCCTTCTCCAAGAACAGACCACACACCCCCATATATACAGGGGGCCCTTCATCAACAGTCCCTGCACCTCAGTCTTAATCCATCCTTCCAATTCCAGCTCAGTCTCTGCCAGAGACACTTCCCCCTCCCCTTCCTTCCCCCATCTTTGCGCCCCCTATAGTGTTGGTCCCTCCAGGAGCAGTGGGGATGTCCACTCTCTCTGACCCCCAACTTCCAAGGCTTAGGGGTTCAATATGTGTAGCCATAGCAACCACTGCCACAAAATTCCTGTTTAAGGGAATGGACAATGAAATCAGAAGGACAGGCCTGTTGAAGGGGAAAAACAGCTTCTAAAGTCAAGTTCTCATGAAATCGGATCTCCCTAACACTTAATTTCAAAAGTATTCAGGCCAGGTGCAGTGGCATACCCATGTAATCCCAAAACTTTGGAGGCCAAGGCAGGAGGCTCACTTGAGGCCAGGAGTTTGAGGCTGCAGGGCTCTGCACTGCACTCCAGCCCAGGCAATGGAACAAGACCCTACCTCTAAAAACAGTAGGTATTCTGAGGTCCAGCCTACGTAAGGCTAACAGGTTGGTATACTGGCTTGACAGTTTGGATTAATTTGGCTTTTGCCTGGTCTAAATAATTTTATCTACTTAAGAGTCAAACTTGCCATCTGATGATGCATGCATGTAACTACTAGACGAGAATCATTTTACATAGTCATATGTATTTATTCCACAACACAAAGAGTATCTATCTCAGGATCCTTATGAAATAAAAGCAGAATGCTGGGTGTCCAGTGTGTTCCCCACTGAATACACTGAATGAATTCGAGGTCTGTCAGGAGATCCATCAGGAATGCTTTCTAAAATTTTATTCCTAAAGTCCTCATTTTTATGTTGATGGTTGAATTTCTAGCTTGGGTATCAAGAAATAAAACTGATGAAAAAATGTAGGAATCACCAGAAAATCATCAGGATTGCCCAGGGAGAAGCCACCCTGGTGCAGCTCCCAGCGGGAGAGGCAATGTCCTTCCAGGAGATGGCTCTGCAGGTTGGGAACAATGCTCTCCACTTGTACCAGCCACTGGTATTTTCAATTATATAAGTTCTCAAAAATCTAAAAGTCACCCACAACTCACTAAAGTCATGTGGCCACCTTCCTCCCAGAAAATGTGCTTTTGAGCCCCTCTGGCTGAAAGTGAGAAGAAAAACAGTTGTGCCCTATCACGCTCTAAACAGAAGCTACAACTTTGTTTGTAACTGGGATTAAATTGCTAGACTAATGGATGGATGTGTCACAGGAAAAGCACTCAAGCAAGCAAATCGTCATCACTTTGTTTCACTGCAGTTATCAGAAAATGTAGCAACACCAGGCATACAGTAAGCATTGGAAGAAGCCGCAAGTCAGCTCTCTGGTTGCTGTCTGCAGGGTACAAACAGCTAGGCTTCTGTCTCTTTCCCACCAGGGAACTACCTTTCTTAATCTCAGAAGATTATTGCACTTTTAGAAAATTATTAAATCCTCAAGGATCTAGAACCAGAAATTCCATTTGACCTAGCAATGCCATTACTGGGTATATACACAAAGGAATATAAATCATTCCATTATAAAGATGCATGCACACATGTTTATTGCAGCACTATTCACAATAGCAAAGACGTGGAACCAACCCAAAGGCCCATCAATGATAGATGGATGAAGAAAATGTGGTACACACATACACCATGGAATATCATGCAGCCACAAAAAGGAATGAGATCATGTCCTTTGCGGGGACGTGGATGGAGCTGGAAGCCATCATCCTCAGCAGGCTAACACAGGAACAGAAAACCAAACACCTCACATTCTCATAAGTGGGAGCTGAACAATGAAAACACATGGACACAAGGAGGGGAACCACACATACTGTTGGGTGGGGTGCGAAGGTGAGGGGAGGGGAGAGCTTCAGGACAAGGAGCCAATGCACGTGGGGCTTAAAACCTATGTGGCGGGTTGATGGGTGCAGCAAACGTCTATGGCACACGTATACCTATGTAATGAACCTGCACATTCTGCACATGTATCCTGGAACTTAAAGTAAAAACATAAAATATATATATATATATATATATTAAATAAATAAGAAAAAAAGTTTATTAGAACTACTAATGCAGGCAAGGGGCGACTTTGCCTTAATTAGTAGATTATAATGGCTACTATTCGTGAAGTATTCCAAATTTTTAAAAATAAAAAAACAACGGCTGCTTTACACCATGCCTATGTACGGGCTCAAGAAGAAGAAGAAACAAGTTCCAATGCCATCAACTTGCTTCTCGGCTCGTTTTAAAGTTTTTTTACCCAATGGCCGAAATTTTCGAGCAACGAAAAATACATGCAGCTAAAGTAAACAAAGCTATTTGAACAATACCTTCCATCCTAAGAAGTAACATTTAATCTGGTATTTTAAAAGATGATACTTGCAAATATGGCTAAGCCATGTATTCAATTCTGTTCAACTACTGGTGTGAAATTTTAATCAAAAAACTAGAGAGCTCATTCAAAAAAGAAATTAGTGAAAAAACTTTGGCCGTCTCTCATCAGTGAAAACTGATTTAGTTATGCAAATTACTGCTATGAATATTAAACCACTGATGAAAGGTTTTTAATGAAGGGATCTTTTGTTTTGGAAATGCAAGGGTATATGCTTTAATTTCTTGCTAATTTACTGTTCTTTGATAATGTTCACATTTTCCCCAAAGTGGCTTTGCTGATGGGTTTAATACTGTGAATAGAATTACAGACCAACAATACTGGTTTTGACAAGCTTTCCCCTGTGTAACTATACATCGTGATTTGCATCCCCTTATGCACAATTCTATTAGGGTGAATTTTGTCTACAGGGCTTTCCCTGAAATGAATTCTCATTTTAATGTTAGCCTCCTGCAGTTTTTAATTTTTAATCTGTAATATGAAATTGCAAATTTTACAAACATCATTTGAAAAAGCCACTAGGACAGAACCGAATGCCAAAGTTTACATATTGCCTAATTAGACTGTTATGAGATGCAGCTTATCAATGTCATGCCAAAGATCATCAAAAAATCCAATTACTAATTTGAAAAACACATATATTTATAGGTTCATTTTGTTTCATTTGCATCCGGTTAGCTCAATAATTGTTTTAAAGTTGTATTAAGGCTAATAATTTGGGTTTCACTGGTAAAGTACCTGCACTGCCAAGGTGGTGCCCTGCCCTGCTGGCCACTGTGAGTGACAGTGGTGCTGTGGCCAGGCCACCAAGAAGAGACCTCCTGCCATGCAAAGCTCCGGTCCTCAGGTGCTCCGGAGAGAAATCTTCTCAAAGGGAAAGACCTCACAGGCCCTTGCCGAGGAGGCCAGGTTCCAGCGGATGAAGCTCCAGGCACTCTGCAGATAATTAACAACAAGTGCCAGGCAGGGAAGGAGCGGGTGCGGGTGCGCGTGGGGAGGGGGTCCATAGACGGGCGGGCGGAGACCTCCGTCCTGGGGAGCTGGCCTCAATCATTCCAGAAGAACAAAAGCAGCTTCCTTCAAACTTTTTCATCATGGAAAAGGCCAACAAGCACAAAAGCAAAGAGAACAAGCCCCTACCGCCCCCACCGCAATATTCAGCAACTCAGGGCGGATCCTGCCTCCTCGGGCCCCACCCCCTCCTTTCCTCCTTCCCACTTCATGTTGGGGCAAATCTTGGGAAGCATATCCTTCCAACTGTAGAGATTTGGGGAATACCCTGAAAAAGTCTTTAAAAGACTTTAAACATATAAAAATTTATCATACGTGAAAAATTTAATAAGAATTTCTTAATATTGGTCGATAGGCCAGAGTTCAACTTTCCAGTTGTTCCATCAATGTCCTGAATGATTGGTTCTTTACAGTTTGAGTCTAGATGAAAATTGACTCACATCATAAGTTTCACATGGTAATTGGCTGATACGTTAAAGTCTCTTAATTTCTAAGTTCCAACCAATTCTCTCTCTCTCCCTCTCTGTATATCTCTCTCTCCCAATTTGTAGATCTATCTCTATTTCTGTCTCTATCTTTATCTCTTTCTTCAATGTATTTATCCATTAAAGAAGATCATTTGTTTCGTGTAATTTCCCTCTGTTTGAATTTTGCTGACTATGTCCCTGTGGGGTCCTGGACACACTCCTCCGTCCTTTGTCTTTCCTGAGATTCGACAGTTGAATCTAGAGCATTTATGAGACTCAGTTTTGTTTTTCTTTTTCTTTTCTTTCTTTTTTTTTTTTTTTGGCAAAACTACTTCATAGGTGGATATGTCTTTCCACCAAGAGTTATGTAAAAGTAGGAACTTTTAAATTCACTTATTTCTCATTTGCAAATGAATATTCAATGTAAACATTGCAAATAATTCAAAAGAAGAAAGATGCAGCACCCTTCCAGATATTTCATTGTCTGTATATGTTGCATTTTTCTTCCTTGTGTATTTATTGTCATAAAATAGGATCATGCTATGCATTCTTGTCTAAAAACTGTGTTTTTTCACTTAATAAAAGACCATATGCACTGCTGCTAAATCATTGAATCCTCCTTAAACCCTTATGAGTGGTCTTTCTAACTCTTCGTTTGATTAGGGCAGCTTCTCAAAATAATCTGGGGTTTAGGTTGACTTTCCAGACTCAAACTTTTGTACACATTTTGCGGAATAATTCCCTAATTTATTTCTTCCACATCCCAGCTTTGACATTAATAAAAGTAGTCATTCCTTTTGAGTATAAATGATATTTTCTTACAAATGATGAGAAAATAGTGATCTAAAACTGGCATTTTCTGCTCACATAAAATCCTAACACTGACTTAAATGTGGGCAACCAGAGTTTCCTGCCCCCCGAGCTGCAGATGGTGACAGAGCCCTCTCCTGAGATTCCCACAGCCCAAGCCACACAGTAAGAAGCTCATTTGCTTTCATTTCTGTTCTTTTCCACTGAATTTTTTTGCACCAGCATTTCCCCTCCCTAAGGCTGGCCCCTAATGTCCAGTCTCAGAACCCAGGAATCTGAGGCGTCACCACGAGCACTACAGGGGAAGATTCTGAGCAGAGGCCAGAGGGAGAAAGCCATGGTTTAAGGAAAGATAGACAGGGAAACCCGGTTTGTGGGGTGCCTACGGTTTGCTTGTGTGTTTTACACATGTCAGTTCATTTAATTCTCACGGCTTTCCTGGGGAGCAGGCTTTAGAGCAGGCTTTACTCTTTCACCAATGAGAAAGTCAAGACTCAGAGGTTCAGAAACTGGCAAAAGGCCGCACAGCCTGCTGCAGAGCCAGGACTCCAACCTGCTCTGCCTCATTGCAAAGCCTGTTTCCACTCTAGCGTCTAACCTGAGGCGTAGGAAACCTGGATCCTCTGCTAAACAAGCTGATCATCTCAAACCGACTGGCCCAAGACCCCATGAAGATGCCCTGATAGATCAGGTCCAGTCCAGGAGGTGGGAATAATGGGGACCCACACGTTGTCCTCTCTTTGGGAGACTTTACACGTGGCAGATTCAGTGAAAGTTAAAAAAAAAAAAATTTAGAGCTTAAAGAACAGCAGTGTGGGATGCTTCGCTAAGAAATTATCCAGGCCTCTAAGGCTGTATAATAACAACCTGCAGAGTCCCTGATATCCTCACTTTAGGGATGGAGAACCTGAGGCCCACACAGGCCGAGCAGCTGCTGATGACAGGGGATCTAGGATCCAACTCACCCTGAGTGCCTGGCTCCCCACCAGCTGCCCCAACCAAGGGGTGTCCTTTAGAAGACTCATTCTCAGGTAACCAGCCCCATACCTGGCTTCTCTGGGAGCCCTCGTGGGTGCCCCTCTCACTCAGCCAGCTCTACATGCAAAACTCAGTTCAACTCTCCATGATACCAGATGGGTTTGTGCTGCCTGTGGAGCTGGGAACCTAAGGGGCATACTTAGGGCCTGGTGCTGAGGTATAGGGGTAGGGGTTGCTCTTGTCCTGTGGTGTCAGCATGGCTCCGTGGGAATAAAAGGTGGAGAGTAGTACCCAAAGCAACACCTAGTCCTTATGAGACGGCACAGGCCCTGTTAACTCTAATAAGGCACCATTCACTCATGAGTAATATTCGAGCATGCTGGCTGAACAGGTGCATTTATCCACATCTACATTCATAATCTGTTCTACATAGAAAAGACCTGGCTGGGCACAGTGGCCATGCCTGTAATCGCAGCACTTTGGGAGGCCGAGGCAAGCAGATAACCCCAGATAAGGAGTTTGAGACCAGCCTGGCCAACGTGGCAAAATCCCATCTCTACTAAAATATAAAACTTAGCCAGGCGTAGTGGTGCACACCTGTAGTCCCAGCTACTCAGGAGGCTGAGGCAGGAGAATCGCTTGAACTTGGGAGGCAGAGGTTGCCGTGAGCTGAGATCGCGCCACTGCACTCCAGCCTGGGCAACAACAAGAGACTCTGTCTCAAGAAAAGGAAAGAAAAGACGAAGAAACGCTGAGATATATTTTGTGATTGTAATAAGTTATAATTAAATCTCTGTAAATTCCTTTAGATACCATCATTCTGCCATTATTCTGAGCTCTTTTTTTTCTGTTTTTTTCAATGAAATCTCGAATTCTGGGGCTCTATCATTCATGGAAGGAGTGAGTGGTGGGCTCAGATGCATCCATCCTCCAGCAGGGAGGGTGGACCCTAGGAGGTCCCCCAGAGACCAGGTGGCCAGCATCAGGTGAGGAGCTGCCAGTTCCGTTTCTCTTTCTCTTCCTGTCTGTTCTTTACCTTTGCATGTTCCTTTGTTCCTTTCTTCTCCCTTTTTTCTGCCCATACTTATTACTTTCTGCTCCTAAATGTTTGGGAGGTACTCCCCAAAAGCAGCCAGGCCACAGGCTGCAGGTGAGGAAGGATGGTTGACAAGGCCGGAGAGATTGGTGGTAACCGGAGTGTGCTCAGCCCTCAGTGTGGGGCCAAGAACTGAGGATAGTTTCCCGTGTGTATTGGGAGGTGAGGAGAAAAGTGACACGCAAAACATTCTGTTCTCAAAGCCTTCATGGAAAGAAGACAAGTCCTGTAAGCAGAGAAGAGAGGGAGGCAGGAAGTTGTAAGAAAGCCGTAGAATGGTCCAGACTGGTGACTACGGGGGCGAGAGCTGCCAGGGAGACAGTGGGGCTGAGAAGGAGGGACCAGTGCATGGAAGACCAGGAGTGGGGAAAAGGTGAGATGCAGCAGTGAGTCCAGAGGACAGCAGTGAACCCCTCCCATAGGGACCTTCCTGCATAAAGGTGGTCTTGTAGAATCATAGACTGCTGGGCCCGGAAGGGATAGCACCTGGGGGATGGCTGGCATCTCAACTGGACACAGGGAAGTCCAGGAAGCAACTGACCTGAGGCTGAAGCTGACAAATTAGATGGACACAAACCCATAGGACCCATGAAGGCCCGACTGCAAAGGATGCTAGGAATCACCTAGATTACTGGCCTTTGGCAGTACTAGAATCCTCAGGGATCTCAACGATGAAATTAGGCATCTCCCTCCCACTCAAAACACACCCAGTTTTTATTCATTTCAATAAAGGAATACGTATTCCTTGTGGATAAAGGAAAACGTTTGAAAACCACAATAAAGTTTAAAGGCAGGAAATGGAGTCCTAGAGAGGACAGTAGCTACCCAGCACCACCTGGGTCCAATGCCCTCTCCTCTCATACAACTGGTTTGGAATAATTCTAGAACACACAGTGGGAGCACCCAATGGTCAGCTGGAAATGCGGGGACCAATGTCTTGCTCGTCTCTTCCACAAGCAGAGTTTGTGGACCTACTGTGCACCTGCTGCTGCTCAGAGCCAGCAGGGCCAGCTGTGCAAATTCTAAGACGAGGGATCAGCAAAAATCAGTGACTGCAGAAGGGCAAGAAGGAACAGGAAAGGGAAAAGGAAAGCGAGAATCAGGAAGAGGGTTTGAGAAAGATTAAGGAGGAAGTGGGGCATGCAGGAGTGGTCTAACTCACTTGTTCTAGTCTCGAGTCATCTTTCTATTTCGACTTTCCACAAATTTGCAGACTATTCCCTTTAGGAGAAAACTGAAAAGGAGAACAACGCTTCAAGCACAGTCAGTCCAGTCAAAGACACCCACTCGCCTTGACTCCTGCTTTGAAGACCTGTAGATGCAGCAGGTGGCAAATTCTGGCAGGAGGTCACCTGTCAAACCCATGTGAGTCCCCCGCAAGCCCCCACCCCACAGGCTGCTCTGTATGGTCCAGGTCAGCTGAGCTTCCCCAGGACCCCCGACACAGAGACCTTCCTTTATGAGCATTCACGCTGATTTACTGTTTGGCATTGAAACTAATAACTTTTAGTCTTAATAATGATGGGTTGCTGAGCTCTGAAAAGCCTTGGCCTTCATTTAGCTGCTGTAAAAATGCACCGCAGCCCCCCCACCAATTGTCTAAGAGCAATTTATGAGATCGCCTTCTGAGTTTACAAAGGAAATCTCCTTAGTAGGAGTGTCATGATGATGAGGACTTCTCCAAAACAGTCATTTAACTTCAGCTGCCTCTGGCCTGAGCACTCCGAGTCTAGAATTAATACTGCCTTTGGGTTATAAGAGGTTTCCTGTTGAAAAACAAAGGGGTTTTAACTAGGGAGAGTAGGCTCCTGTTCCCTTCCGTGCCACAAACCCTCCACAGTGGTCAGACAGGCAACTGTGGGCGTGACAGCCTCCTCCATCATCGCCTGCTTCACTATTACACCATCACCCAAGCAACTAAGAGCAAATGAGGGCCGCACTGCCCAGCCAGAGAAATGTAAACTTTCATGAACAAGAGGGAGGCAGCTTCTCAAATGGAATGTCATTTCCATAACAAATGACAATCCAGCAGGCATCTCCCTCCAGAATGATTAGTGGTGTCTGCTTTCACGCGTTAAACTTCAAAGCCAGGGCCAATATAGGGCCTGTGATGGGCCACAGACTGGGGCATGGGACAGCGGGTAGGAATGGCAGTGCTTCCAAAAGCACCCCTGTGCTTATCTGCCAGCTTCTGGTTTCAAAGGAAAGGGAAAGGAGGCAGGCAGGTAAGAAGACAAGAGCCCCAGGAAGAATGAGGAAGATGACTTAAAGGAAAGTTTAGTTAAAGCTCATCACCGACACATCCCAAATCTCCAGAGCCCCTTCTTTAGACTCAAGCTCCTTGACTGAGCTCAAGGGTTTCCTTTGCCATCATCAGCCCTGACCTCCTCTACAATGTCCCTCTCCCCGTGATGTTCCTGTCGCAAGCTCAAGGAGCACTGGGCTTTGTGTATCCCCAACAGGGCAGTGGTCTCTCCTGCAGCTCCCAGCCAGGCCCCGAGCCACCCTCCACCCTCAGCAGTCCTACCTGCTTTGGGCTGCCCCAGTTGCTCTACCTCCAGCTACCCAGGGGTCTCTCCAAAGATATCGGGTCTGTTAGGGGCTGAACTGCACCCTGGCAAAACTCTCATGTTGAAGCCCTAGCCTCAAGACCTCACACGGTGACCCTATTTGGAAACAGCGTCTCTGAAGAGGTAATTAAGTTTAAGGAGGGTCATTAGGGTCAGCCTTAATCATGACTGGTGTGACGTGACCACAGGGATGTGTGCACACAGAGAAATGGCCGTGAGGACATAGCGAGAAGACGACAGTCTACAAGCGAAGAATGCTCAGAAGAAATCAACCCTGCAACACCTTCACCTTGGACTTCCAGCCTCCAGAACTGTGAGAGTGTAAATAAATGTCTGCTGTTTAAGCCACCCAGCCTGCAGTGCTTTGACATGGAAGCCCCAGCAAACTAACACAGGGTTGATAGCACTCACCCAGCTTTTAAGACTCCCCAGATTCTAGTCCCCTCTGTTTCCAGTCCCCCTTCACTCCCTGGGGCCACCCTCCATTTCCCCTTTGCCCTGCTCTCCCATAGCCTGCCCCTCTCCAAGCCCCACTCACATCCCACAGAGCTTTCCAGAACACAGAGAAAGGCTACCCACTCCACTGCTGAACTGTGTAAAGCCCGTGCAGGTGATTTTTTTGTTTAATCCAATTATTGTCTCCCAAACTAAATGTCAAATTCCTTAAGGACTGAAACCATGTGTCCATGACACTTTATACAAATAGGCATTACATTAAAGGTAAATTGAATAATTTTTTCAATAACTGGGAAAATTTTATCTGTGCAGAGACAACTGATCTGCTATAAGAACACTGAAATATATCAATAGTAACACTATTTATTGGTGTCCATCACATGGGCACCTCTATTCTAAATGCTTTACATGAATTAACTCATTTAAGAGTCCTTGAAGTACATCCCACTATTAGTCCCTTTTACAGACAAGGCTGATGCACCTGCCAAGCATGCTCAGCAAGGATAGGAAGGAACGAAGAAGATAATGGCCTTTTCCTTCCTGAGTCATAAATACCCAGAGTGTAGAGAACCCCAGAAGGTCAGTGGTCTCAGGTCCCCAGCCTGAGAGCAAGTTAAATTCCAACTGCCTAAAATGAAGTGCTGTCCACTTGCAATTATTTTATATATCTGCACAGCTAATAAATTTAATTTGCTCACTTTTTTCCTGTCCTTATTCTTAAAGTAGTCAAAGTAAAAATGTTACTTTATGTTGGCCGGGTGCGGTGGCTCATGCCTGTAATCCCAGCACTTTGAAAGGCTGAGATGGGTGGATCACAAGGTCAGGAGTTCAAGACCAGCCTGGCCAAGATGATGAAACCCCGTCTCTACTAAAAATATAAAAATCAGTCAGCTGTGGTGGGGGCACCTGCAATCTCAGCTACTCGAGAGGCTGAGGCAGAGAATTGCTTGAACCCAGAAGGCAGAGTTTGCAGTGAGCCGAGATCACACCACTGCACTGCAGCCTGGGTGACAGAGCAAGACTCCGTCTCAAAAAAAAAAAAAAGTTAATCTATAAAATATTTTACACATGATATCTATCAGGTAGATAGATATAGATACATTTCTTATAGCCTGTGTTTTTCTTCTTCTATTTATTCCTCCCTTCCTTGAATCAATGCTTCCTAATGTACCCAGGCTGCTGAACCAGAAGCTCCAGGAAATGAGCTGAAGAATCTGGAGTTCTCGCAATGATTCCTGTGCTCAGCCAAGTTGGGGAAGCAAGAGAGAATGGGTGGTGAGGAGCGCGCCTCCTGCGGCACCTGCTGGTTACTGCACTGGCTGTCTGGGGCCCTGCTTGGAGAGGAAAGCTCAGCCTGGGTGATCTCAGCAGGAAACAGTGCTGTTATCTACTGATGACGTCTGTCACAGGAGCAGAATTGGAGAGTGGTGACCCGCATGTCACAGGAGGACCCTAAGCCATCAATCAGTGGCTCCCATTGTCATAGTTCTGCATTCCTGCTGTCTCTAAGATTTCAACTCCAATAGGTGAGGCTTATTCTTCCATCTCCCACTGGAAATACTTTATATGCCTTTAAAAAGCTTCTCCATGTCCTTCCCAAAGCATGTTAAGAACAGACTATTCAAACCTTAACTGTGATGCTTCTCAATAGTTGCCATGCCACAGCACACACAGATGACCATGAAGCTGGTGTGCCACAGTGGGGAAAATAGGCATATCTGGCCCCCAAAGAAAGCTCTGCTGGGAGCCCTGCACCTCCAGGCCCCGTGGACCATCACAAGGGCCAGGGGAACCAATGTCTCAGCTCGCCTGCATCGCTGAAAGCCTGCAGATGGACAACTGCCCTTGTGGACCTTAATATCAGCGTGGAGCTCAACAGCAGAAGAGCTCTTTCTGCTTCTTTGAATACCTGCCAGTTAGAGGTTGGCTTAGTAGAGCAGCTGCTAATGACTAGCCTTGCCTCCCCCTCCAAGCACGACAAGGCTGCCTTCCCCCGATGCTGATCCTCAGCCCTCACTGAACTCCAGCCAAGCAGAGCCACGGCTGCAGTTTGGGTTCAGGTTCACTGAACTGTTTCTGTTCATCATCTACAAAGAGCTGAATTCTACATTTCTGATCTTACAACTGAGACTTCCTAATCCTTTCATTCTTGGTTCTGCCTGGCTCAATGCTCTGTCTTCCAGATGTCTGGCTTCTGTCACCCTTGTGCCTCCTTGGCATTGACCCAAGTGTGTCTCTCTTGTCCTGCCTCCTAGCAGCTAGGCATACACAGCTGGCCTCCCTTCCACTGTCCTCCTGCACAGCCCCTGCTCCTCATCCACTGCTAGCCTTGCCAGCTAGAGCTGATGGAGCCGCATAGCTCATGGTTCAAAGTCCCAGGGGTGGTACCCACAAGAGGCAGGCTTTGTGATGAAATCACCAAAGGTTAAACATAAGCACACCAGGATGTGGGAAAACAGGCTGAGCATGGGGAGGGAGTAATGTTCCAGGAGAAGAGCATTATAGTCGAATTGGGAAGAAAGAGGTCATACATAAATTAAAAGCATAAATTACAGACTCAGGGTGAAATAAATGGAAAGGGCAGCAGCTTTTCATGAAGACACTAAGGCCCAAGAACTAAGAATTTGCAAAAAGTCATGCAGCTCATAAATCTAAGAGCAGGTGCTTTCGACCATTGGCCTAAGGATGGGGCAGGAGCATTTCTGAACAGGTGCAACTGTGAACGACGCATATTTTCAGGCTAAAAGCAAAACAACATAAAACAAAACAAAAGGCTGGGTTGAAAATTAGATAGATGAAAGAAAAAATTGATAGCCTGGATTTTATTAAAATTGAAGAACTTCTGCTCTGCAAGACACTATCAAGTGAATGAGAAGATAAGCCACAGACCAGGAGGCAATCTTTGCAAAATGCATATCTGATAAGGGACTGGTCTCCAAAATACACAAAAAACTCTTGAAACTCAACAATAAGAGAATGAAGAACCCAATTTTAAAAATGGGCTAAAGGCCTGAACAAACATCTCTAAAGAAGATTTACAAATGAGAAATAAGCATATGAAAAGCTGCTTAACGTTATTGCCATTAAGTGGCTAAAGTCCAAACACCGACAACCCCAAATGCTGGTGAGGATGTGGAGCAACAGGAACTCATTCACGGCTAATGAGGATGCAAAATGGTGCCGTCACTTTGAAGACAGCCTGTTTCCCAACTGGGCTCTCAGAAAACTGACGCCAGGGTTGTGCCCTCCAGTCAGGAGAGCAGGGATGTCTTCCCCAGGGAATCCAACCACCCAAAAAGAAGGGAAGATCTACAGCGACTGACATGGGGGTGGGTGCTCCACCCAACCCCCCCAGACCACTCACCCCACCGCCCAGCTCCCAGGCCATAGTCCCAGGCACTGAGGACTTTGTGTCAGTGTTTAAAGGCAAACGGACGGGAAGTATCAGACATCGGAGGAAAGGAAACCACGTGGAAGAGAATGACCAAAGCAGATGGACAGAAAGACGCAACTCAGGGGAAACGGAAACTGTACATGGAAAGGAAAAAAGCATTAATATCTGCAGAGAGCTGAGAGCAGATATTAAAACTATACAACAAGGACAGAGAATCATAAAAAGGAATATTTAGAGAGCAAAAAAGTGCTACTGGAAATTAAAAATACTATTACAAAGGTTAAAAAATCAACAAAAAGATTGGAACAAAAAAAAAAATCAAGGCAATCTCCCAGACACCCAAAAGAAAAAGAAATTGATGATAGGAAAGAAAGAACATGGAAAGAAAAAATTCAGCCTAGGAGGTCAAATAGCCAAACCACAGGAGTTTCCAGAAAGAAAGAGTAGTGAAGACCAAGGGGAAGAAATTAACTGATAAAATCATTCTAGAAGATGTCCCAGATCATGAAATTCTAGCTTAAAGGGCTTCACGGCCGGGAGCGGTGGCTCATGCCTATAATTCCAGCACTTTGGGAGCCTGAGGCAGGCGGATCACCGAGGTCAGTAGTTTGAGACTAACCTGGCCAACATGGCGAAACTCCGTCTCTACAAAAAGTACAAAAGTTATCCGGGCGTGGTGGTGGGCTCCTGTAACCCTGTAACCCCAGCTACTCAGGAGGCTGAGGCAGGAGAATTGTTTGAACCCAGGAGGCAGAGGTTGCAGTGAGCCAAGATCGTGCCACTGCACTCCAGCCTGGGCAACAAGAGTTAGACTCCATCTCAAACAAAAAAGCGGGGGCGGCTCACAAGCAGCCTGAATGCAATTGTTGAAACAGGCCCATGGAACGCACATTATGGTGAAAACTCAGAGCTCTCAGGACAAGCAGAAGACCCTCCAACTTCCACAGAGGAAAAGTCAAAAGAAAAACAGGCCACAGGTAAGGATCTGGGATCAGGGCAGTTTCAGTCATTTGTCTTGACCTTCAAGACATCTACTTGAGGAAGTCTCTCCCCGGAGCCTCTGATGGGGCATCAGGCCTGCACCCTTTGCCTCCCAGACCTAGTGCCTCATGTGACCTGGCTTCTCCCCCACATTGCCCTGGGATTTTCTTCTCCTCCTCCTGGCGCTTGACTCCAGAGGGCCTGTGTTCCTGAAAAGTGTTCTTCCTTCTTGCTTTGCTCTCCAGCACCCCCACTGGCCATCTCCTAACAGTCTATCATTGATGGGCATTTAGATTGATTCCATGTCTTTGCAATGGTGAATAGTGTTGCAGTGAACATTTATGTGCACGTGTCTTTATAATAGAATGATTTCTATTCCTTTGGGTATATACCCAGTAATGGGATTGCTGGGTCGAATAGTATTTCTGTTTTTAGGTCTTTGAGGAATCACCACACTGTCATCCACAGTGACTGAACTAATTTACACTCCCACCAACAGCATATAAGTGTTGTTTTTCTCCACAACCTCACCAGCATTTGTTATTTTTGACTTTTTAGTAAGAGCCATTCTGACTGGTGTGAGATGGTGTCTCAGCGTGGTTTTCATTTGCATTTCTCTAATGATAAGTTATGTTGACCTTTTTTTTGTTTTGTTTTTTGAGACAGAGTCTTGCTCTGTTGCCAGGCGCCAGGCTGGAGTGCAGTGGCACGATCTCGGCTCACTGCAACCTCCACCTCCCAGGTTCAAGCAATTCTCCTGCCTCAGGCTCCCGAGTAGCTGAGACTACAGGTGCATGCCACCATGCCTAGCTAATTTTTGTATTTTTTTTTTTTAGTAGAGACGGGGTTTCACTATGTTGGCCAGGATGGTCCTGATCTCTTGACCTAGTGATCCGCCCACCTCTGCCTCCCAAAGTGCTGGGATTACAGGCATGAGGCACCACGCCCGGCTGAGCTTTTGTTATGTGATTGTTGGCTGTCAAGTATATCTTCTTTTGAAAAGTATCTGTGTTTTTGTGAAGATAAAATGAGATGAGCTTAGAGGTGCCTCACACATTTATTTGCACTCAATAAACACCAGTGGCTTTTTTTTTTTCCCAGACAACTTCCAGGTGGAACTAGGGCTGAGGAGGCTGCTCTGCTCAGATCTCCTCTAGGCTGCTACAATGACTGCAGGGAACGGCAAAGGAGCCTCAGACACATAGGGAACCCCCCTCACTCCCCAGCAGCTTAGCTTAAGCCAAGGTCACCAATTGTAAGCTCCACAACATTTTACCACCAAAAGGCCCAGAGATTTCTCCCTCCCTGGACACAGCTTCACTGGTAACAGGAGTATGAATTCCCTCTAAAATAAAAAATATATAGACAGGTTTACTAACAAAGCTGCTCAGCTGGTTCCCAACGGACCAGGACATCTTTGGGATGAAACATCTCCGGAGCTTATCGCTTCCACTACAGTAGGGCAGTTCGGCTGCCTTTCAGGGGCTGAGTGGCTCAGAGCAGACCTTTCTCCTTCCCCTTGGTCTTGAGCCACTTCCCAGAGCCTCCCCAGGCAAAGGACCACCATCTGGAGAGGCTGAGGCAGGACAAATGACCTGAGAACAGAGAAGAGAAGAGGGAACCCATTTCTCTCTTGCAGGAGCTACTGCCTTGGGAATTTCTGTTAAAGACTTTTCTGAAGTTTAGAAGTTACTATTGAATCTGAAATAATTACCAAAAAAAAAAAAAAGCTTACTAAGGACCAGGCACAGTGTCTCATGCCTATAATCCTAGCCGTTTGAGAGGCCCAGGTGGGCAGATCGTTTCAACCCAGGAGTTCAAGACCAGACTGGACAACATGGCAAAACCTTGTCTCCAAAAAACACAAAGATTAGCTGGGTGGTGTGGAGGTATGTACCTGTAGTCCCAGCTACCTGGGAAGCTGAGGTGGAAGGATCAACTGAGCCCGAGAGGTTGAGGTCACAGTGAGTCATGATTGTGCCATTGCCCTCCAGCCTGGGAAACAGAACAAGACCCTGTCAAAAAAAAAAAAAAACTTACTGAGGAAGTTTTATCTCTTGGAAATAAAATTGGAGCTAAGCATCATTTGCCCTTTTTCTTTGCAATTTGGAACATTGTGTTGGACTATGATGTACTTACAGGAACATGCACAACTCACAAAAACTCAGCTCAGTGAATTTCTACAAAGCGAATCCACCCTGGCCCCGGGCACCCAGACCAAGACCAGAACTTTGCCAGCTGCTGCGTGCCCTTCCCAGCAAACCTTCCATCCAAGGTAAACACTTGCAAGGAGCCTCACGGATGTGTTCTCCATATCTGGCTCCTTTTCCTCAATATTATGTCTCTGTGTAGTTTATTCATTCTCACCATGTGACATTTCACTGTCTACTGTTGACAAATATTTGGAGGGTTCTTGTGTTTGGCTATTACAAATACACTGCCTTCATTTGCCTTTTGTGGATAATATTGACTGGAGAGAATTTTAAAGTAGGAGAGTGGGTAAAATGGACGAAAACAGGCATGCTTATTAAATGTCCATGTAGGTGTCAATTAGTTAGCCTCCATTTACCTACCTGGCTTAAGATGCTGGATTTGAGGGAAAAAAAAAGGAACCACAGGCCATTATGAGAATTAAATCAGATAAAGTTAAAAAAAAAAAAAAACCTCTTTAAAACAGCCCTCAAAGAATGTCTAGGACATGTACACTGCCTTTTCTTTTCACTAAACTGTGCCTAATTAAAAATAATTATTTGAAACCCTGTGCTAGTCAAAGACATCCTCTGCAGCTTTGCAGAAGCCTTTCTGCCCAGAGGAAAGTAATAAATAGTCTTGGAGGCTAGTTTGGCCCAACTAGTCTGAAGAACATCATTCCCAGGACATGGGAAAGGTTTTACAAAACACTCCCGTGCTCAACTGGGCTTGGGAAATGTTACGTTCGCCAATGTGTTTATTTTACTGCAGAGCCTCTTAGAGACCCATTTACAGTGCTCATGGACACTGTGCAAAAATCTTCGTATAGGAAATAAGCTATACAGTGCTTCCCAAGTCATCCAACCAGAGGACCTCTTTTCAAATGGAGCATCTTTTTCTTCTTCGTCTTCTTTTTTTTTTGAGACAGAGTCTGGTTCTTGTCATTCAGGCTGGAGTGCAATGGCATGATCTTGGCCCACTGCAACCTCCACCACCCAGGTTCAAGTGATCCTCCTGCCTCAGCCTCCTGAGTAGCCTGAGATTACAGGTGCACGCTACCAGGCCCAGATAATTTTTGTATTTTTAGTAGAAATGGGGTTTCACCAAGTTGGCCAGGCTGGTCTAACTCCTGGCCTCATGTGATCCACCGACCTCAGCCTCCCCAGTTGTTAGAATTACAGGCGTGAGCCACCGTGCCCAGCCAAATGGAGCATCTTTTGGAATTTTACGCCATAGAATACACTTGGAGAAATAGTGTCTGGATTCTCTACTCATGCCCCAAGCTTTGAGTGCATGTCAGACACAGTCGATACCAATATAAGCATGACACCATCCCCAAACTTAAGAAGGTCATGAGGCCGGGCGCGGTGGCTAACGCCTGTAATCCCAGCACTTTGGGAGGCCGACCAGGTGGATCACAAGGTCAGGAGATCAAGACCATCCTGGCCAACGTGGTGAAACCCCGTCACTACTAAAAATACAAAAAATTAGCCGGGAATAGTGGTGCACACCTGTAGTCTCAGCTACTCGGGAGGCTGAGGCAGGAGAACTACTTGAACCTGGGAGGTGGAGGTTGCAGTGAGCGAGATCATGCCACTGCACTCCAGCCTGGGCAACAGAGCGAGACTTCATCTCAGGAAAAAAAAAAAAGAAGAAGAACATGAATTAATAAAGTCTAGGGCCTCCTAAAGGAGGACAAGAAGAGAAAAAGACATTAGAACATCCTGAGGGCCTAATATGTCCTAGGACTCAGCTAGCCATTGCATTAGTGTGGTGGGACTGCCGTAACAAAACGCCACAGCGGGTTTGTCACCATTGGCAGAGAGGGCATCTGGCCAAAAGATTTGGAGACAAATCTGCAGGTCCCCTGCCCTGCCACAGACTAGCAGACTAGTCATGTGGCAAGGACCAAACCACCTCCATGTCGGAGGCTCGAATCCCCATCTGTGAATGGAGATGATTGTCAGGAAGGTTCATGAGCTAGAAGACAGAGGTTAAGGAGTGTCGGGCCGGGCTCATGCCAGTGGAGACACGGCTGTGAACCTCACCATTATTCGCCAAACTACAATGGGAAATAAAGCTTCAAGTCTCTGATAACTGCCCAGCGGCAAGTGCAGTCTGGGTGGGGTGCAGAGAGAAGGTGTGAGGGCAGGCTAGTGTGCAGAACCGAGGGGTGCTCTAAGTGAGGCCTTGCCGGCTGCAGAAGGCTTCACCTGTCAGGCTGCATGGCAGCCATAGGGATTCAGCTCCAGATCCCAAACCACCAGTCCCAGTTCAGGCAGGGACTCAGCTCAGGCCATGGAGGCATCTCAGGCACCACGAAGGCCAGCCCGGGAGCCACTGCAGCCTTGCAACCTGCCAAGAGTTGAGACATCTGCAAAACAAAGCAAAGCAAAGCAGAACTTAGGCAAGCGGCCCTTAAAACAACGCCTAGAGAGGAGAGAAGCAACCAGCGACCTAGATGTTCAGAGTGAGGACTCCAGCATCGGGCAAGGCCATGGGGTTCACAACCCAGCTCTGAAGCACCGGATCTGCCCGGCCCGGCTGTAGAAGGAAATATTTTCACCCCTCTGAGCTCTGGATTCCTCGTTGGAAAGACGGGATCTGGACCAGGTGAGACAGGCATCTGGGGTGCAACATTTAAGGAGGCATCCACTGTTGGGGTTGTGCGGGTGGAGAGTCAGGCCTGAGAGTGGGCGCTTCCTTAAGTTCTGGACCCCAGGTTCCCCTGCTGGCCTCACCCGTGTCCCGGCCTGGATGGGAAGAGCTTGGGGCACAGGATGGTTGGGTAGGACTAGGAGAAGCCTGCAAAGTTCAGCAGACTGCCGAGAGATGACAGGCCTGCAGTGACAATTATAGCCCTGAGGGCTCGCCACCCGTTAAGCTCCTGAAAACAGACTCCAGCCTCCTGCAGACCTCCCCCAGTCCAGTCCTCTCTACCCGAAGAACGTTTCCAGCAGCCTGGAACTAGAACTTCACCGAAACCGAGCTCGTTCCTCCCCCACCCCCCGCTGTTCCATCTCCCAGGGGTGGTGGCGAAGCTGCCGAGGCGGCTGTGGACGGCGGGCGCCCCTGGGACACGCAGGGCACGCGCTGGAGGCCCCGCAGGCTCCGGGCCCTCAACTCCAACTACCTGGTTCGTCCTTTCAGCACGCTGAGATCAAAAGGACCATGGATGAATGCCTAAAACACAGAGTGGCTCACTGGGCAGATAAGTTTCCAAATTAATAAATGTATCGCTAAAGTTTCCGCATAATATTAACAATAGTAAGCTAATCAAAAGCAGTGGTTCAACAGGGTGACGCCGGCCCGCGGGCGTCCAGAGACAGTTGAAAGGCGTTTGTCCCACAGCGTTTCGGAGGCGAACACTGCACCGCGCAGTCGCTGGTTCTGGGCTCCCGGGTGACCGCCTTTTCCGTTCCCCACCGATCCGGTCCCGCTGCGCCTCGCCTGGGTCCGCTGCGAGTGGGATTCGCTGTTCCAGACTCCAGGCAGCCAGGAATGCGCCGCGCGGGCTGTCTCGCCATCCCCTCAGGCCCGCGCATCCCTGGGAAACGGCCTCAGGAGCGAGCTGAGGGGGTACAGGGTGGATCCCCTTCCCCGCTTCCCCTCCCCCTTCCCGAAACGCAGGGGCGCGGAGGCCCTGCTCGGCCGCCAGGTGGCGCTGCGGGCCCAGCCATCGAGCTCCAGGGCCAGTTTGGCTCCGCTCCTGGGCCGGACACGCGGGGGCGCTGCGGGGCGCGGGCCGGGGGCGCGGGCCGGGCACACGGGCTGGGGGAGCTGCGTAGGGGTGCAGGCCGGGACGCGGACGGGGGGCACTGCGGGGGGCACTGCGGGGGGCACTGCGGGGATGCGGGCGGGGACGCGGGTTGGGGTCGCTGCGTAGGGAGCGCTTCGGAGGGGAAGCTGCGGAGATGGGAGCCTGTGACGCTGCGGGGCGCGCGGGCAGGGTGGGGTGGGATGGGCGGGGGAGGTGGTGGGCGGCGTGGGTGGGTGGTGGGCGGGGTAGTGCGCTGGAGGCGCTGCGGGGGGTGAGGGCGGGGGCGCGGGCAGGGATGCGGGCTGGGGGCGCTGCGGGGTTGCGGGCTGGGGTTGCTGCGGGGATGCGGGCAGGGGGCGCCGGCTGGGGGCGCAGGTTTCCGGGCCTCCTCTCAGGCAACTCGGCGGCAGCAGACGGTGGAGTCTGGGCCTGGGAGGGTGACTTGATTCTTTGCTCTTTAAAGAGAAGCCAGAAAGCTAGATTTTTGTTTGAAATGTTGGCAATTGGTGTACTTTAAATTTTAATGGAAATTCCTTGCCTACGAGGGGAGAGGCTGTACCTGGACGCGGGGTCGTCCTGTCTGTGCGGGAGCGGCCGGCAGATGCGGCAGCGTTGAGGCCGCCCAGAGCCAGAAGGCCTTGAGGGATCAGAACGTAGGAACTCCCCAGGAGTGGGGACTCCACTGGCCCCTAGGCGTAGGGCGCCCCCGGCACTAGGGCCTGGCATCTCTACCTGCCGACCCCACCCCCTGCCAAGGAGCCCCATTTCCGCCACGACTGGCTTCGTAATGTTCTTCATGGCTGAAACACTTAACTATAAAACTTTTTTCTCGTGCAAAATTTTAAACGTATACAGAAGTAGAAAGAGTCACAAACTGGCCAGGCGTGGTGGCTTACACCTGTAATCCCAGCACTTTGGAAGGTGGAGGCGGGCGGATCACTTGAGGTCAGAAGTTCGAGACTAGCCTGGCCAACGTGGTGAAACCTGTCTCTACTAAAAATAAAAAAATTAGCCAGGTGTGGTGGTGCGCTCCTGTAATTTCAGCTACTTGGGGAGGCAGAGGCAGGAGAATCGCTTGAACCTGGGAGGCAGAGGTTGCGGTGAGTCAAGGTCCCACCACTGCACTCCAGCCTGAGCAACAAAGAGACTCTGTTGGAAAGAAAGAAAGAGAGAAAGAGAGAGAGAGAAAGAAAAAGAAAAGAAAGAAAGAGAGAGAAAAAAAACACAAATCCCACGTACCCATCACCCAACTTTAGAGATTAATGTTCATAGCTAGGTGTCACCTATTAACCCCCACCCCCCAGGACACTTCAACCACACTGTACCCCACCCTCGTGGGGTTATTTTGGAGTAAATGTGAGAAATCATATCTGTTCCTCAATAAATATTCCAGGGTGTGTGACTAACAGGTAAGGACTCTTTTTAATGTAACGATGCCATTGCCACACTAATAATCCAATAATCACACCAAATACTTCCTAGATGCCACCAAATTTCAATGTTCACATTTCTCCAACTGCTTCATAAAACTGTAGTTAACAGTTGATTTTTTCCAATTCAGGTCCCAATAAGGCCCATAAATTGTATTTGGTTGGTTTTTGAAGTTTCTTTAATTAAGGTAAAAAAAAAAAAAGTACGCATAGTAAAATGAACAGATCTGAAATGTAGAGCTCTAAGAGTTTTGACACTGTGAACAAACTATGTGATCACATCAATCAAAACATAAAAGTTTCTACCACCTCTGAAAATTCCCTCCCCCTCTCCCCATGAACCCAGCCCAGAGGAAACCGCTGATCTGGTTTCTATGATCATAGAGTATTTTTGCCTGTTTTGGAAATTCACATAAATAGAATTAAACAATATATTCTTTTCTCTGCCACACTTCTTTCACCCAATGTAATGTTTTTGAGATTCATCCACAGTGTTGCACATACCAATATTGTGTATGTAATTTTTGTTAATTCCTTTGTAGTATTTCACCATCTGAGTAAAATGCAGTTTACATTGTGATTCATCCTGTTAGGAAATATCCGGGTTGACAGCTATTTGGATTGTCCCCAGGTTTTGGATGTGAGTAAAGTCGCTTATCCAAGTCTCTCGCAGGAACATGCCTTCGCTTTCTCTTCAGCAAATGCCTCATAGTAGATCATAGTGAAGATGTCTATTCAACTTTGTAAGAAACTGCTGAAGACTTTTTGCAGCATAGTTTTACCATGAATGTTCTCACCAGCCAAGTATGAGTGTTCCACTGGCCCCACCTCCTCCCCCATTTGCTGCTTGCCATCTGTTTTATCTAGCCATTTAGGTGGGTGTGTGACTTTCTCTTTGTGGGTTTATATGGCATTTCCCTGATGTGATGGGAATGCATTCTCTTTGCTTTTATTTCTCTGAAAATGCCTTTATTTCACCCTTATTTTAACAAGGCATGTTCTTTGGTGTATTAGTCTGTTTTCACGCTGTTGATAAAGACATACCTAAGTCTGGGTAATTTATAAAGAAAAAGAGGTTTAAGGGACTCACCGTTCCACATGGCTGGGGAGGCCTCACAATCATGGCGGAAGGCAAAAGGCACTCTTCCGTGGCAGCAGAGAGGAGAGAATGAGAACCCAGTGAAAGGGGTTTCCCCTTATGAAACCGTCGGCTCTTGTGATACTTAACTGTATCTATCCATCTAATTAAGGTGTGTACTTAATCACCTTAATCAGGTGAGACTTAATCACTACCACGAGTACAGTATGGGGGAAACTGCCCCCATGATTCAATTATCTCCCATCAGGTCCCTCCCACAACATGTGGGAATTATGGGAGCTACAATTCAAGATGAAATTTGGGTGGAGACACAGCCAAACAATATCCCTTGTATATAAAAATCTAGGTGGGCAGATTTCTCTCTCAGCAGCTGTTCCCTGCAGAGTCGCCTTGCAGAGCCTTTCCTTGGACTTTACAAATCCAGCCCTTGGCTAAGGATTTACAGCAACCCTCGGGCAGACCACTGCCTGCCCCTGCCCTGTCCAGCTTCCTCCCACACAACACAGCCTCACCCACAAACCCACCTTTCTCCACAGCCAAAAACTCCAATCTCTGCGTTCTTAAAGCAGAGAGGCCATTCCTCTCCATGTGGTCTCACCTCCCTGCACTCCAACTAAAATCTGGGAGTGCGGGGGATGAGGGAGCTCAGGTCATGTGCCTCCTTTCTCTATAGTGGTCTTGCGCTGGCAGTAGCAGAATACCCGAAAAGATCTGCCTAAAGTATGTTGTCCGGTTTTAAGATTGTTGGTGGGTGGAGAGTAAGTCTGAAACCAGTTACTCCATCATGGCTGAAGTCTAAGTCCTTTGATCTGCTTTTAAAATATGTTGGTTCTTGGCCAGGCATGGTGGCTCATGCCTGTAATCTCAGCACTTTGGGAGGCCAAGGTGGGCAGATCACTTGAGGTGGAGAGTTCAAGACCAACCTGGCCAACATGGCAAAACCCCATCTCTACTAAAAATGCAAAATTAGCTGGGCACAGTGGCAGGTGCCTGTAATCCCAGCTACTTGGGAGGTTGAGGCAGGAGAGTTGCTTGAACCCAGGAGGGGGAGGTTACTGTAAGCTGAGATTGTGCCACTGCACTCTAATCTGGGGGACAGAGCAAGACTTCATCTCAAAATAAAATAAAATAAAAAGTTGGTTCCCTTGCCCTCTGTTTTTGTTTCCTCACAGTGTTTTGAAGAAATCACATTATTTGCCCTGTAGAGTCACCCACATTTGGATTCCCAGTGTTCCTGTTCCCCCGTGGTTCCTGTAAACCGGCAGATCCTTCAGGGTGATTTTTTTCCAGACTATTGAGAGGCTAAGGTGGACACTTCCCTCAGAGTGCACTCCACACTCAGTCTCCTTTTGTGCTATGAGCAGCCTTCGAGTTATACAATTGCCTAGATTTATTTTTTCATTAAGGGTGTACATAGTTTTGATATTCTATGTCCATTTTCCTTCTCTTCATTTCCTCAATACATCTATAGAGAGAAAGTCCCCCAGGATCAACTGTGTGGTTACACTGGGGTCCAGGCCCAACACATGGGCAGATGAAAGCTTGATCCTGTCCCTTTTTTTTTTTTTTTTTGCCAAAATGGCTGGTTTCCTTGTGTATTAGTCCATTCTTGCATTGTTATAAAGAAATACCTGAAACTGGGTGATTTATAAAGAAAAAAAGTTTTAATTGACTCATGGTTCTGCTGGCTGTACAGGAAGCCTGGCCGCTTCTGCTTCTGGGGAGGCCTCAGGAAGCTTCCAAGCATGGCAGAAGGCAAAGGTGCAGCAAGGCACTTCACGTGGCCAGAGTAGGAGAAGAGAGAGAGGCGAGGTGCCACACTGCTAAACAACCAGATGTGGGGAGAGCTCACTGCGCAATGACAGCACCAAGAGGGACAGTTCCAACAGTAAGAAGCTGCCCCCAAGATCCAATCACTTCCCACCAGGCACTGCCTCCAACATTGGGGGGTTACAATTTGACATGAGGTTTGGGCGGGGACACAGATCCTAACTGTGTCACCTTGTGTGGTCCAAAGGTGTTTAATGAGCTTCTCTTCCTCCCTTCTTTCGTCCATTCTTTTTGAAAAGTATCATTGTGAACTTGAGGAATTTGAATATATTTGATGTGTTTCAAATTATGGCAGATATTACTTTTACTGCAGATTGAAGTTTCCCAATGTTAAGCAGAGGGGTCACTTCAGATTGGCTCCTGGGTCCTTCAGACATGATCACAGTAGGTTTTTGTTTTGTTTTGCTTTGTTTTTGAGCATCCTTGCTTGTTGATGTGACAGAATGTTCCAGGGTCATCCAGTAGGTGTCCTGCCCCAAATCTGGAATCCACCATTTCTACAAGGAAACTTGACTCCTTTTAATGGAAAATGGTTTTCAAGGTCATAATCTAGGGGGTAAGGACACTCATAACTATAAAATAAATTCAAGGTTTCTTCAGTGGATATATAAGGAAATTTGTTTTATTTTAAATTTTGAAAGGTAATACACCATGAGTTCATCCTGACATTTTCAGTGCAGAATTAACTGAATGCTGTAAGGAGTCAGACTTCATTTTTGGTGTTTGATGTTTGATTGCTGGTGGCTTTAAAGCCTCACCCTTCCCTCTCCTCACTCCCCCCACCCTACATCTGGGCAAACTGATAAGAAAGCTTCAGCTTCTTCCTCAAACCATGGGGCAGGCAGCCCGCTCTCACCAGGCCCCAGCCCTAACCACAAACTAGAGCCTTCTCTGCTCTCTCAGGCTGTTTCACACCCTCCTGGGAGGCCTGTCTGTCCCGTCACAAAGCTCAATCATGTGAGTAATAATCCTTCCCATACCCTCTGGGTGGATATGTGGCACCATCAGTCCTGATATCCAAACCAAATTTGCGGTGGGGACCCCTTCTGCTTTTGCACAGTGGCCACAAAACACAACTTTTTGACTTTATATTCCTTTTTTGTAAAGCTAAAAAAATCCAATTCCTAGTGATGTTCAAATAATCACTTCTTTGCCTCATCCTACTATAACATATAGGTTCAGAAAAACATCAGTACCACTACCAAGACAATTATTGGAAACTGATTAATCTTGGTTTTCAGTTCATTTTATGCTCAGAGAATGTTAATCTAGAGAGGTACCTTTACATTGGAGTGTGTTTAAATGACTACATTTTTCCTCTCTATGCAGCTGCATTGCTGTGTGATACACAGTTTTGTTTTAGTTTCTACTTTTAGGGTTTCCTCTTTTCGTCTTTATTGATTTAATTGGTTTCATATTGATGTAAATATTCATGTGGTTCAAAAGTCACATCTATCAAAGAAGACAGTTCAGAGAAGCTGGGCTTCCATCCCCATCCCCTTCCTTCTCCATATTTACATTGTATGGTTTATCTTCCTGTAGCTTCTTTCTAATAAAAGCAGATATGCATGTATGCTCATAAGCCCATACTTTACATAGATGTTGATGCCATGTTTTGTTTCAATGTCTTTCTCTAAAGCTGGAGATCTTTGAGATCTAAAGTTGAGATCTTTGCCCTGGTCCCCTTTTGCCCAGGTGGTTAATGTGCATGCAGGCAGGTGGGCTGACACAGAGCCCCCTGTGGCTGGATCAGGTCTTCACTGGTCAGGGCACATCCAGGTTGACTCTTCTTCCGGAGCCTTCACAGTACCTACTCCAGGAGCAGCTCATTCAGTCGCAAAGCTCACCTCCTCTCCCTCCTCTAGGAAGGATTCCAATGTAAGAAACAGCAGAATCAATAGCCCTGAGGCACAAGGAGCTTGGCACCTTCCAGGAAGGAAGAAGCGTAGGGGGCTGAGCATAGGGACGGGATCAAGAGATCGGAAGAGGCCAGGAGGCCCTCGGAGGGCCAGACAGGAGTTGGAATGCTATTCTAAAAGCACTTGGGATTGTGTTGTTGACCAGACACGGTGGCTCACACCTGAAATCCTAGCACTTTGGGAGGCCAAGGCGGGAAGATCACTTGAGGTCAGGAGTTCAAGACCAGCCTGGCCAACATGGGGAAACTCTGTCTCTACTAAAAACACAAAAATTAGCCAGGCATGTGGTGCATGCCTGTAATCCCAGCTACTCGGGAGGCTGAGGCAGGAGAATCACTTGAACCTGGGAGGCGGAGTTTGCAGTGAGCTGAGATGGTGCCACTGCACTCCAGGCTGGGCAACAGAGCGAGACTCTGTCTTCAATAATAAATAAATAAATAAATAAATAAATAAATGCGAATGGAAGCCTCTGAATGGAGTAAGCTGGGAAGCAACATGGCCTGGTGTGAATTTGCAGATGTTCACTGAGTCTATGCTGACTGCCCTACAGATGTCTGGGGCCTCAACGTAGGTGCCTCTGTAGCGCAGCCGTCCCAGGGTTGCATCCCAGCCTCTTCAGAGGTGAGACACACAGAATGAGGAAGCACGAACCGAATTCAAGGCAAGATCGAACACGCGGGTCTATAGGTGCTTTACAAAATTTGCCTGGATGGCGGCAACTTCCCAGACACTTGAGTCTTTCAATGGAAAAAAATGATACTATGGTTGTTTATTGGTGAAAGAGAAAAATTAGCTCAAACATGGAAGATGGCAATTTAAGAATACACAAAACAATTTTACGTGTACACGTCCTCTGACTTAATAGATGAATGACTGTGAGTTGGCCATGCTGCATTTCCCAAAGCCTGCCCAGTGGCAAACACGGGTGGTGGTTTCATTTGTTTGTTTGGTTCATTTTGTTTACGCACAATTTTATTAAGATCTAATTGGAATGCAGAAAACTTTATATGTGTTCAAAGTGTAAAATTTAATAAAGATGAATACTCTTGAAACCATCACCAGAATCAAGAGAGTGTTTAGGACCAAACAGAATTTTTAAAATAATGCTTACAGTTACAAAGTTTTATTTCTTTTCTCCCCCACCCTCTGTGTATGATTGTTTAAATCAAGCCAAAATTTTAAAATCGATCTGACTAAAAAAAAAAAAAAAAAAAAATCTTACAATGGAAAAAGAGGCAGATAAATTTAAATGTAATTGGCTATGGGCAGCTTCAGAGGACAATGTGTTTACCTGAATCTCTCCTCACTGGGCACCACTGGGTACTCAGGGCCCCTATGGGAATGAAGAGTGGAGGCCTTAAATGGTTCTCAGCTCCTTGTGGAAATTTAACAATGGGAGGACAAGTCCCCCTGTTTGTGATTTGAGAAGGTTTCCTCTTCTCTTGCCTTCTGGCTTGGTGGTGGTAATAACCCTGTCCCTGTATAACAGGCACAGTTACTAACAGCCCTGCTGTCAACCTCTTAACATGTACCCTTCCAGAGGCCTGAGAAGGGGTTCCTCCCTGTGTGGTCTGGGCTCTGAAGCCCAGCCTGGCCTTGGCCCATCCTCCCAACCCATCCCTACCTTGTTACTCCCAAGTAAGGCATTCCAAGTCCTAGGTCACCTTGGCACTTTTACCCTGTTTGAATTTTATCACTGGAAAGTTCTCCCACCCTCCTACTTGAGTGATTTATTTCCATTCTTCAGATTTCAGCGAAATGCCACCTCACATCTCCACACCTGTAGCCCCTACTGGGGGAGGCTGAGGCTGTAGAATCCCTTGAGCCCAGGGAATTTTGAGTTCAGCCTGGGGGAAAAGAGCAAGATCCCAGTTATAAAAATAAGGCCAGGTGCAATGGCTCATGCCTCTAATCAATCCCAGTACTTTGGGAAGCTGAGGCAGGTGGATCGTTTGAGGTTTGGAGGTCAAGAAGAACCTGGCCAACATGGTGAAACCCCGTCTCTACTAAAAATGCAAAAATTAGCTGGGTGTGGTGGCATGTGCCTGAAATCCCAGCTACTTGGGAGGCTGAGGCAGAAGAATCTCTTGAACCCAGGAGGCAGAGGTTGCAGTGAGCCAAGATCGCACCACTGCATTCCAGCCCAGGCGACAGAGTAACATTGTCTCAAAAAAATTAAAATAAAAAATAGAAATAAAATAAATGTCAACTCAGATGAACTCTTTAATGAAAACTTGTCTTTCTTAGCACACAGCACCAGGAATAAATTTTGGGTTTGTTTCTCCCACCAGACTCAGTTTCCCAAGGGCAAGGACCGTCTTGTTCCTAAGTATGTACGTGAGGTGAGGTTCAGTATTCGGCATGTAAGGCATGATCAGTGCTCAGCATTCTGGTAACTGTCTAGCAGTAATGTGAGCTGGAAAGACTTGGGATTGAAATCAGTGGATGGAACTGGTTCCTAAACAAGGGGCATATTACCGCCCAGGGGACATTTGCAAGGCCAGGAGAATTTTTTTCTTTGTCAGGATGAGGTCGAGGCTGGCCACTCTCTTCAGTGAGCAGAGGCCAGAGATGCAAAGTGCCATGCAGTGCATAAGACTGCTCCCCACAGTGAGGCATTGTTCCGTGGAAATGTCAGTCATGCAGAGTTTAAGAAGCATTGATCTATAGTGATCCCCTGCCAGACAAATTCTCAGTTCTATTGAGACAGTCTCTCTTTCACTGACATGTTCTGATACCTAAAAATCAAATGATCTCCCTGGGTTTCAAAAAGCTGTTCATTTTCTCTAGCTTCCTTTCTCTTGGAAAAACAACACATTTGGTCTCAGATGGTAATCATTTTACTTATTATACAGTGACCCTTTAGTGTATTTCTATTCAAGATTTTGTAATTTAGAAACCAATTTCTAAGTGTTCGGTCGGGTGACATGGTTGGGAGGAGACATTCTTCTAATCCCGGGATCTTTATGGAGAAGTATACAGTTTCCTCAAACTTTTTTTTTTTTTTTTTTTATGGAGTTTTGCTCTTGTTGCCAGGCTGGTGTGCAGTGGCACTATCTTGGCTCACTGCAACCTCCTCCTCCCGGGTTCAAGTGATTCTCCTGCCTCAGCCTCCCAAGTAGCTGGAATTACAGGCACCCTCCATCACACCCAGCTAATTTTGTATTTTTAGTAGACATAGGGTTTCACCATGTTGGCCAGGCTGGTCTCAAACTCCTGACCTCAGGTGATCCTCCCGCCTCGGCCTCCCAAAGTGCTGGGATTACAGGTATGAGCCACTGCACCCCAACAGTTTCCTCAAACTTTTAAAACTCACAGGATGGAACAGGAACACTGAAGACCCGAGGAACCTTACCATAAACTCTTTCAGTGAGTTTAGTGTGGTCTTAGGAATTTTCTCTTCTGGTGGAACTGCTACTGTTATCTTTTTGTAGAATGAGGAGATTAATCTAGGCAACACTTTCTTGTACCTAACAGAATAGTAACTTGAAAGTTAGGAGATTTTAGAGGCCATCAGTGTGGGTTTAAACAATAATCTCAAGCTCCCTTGCAAGGGCATTTACCACGTGCTGGGACAAGAAGGACAGGAATAACTCATTTATTTGAACAATACTTTGAGGTGCTAATTAATCCTGTTTTTTTGTAAATGAAGATACTAAGTCACAGTAAAGTGCTAGCATAAAAAACAACACTTGTAGACATAATTTAAACTTTAAACTCACAGTTGTTTTGAGAACAAAAGCGGAAAGTATTAATAATAATTTCTCCACACTGACCTCGAGTACTCTTTATTTGTCATTTAGCGTAGCTGTTTTCATAAAAGGCAATTCAATTTTGTATTTTTGTATTTTTATTCTGATTTTTAAGTACTCATAGTTTTTAATGTTTAAAATAGTTGCTGATAAAATATTGACAAAATCATTGGCAAAATGAAGAATCATTTACATTGCCCAGTAAGTTATTCATTTATATCATTATATTTATTGTTCAAACATGCTAGTCAATTATCATTATTATTATTTTCAGGCCAGGCACAGTGGCCACACCTGTAATCTCAGCACTTTGGGAAGCCAAGGCCGGCAGATCACCTGAGATCAGGAGTTCAAGACCAGCCTGACCAACATGGCAAAACCTCGTCTCTAAAAATACAAACACAAAAAATTAGCTGGGCATGGTGGTGGGTGCCTGTAATCTTAGCTACTCAGGAGGCTGAGGCAGTAGAATTATTTGAACCCTGGAGGCAGAGGTTGCAGTGAGGGGAGACAGCGCCATTGCAGTCCAGCCTGGACGACAGAAGTGAAACTCCGTCTTAAAAAAAAAAAAAAAAGTCAATTTTTTTTTTAGTTTGAAAAATTCATGTAATTTTCATGTAATTGGTTTAAAAGGTGCAAAAACCAGACAAAAATCTCCATTCTTTTAATTTGAGGGGCGAGGAATATGACACCTGCATCCAACTCCCTGTAGTGTCTCGTCAACATTGCAAAATAGAGACGAAGAGCAGGGCTATGAAAGCCTGTTTTTAAAGCTTTTCATTTCACTTTGTACCTATTGATGAGTTACAAGTTGTTTTCTTCTTTCTACTGGTAGGCCATATCATTTCATTTCCCCACCACAAATCCAACATAGTTAACTGGGTTTGATGTTAATGAGCCTGTACAGCTAAAACATGGAAATATAATAACTACCGTTGATCGATCTTTCAGGTAGGTAAAAGCTGGTTTTGCAAACAATTAATGTCATATTGTGATTTATCCTAAGCTGTTGAAACAGTTCAGCAGTGATCCCTCTTCAATGCTGATGAATATTAACATGTTTCAGATTCTAATTCTCAATACATTTTCTAAATGGAATAGCATATAGACCTAGAATTTGTCAGAAAGAAATAATTTTTCCTCTAGTCTCTTAAATCAGTGTTTGGGGTCGTGCAAAGTAAAATGACAAAAAACTGGACTGACACTGTGGCTCACACCTGTAATCCTAGCACTTTGGAGGTGGAGATGAGTGGATTGCTTGAGCCGGGAGTTGGAGAGCAGTCTGGATAACATGGTGAATCCCCATCTCTGAAAAAAAAATCCAAAAATTAGCCAAGCACGGTGGCATCCAGATCACTTGGGCCCAGGTGGTGAAGGTTGCAGTGAGCTGAAATTTACCACTGCACACAGTCTGGATGACAGAGTGAGACCCTGACTGGAAAAATAAATGACAAAAACCAGATTAACAAGAGAGAAGACAAAGTGTATTCATTTTGTTTGTTAATATCCATTCTCAGAAGGGCACAAAGAAAGTGGCTAGTCAATAGCTGAAGATAGGGCCTTATCGGTAAAGTCAATAGTCTGATAATGGTTCGGGGATGTGGGGTAATTCAGATAAAGCTTATCTCTGCTTTTGTTGATTCTCAAATATGTGGTATAATTTGAATCCCTTCAAAAAATGAGAAATTGGACTTGAACATGATCAAATTCAAGGATTTGAGTACAAATAACTGGGCCAAAGAAGTGATCTGGTCCTAAAACAACTTATTTTGTGGAGAAGGCTGAATGTGAAACTCTGCATGAGTCTTACAGTTTCAATTGATCAGGAAGCAAACACTCATGTGACTAACCCAAGTCACAAAACAGAACATTTCTTCCAGAGGCTTCTTCTGTCCCGTCTCCTCTCACCACAGACTCTAACACTGTGGCTTTTATAACATTACAAAAATGCTTTGAGTTTTATTTATTTTATTATTATCATTATTATTATTTTGAGACCAAGTCTCGCTCTGTGTCACCCAGGCTGGAGGGCAGTGGCGCGATCTCGGCTCACTGCAACCTCCTCCTCCTGGGTTCAAGTGATTCTCCTGTCTCAGCCTTGTGGAGGAAAAGTTAAATATTAAATATGAACTCAATTGGAGTGGACACCAACAATGGTCACCAAGTCCCTGAACAGGTTGTGTGAGCCCTTTGAGGCATTCATCCAGCACTGTTTTGGAGAAATCTCTATTTCAATCTATATCTATACATAAGTTATTGAAAAGCAATAGAAAATTGCAAAAACAAGTTGACCTTTTTGTGTTCCTTGAGCCCAGTCCTGAAGGACCCTCATGACTGGACCTCCTGTCAAACAACTCATTACAAAAAGAGCTACCGTCCCAGGCCACGCAGAATCTTCATGAGACCTCTCGTCTGTGCGAGGATGAGTGGCCGAACCTGGAGTCCAGGCTGCTGCTTCCAGTCTGGTGGTGAATTCTCCACAGTCTGGTCAGTGTAAATATCTTTTCTCTTCTCCTCTTCCCATTGCAATCTGCTTATTATATCAATCTGCTTATTATATTCATTTTCTTATTATATCATTTGCTTATTATATCTGCATTGCCATTTACATGGGATAAAGCTTATTTACCCTTAAAGGTATTGTGTGTGTGTGTGTGTGTGTGTGTGTGTGTGTGTGTGTGTGTGTCTTTTCTTCTCCCCTGGCGTGTTTCCTGCATAGAACATTAGCCTCCCGAGTAGCTGGGACAACAGGCACCCACCACCACAGCTGGCTAATTTTTGTATCTTTAGTGGAGATGGGGTTTCACCATGTTGGCCAGGCTGGTCTCAAACTCCTGATCTCAAGTGATTCTCCTGCCTCAGCCTCCCAAACTGCTGGGATTACAGGCATGAGCCACCATGCCCAGCCTGAGTTTTATTTTTAAACGTGCATCTCTGAACACTATATTTTTGTCTGACAAAATATAAAAAGTAAATAATAAAGTATGTAATTATGTCTGACATCTCTAGTCTTTATGAGAATTGTAAAATATTCACTGTAGTTGTCATTTGTTTACATAACTATTTGATTGAAATGATATACCTGCCAGGTGCAGTGGCTCATGCCTGTAATCCCAACACTTTGGGAGGCCAAGTATAGGAGAATCACTTGAGGCCCAGGGCTCAAGATGAGCCTGGGCAACAGAATGAGACCCCATCTCTACAGAAAATTTAAAAATTAACCAGTCATGATGGTGTGTATTTGTGGTCCCAGCTACTCAGAGGCTGAGGTGGGAGGATCACTTGAGCTGAGTAGTTTGAGGTTGCAGTGAGCTATGATGGTACCAGTGCACTCCAGCCTTGATGACAGAGCAAGACCTTGTGTCTGGGAAAGAAAAAAAAAGAAAAAGAAATAATATACACAATTATACACAATTTTATCATTCTGGATGGACATTTCAATAGATTCTAGTAGTTGAAATGTGTTTGCATTTGCTTTGTGATCAGATGTGGCTGTGATTTTTACTAATCTGTCTTACGTGTTTGAAAAGAATGTGTATTGTACAACTGTTGGCTGCAGTCTTCAATCTATATATGTCCATTAGATTCAAATTTATGCTAGTTTTATTTATTTATTTACATTTAGAAGGCACAAGTACTTTTTTTAAACAAAATAATTTTTACAATGAATATCATTCATTTAAAAACATCTGTCTTACAAATCATAACCCTTTTATCTTACTATTTGTGACTGTGTTGCTGTGTGCCTATCTCTGTCTGCTGTGAGAGGGATAGTGGTATAAATAACCCAGGCAACTTCTTGGGGTTTTGATATTCAAGGAACAGAAAGCTGGTTTTGGTTATAAGAAAAGGACTCTGACAGTTTCTCAGGATGATATCTCCTGCATACAGTGGGTATGGACATGTCAAATGCACATCTTCACCTTGGAGAGCAGAAGGTGTATAGAAACCTGGCCGCTGCCTTCTGGTGAGGAAATCAAGTGCAATTATACTTGCCTCTCTTACTGGCTTTATAATAATAGAGTGTCCCAGTGTTGAAGTAATTGGTTTTGACTACTATTTTGTATGGTTAAGATGTACTTTCCTTCCAGGGGGCATAACTGTTTCTGGAAACAACACACTGTGAAATGCTTTTCTTAAACCATTAATAGTTAAGGAAATGCTGCCACTTAGATCTCCATCTCGGTAAAAGTGGGAGTTGATATGGCTATGGTTGTACTGGATTAGAACCACGCAGGCACCCAGGGTTTAATCTTCCTGGGTTATATAAATGGAGCAGTTGTTTCCACTGCGATGCTTCAGGAGCCTTTGAGATTAAACTGCTGAGAAGGGATCTTGTTTGATTTTACGGCTGATGTTAAAATGGAACACTGGCTGTGCTCCTCAGTGTTGCCCATGGAAGTTACTTGACAAATAGCCACATACAGATAAACACATTTATCTGAAAGAAAAGAAAAAAAAGAATGTGAAAGGAGGTGGCAAAGTTTTTCACAGAATGTCTCACCCCACAAAATATTTTGAGTACATATGACCTGTTATACACATCCACTGAGGCATTCATATATGTGTAAATTTATACATTACTATGATTATTATTACTATCATAATATTAAAGTATTTGTCAGATAAAATACATTGACATTTAAATACTCAGCACATGGAGCACTGAATTATTTCAAGCATTTCTTTTTTGAAGACACTTTCCTAGGGATTTAAACAATGCTCACCCCTTAATGTAAGTAACTTTTGATACAAACACACCAATATCTGCTGAAGATTATCTGGGGTATTTAAATAAGGCCTGAAAGGCTGTGGTAGAAGAAATATTAAAAGTGAGATGTTGGCTGGATGCAGTGGTTCACACCTGTAATCTCAGCACTTTAGGAGGCTAAGGCGGGTGAATCATGAGGTCAGGAGTTCAAGACCAGCCTGGCCAACATGGTGAAACCCCATCTCTACTGAAAATACAAAAATTAGTTGGGTGTGGTGGCACACGCCTATAATCCCAGTTACTTGGGAGGCTGAGGCAGGAGAATCACCTGAACCCAGGAAGTGGAGGTTACAGCGAGCCAAGATCACACCACTGTACTCCAGACTGGGGGACAGAATGAGACTCCGTCTCAAAAAAAAAAAAAGTGAGATGGATATTGGTAGGAGTGGGTGTGACCTTCACAAATAGGAATTCCCAGAAACATCTTGTAGATGAACTCCAGCTGTAGAAGGTGTTTCACCCATCCTTGTTACAATGAAAAAATAAGAA
This sequence comes from Ateles fusciceps, assembly GCA_036589455.1. Classification (NCBI taxonomy): domain Eukaryota; kingdom Metazoa; phylum Chordata; class Mammalia; order Primates; family Atelidae; genus Ateles; species Ateles fusciceps. Next base: position 4,214,473 of record JAZHEH010001784.1, on the reverse strand, counting down.
CATAGATTAATATCAGTGTTTCAGAAACTTAAATCTTCCACTTAAAGTTCTTTATTTGGTATTCTTTTTTTTTTCCTTCCTGACATTATGCCAATGCTATCTTTTGGTGTTAACATAGAAGCATGGTGACACTAGCTGTTTTTCTAATACATGTTTACTTGACAACACTAAGTATAAACAGCCCTCTGTGATTTTATTAAATGCAGGAACATTTTCTTTTCATATAAAATCCAGAACTTTCAGACCCAAGATGTTTAGAAGGGAGCCCAAGGGCACTAGGATTCTAGAACCTGGAAGGGAGGCAGGGGGCAAAGGCACCGATGGCCAAATCCTGTCCTCCCGCCACAGCTCCACTTGGGGATTGGTTGGCATATGACTGAGGTCAACTGCTTTCATTTGTTTCCTTTTCCAACAGGAAAGGGAAAGATGAGAAGATATATTGTGTATCTTTTCACTGCACTCTAAAAAAAAAATGAGTACACTATTCATGGAATCACCTTATTTCAGGCCCAGCCCAGCAGAAAGTCTAGGCAGTGATCTGGTGTTTATGCCCAATCATTTGGTTTTTACATGTGGGGACTGGGATGTTCATTTGCATTTATAGGCAATACATTAATTCCTTTTCAAATATCTTCTTTTAACAGGGGCTAACTGAAATGCTCAACACTCCAGTGAAGAAGAAACAACAAATGATGAACAAATATCCTGTCACTCTTTCAGATTCAGAAATTTTGCTTGAAAAAAATGTTTGAAGAAACTAATTCAAGAAACCTCTGAAAGAACTTTAGAGAGTTTGGATTGGTTGCCTTTTTTCCCTGACACTATGATGTTTTGGGATAGGAACTAATAGATGATATTATTTCTTTACTACTGGTAGTATAGCATTTACAACAGATGTTCCTGACTCAAGATAAAACGTAACTGGCAGCCACAGTTACCCACCAGCACCTGAGGAACGGGCTCAACCTTGAGATCATCTGGCTGGCTTCAAAAAGATCATACAAATACAAGATGATGCGGAGGATTAGACAAGGTGATTTTGGGAGAGGAAAACCTTTAAAAATATTTGGAAGATCAAGATCAAGATAATGGTAGATAAAAAGAAAAAAATAAAATAAAATATTTGGAAGAGTCCTGAGGACCAATAAAATAAAGATACTGGAATACTTCGTGGATGCCAGGGAGCAATTAAACATTGAAATGAAAGCAACGTGCTGTACCTGCACATTGGAAAAAGTTCACATGTTACGAGGAAGAAGAAATATGCAATTCATTGGAATAAATATTAAGCCTTTAAAAAACACAAGGGACATGAAAGCTAAAGGACACTGGACCACAGCAGATAAGGTGGTGGCAGTTATTACATGATCATTACATGATCTTCATATTTGTAAAATGTATGTGCCACCTGAATTTATTCTTAGACCTTCTCTCAAAGATGTCTGCATTCAACACAGGCAATTACTGCAGATGACAGTAAAGAATCCTTCTGGCATTACAGAGGGAATACACTAAGTGTGGGAAAAGAAGAACTAGTCAAAACTGCTAATAAGACCAGGCATGGTAGCTCATGCCTATAATCCCAGCACTTTGGGAGGCCAAGGCAGGCTGATCATCTAAGGTCAGGATTTCGAGACCAGCTTGGCCAATAGGATGAAACCCCATCTCTACCAAAAATACAAAAATTAGCCTGGTGTGGTGGCGCGTGCCTGTAGTCCCAGCTACTTGGGAGGCTGAGGCAAGAGAATCACTTGAACCCAGGAGGCGGAGGTTGCAGTGAGCCGAGATCATGCTGTTACAGTAGGATCCAGCCTGGGCAACACAGCGAGACTCCATCTAAATAAATAAATAACTGCTGATAATTTTAACAAGAATTTTTCACGAAGTGAATGAGTTGTGTTTGACTTCAAATATGTGAAAAATTAGTTAGCGAAAAGGTGGGCAGCTCAGTCTTATGGCACTCCAGACACTATCACCAGGATCATTGGGAAGAAATAGTAAAACAATTAGAGCAATATACACAGGGAGTGTGTATTCTGCAATGAACATAATTGTGTGAGTTGTTAGGGAGGTTACCAGTGTGTGGAGAGAAGTATGGCAAAAGTCCGGTAATGAAGAGTTTTGTTTTGTTTTAGCAGAGATGACTAAGTGATAAGAAATTCATTTTATGCCTGTGTAATGGGGCATTTTGCTATAATGTAAGCTGTTATAATCAGACTTTTCTTATTCATAAATTGTCAAGGCATCATATTGGCTGTCTTAGATTACCGACACCTTTAAAAATTAGTCAGCCTAATATTTTTAAATGCATTCATTTTTGAGTTTACTTTTAGTTGCATTTTGAGATTTGTTTCAATCATTATTGAAATTTTGTAGCTGTCTTCTGATTTCCTTAGGGAATGCCCTTGTGTCCAAGAATGAGGAACAGAAGCAATAAAGAACAATGCACCCCTAGTTTCCTTACATTCACAGAAAAAATTTAAAGGAGATGAAAATGGAAAGAAGACCATGAAAAAAAGAAAACCCCCAAAATGGAACTACGAAACCTACTTCTAAGTCCAAGATTAATGAACATAGAATATTTAAGTCTGGAAGAAATCCTACATTGTCCCTGACTTACATAACAGGGAAGAAAGTTGGAGAGACAAGTGTGGGCAACCTTCCCACAAGAGACCAGATTAAAAACCAGAAAGATGACTGGGGTGCAGTGGCTCACGCCTGTAATCCCAACACTTTGGGAGGCCAAGGCGAGCAGATTGCTTGATGTCAGGAGTTCAAGACCAGCCTGGCCAACATGGTGAAACCCCAACTCTACTAAAAATTAAAAAGAAAAAAAAAATAAGCCAGATGTGGTGGCACACACCTGTAGTCCTAGCTATTCAGGAGACTGAGGCATACGAATTCTTGAACTTGGGAGGCAGAGGTTGCAGTGAGCTGAGATTGCACCACTGCATTCCAGCCTGGGCGACAGAGCAAGAATCATACAAAAAAAAAAAAAAAAAAAAGGGAGAAAGAAGTAACTAAAAATGTAACAGATGAAGAAGTAACTCAATGTATCAATTAGGTAATTCAAAATGTATCAGACAAAGAAGTAACTTAAAATGTATCAGATGAAGAAGTAACTCAAAATATATCAAAGTAATTCCAAATGTATCAGATGCAGAAGCAACTCAAAATGTATCTTTCATATGTTTGAGAGGTAGAGATTCAGGGCAAGCAATGTAGACTGAATCCAAGCACTAAGGAATTCAGAGTTGCAAGTCATGTTTCTAAAATCCAAAGAAGGTAAGTAATTTGCTTTTTTATTTCTTTATGAGCATAGAATATTTTGAAATATTTTTGCCCCATGTTGCAGGGACATCAAAACACATTATAGTAGCACATTGCCAATTCCCAGTCATACTAATGAAAGAAGTATTATTCTAAGCCGCATAGTTTGTGTTGGTAGCTACTTTTTTTAATCTGTCTCAGGAACTCCATCTCAAAGAGTAAATTCGTATTTTGAAGACTATTCAGGAAGCACTAGAAGTTCATGGTTACTAACTTCTGACTGCTTATGTTATGCCTCATAGTAAGATTGTAGGTAGGTCTCTTCAGTCGCTCTTTAATTCAACAAAACTTAATACAGCAGAAGGGTGATCATGTCTGGATTTCAAATGAGTTTTTTTAATAGTATAGTGAACAAAAGTTTTGTTTTCATAATGCAGATAACACTGTAAAAGTTCCTATTCAGTAGGAAGTGCCTGTATCCTTTAACCCTCATTCAATCAAAAACATTTAAACTAAAGGAATAAAAGTGGTACTAAAGTCACATTGAATTTACCTGCTCATATATTGTCTGTCATTTGAATAAATCTACAATACCCGATCAAATTCAGTTACTGTTCTTCTGAGGAACAGTAACTTTCTTCTAGTTTAAAAGAAAGCTGAAGGTCGGTCACGGTGGCTCACGCCTGTAACCCCAGCACTTCGGGAAGCTGAGGTAGGCGAATCACCTGAGGTAGGGAGTTCAAGACCAGCCTGACCAACATGAAGAAATCCTGTCTCTACTAAAAATGCAAATTAGCCAGGTGTGGTGGTGCAGGACTGTAATTCGAGCTACACGGGAGGCGGAGGCAGAATTCCTTGAACCTGGGAGGCGGAGGTTGCAGTGAGCCGAGATCGTGCCATTGCATTCCAGCCTGGGCAACAAGAGCAAAACTCCATTAAATAAATAAATAAATAAATAGATAAAAGCTGAATAGTTAAATTGTTGTTGCCAATGCCAAGGTACTTCTTAGCATGAGTTTAGAGTCTCTGTAGAGGCCAGTGTTGTGGACACAGCTTTCACACACGTGTGTGATTTGACTGCTTTACAAAGGATTGATTTGGCAGAATCTGAAAAGGCAGAACAGACCTGTTCAATGCCTGCTGGGATGGTGGTGATTAGACTGACCTAAATTCACATCCGGCATTTATTGAATGTCCTTGATTTAATGGTCTTAATTTAAATGAGGTTAGTTGTGTCTCTCTCTGTAACATCAGCCCTTTCTTTTACTGTTGCATAATGAGTTTGTGACCCCAATTTTGTACTATTCTTTAGAACATTTTAAAAAATTTATGTCAAACTCTTCCTTTATTGACTCATGAAGCTTCCTAAAAGAGACTGTTTTTTCTTTCTTTCTTTCTGGTTTTGTCTTTGCTATTCTGAAGACATTGTTTATAGGAAGGAAACTTTTTTCTTCATTAGAGGTCACTAATATCCTAGGATTTTCTTCATAATCCCCTGCAGTGGGCTCAGTTGCATTTCTGCCATTATTTCCAGGACATTTTGGAGAAATGAACTATATTACATATTTTCCAGGGTTGGTGCTCGGAGCCATCTGAGACAATACCATCTGTTTTGACTTCCTTGACACAGAGCAGAGACATACCTGAAAATTTCATTCAGTGAACTTGAAAGGACACTGGAATCTTGATCTCCATCTTGGCAAAAATGAATTTTGGAAAAAGTTAATTTTGTGTTTAAGATTCAGGGCTAAATATTAACCATGTAGCTTGGTAACATCTGTAAGACTGAGTTTCCAAGTGAGTAACATCCTTCTAATGTGAAGTTCTCAATAAAAGAAAGTAGTTTTCATATTTTAGGCTCCAAATGCCTGTATGATCCAGAAAGCACTGTCTTCCCTTTCTCTAATTCTCTACCCCCACACTCTCCTGTCTCCCTTACGCAGAGTATTATCTTGGTACCTAGGCTCCATTTATCATTGGTCATCTCTAAACATCTTGTTGAAGCGAAACTGATTTTTATAGTATAACATAGAAATTTGTTTGAAACAATCATTAGAATATTGGTCATTGTAATTGACATTCTGGTCTCAAGTAGCATAAATCTCTAAATTCAAAATCACATATCTTCCTTTTTATTTTTTGAGAAGCAGATGCTAAAAAAATGGTTTGTGATATTTCCTTTCCAGAGGCGCTTTAATAATGAGACACTCTTCACCCTAAGGAGGGAAAATTACAAGGTGCTGGATGCAGGTGCCCTCTGCCCCAGAGAGTCCAAGAATCACGAAGTCCACAGTCTTGGGAGTTTCAGGTTCTTAGTTACTCAAACATTTAGCATTGGAAAGAATAATCTTTTGTAATTGATTATTAATTGCTTGTAATTATAACTTTATTTCAATGACTTCATTAATGATCTTTTGAATATCTCTGCTGGTGTAGTCGTTTACTGTGGATTTGCCAGTCTCCCCAGTTGAACTGAAGCCCTTCCTCCACAGGAATCGACGTGCGCCCCAACATTCTTTCTAACCTTATTTGACTTTTTCTTTTCCATTTTGTACTTAGTGATTCTTTTCTGAAAGACTTACTCTTGGCTTTTGGATCATCACTGAAGGTGGCTTTTAAGCCTCAGTCCTCCCACTTCTACTCCCACTGTGTATGTCAGTAAGAAATGGAATTTGCTTTATGAGCTACAGCAACGTCCTTACCCACATTTTCCCAAGTAATCCAGTAAAGTAGGTTAAATAGTTTTCAGCCTGATGTCTGATTTTCAAAATTTGAGTTACTCTGCAGAATAAGCATATATACACTCATTAAATAAGTTAATAAGCAAAACTCTAAGACATTAATGGAGAATTAGGTAAATAGCCCCAAATTTCACTGACCAAAAACAAAAAGGGGAAAGTTTAAGAAGATAAAAAATGTGGCCTTTCTATTAATTTTAAAATCATGTTGAAACAATATTTCCTGTTTGTCTTACCAAATTAGCAGGGGCTTTTCCCATGAGAATCCAAAGGACTGATAGTAGTAAATAGGCATTCTCAGGCATTGAACTAAGTGGAGAAAAGGTCACAGGCTTTTCTTTTCTTTTCTTTTTTGAGATGGAGTCTCACTCTGTTGCCCAGGCTGGAGTGCAGCGGCACAATCATGGCTCACTGCAACCACTGCCTCCCAGGTTCAAGTGATTCTCCTGCCTCAGCCTCCTGAGTAGCTGGGTTTACAGGTGCATGCCACGACATCTGGCTAATTTTTTTTTTTTTTTTTTTTTTTTTGAGACGGAGTCTTGCTCTGTTGCCAGGCTGGAGTGCAGTGGAGCAATCTCGGCTCACTGCAACCTCTGCCTCCTGGGTTCAAGCGTTCTTCTGCCTCAGCCTCCCGAGTAGCTGGGACCACAGGCGCGTGCCACCATGCCCGGCTAATTTTTGTATTTTTTTTTTAGTAGAGATGGGGTTTCACCATGTTGGCCAGGATAGTCTCGATCTCTTGACCTCATGATCAGTCCACCTCAGGCTCCCAAAGAGCTGGGATTACAGGCATGAGCCACCACGCCCAGCCTAATTTTTGTATTTTTAGTAGAGACGAGGTTTCACCATTTTTGCCAGGCTTCTCTCGAACTCCTGACTTCAGGTGATCTGCCTGCCTCAGCCTACCGAAGTGCTGGGATTAAGGCGTGAGTCATCATGCCCAGCCTAGGTCACAGCCCTTTTGGAAGGCAAGCAGTTTGATGACATGAAGCAGTAAATGTTGCTTAATTCAGTAACTAGGTTTTTGGGAGACCTACACTAAGAACACACTCCGTAACATCAAAACAAGACTTCTCTCATGATGTTCACCATAGCATTATTTCTAATAATAAAATATTAGGGAAAAAACTCATTCTTTGAACATAGGCAAATAAGGAAGGTTATGAAAGTGATATTCACTCAAAATGAATGAGTATTTATGTTATAAAGCTAAATAAAAACAAGAATTAAATGGTGTTTATATATATTTATATGTTATGTTGATTATTCAGAATAATCATTAAAAATATGATTCTATCGTTTTGCATCTCTGGGTGACCTTCTCTTCCTTTTACGTTTGTAGAATATTTTCCAAATACTCTATAATGAAAACATGTAGTAGTATCTTATTAAATTAAAAAAGTTTTTCAAAATTTTGTGTTTCGATGAGATGCTGTGTTTCAATTTTTTCTCTAAAGTGTGAGAGTTGAGATCGGTGTCCTGGTTCCCTTTTTCCAGAGGTCAGTTCATGTGTGGGCAGAAGGCCCTGTGGCTTAAGCAGGTCTCACTGGTCAGGGCACATCCAGGGTGATTTCTTTCCTGATGGCTCCTTAAACTGCCCGTTGCAGAAGTGGTTCCATCTGCAGTCTCTCCTTGTCTCCCTCCTCCAGGGTTAGGGAAGAGCAGATTCAACAGGCCAAGAGCTTTGGGACAGGCACGGTGGCTCACACCTGTAATCTCAGCATTTTCGGAGGTCAAGACTGGCAGATCACCTGAGGTCAGGAGTTTGAGACCTGCCTGGCCAACATGGTGAAACCCTGTCTCTACTAAAAATACAAAACATTAGCCAGGCAGGTGGTGCATGCCTGTGACCCCAGCTACTGGGGAGGCTGAGGCAGGAGAATCACTTGAACCTGGGAAGTGGAGGTTGCAGTGAGCTGAGATCACATCACTGCACTCCAGCCTGGGTAACAGAGCAAGGAAAGAAAGAAGAAAGAGAGAGAGAGAGAGAGAGAGAGAGAGAGAGAGAAAGAAAGAAAGAAAGAAAGAAGGAAGGAAAGAAAGAAAGAGAAAAAAAGAGCTTTGGATCCTCCAGGAAAGAAGACACCTAGGCCGCCTGAGCCCAGGGAGAGACCAAGAGTGGCCAGACGGATTCTAAAGGCAATTAGAAGGGGGTAAGCCTAGCAGTTAATTGGCAGGAGCTCACTGTGTCTATGGTGATGGCTCTACAGAGGTGCCTAAGTTGAGTTCCAGAGGCGAGCAGGGTGTTAGATCACATACATCATTGTCATGATTGAGACTTAGGGAAGGGAGCGCTAGCAGAATTTGATGTGGGAAAGGGATGTGAGTCCATATGTGCTTCAGAAAAGTTGCCCTGATGGAGGCTGTCTCCCAGATAGGCCAGGTACAAAGGCTCAGGGGACTGAGTGGGCACAGAGACTGGGGTGTCACGGAGGAGTAACCCTCAGATCCCTAGTCACCCCCAACCCCACGACCCCGTACTAGTGAAAGGAAGGATGGGAGAAGTCCAGCTTCTGACCTCGGATGTGGGTCACTTGTACCCTGCTCAGGGAGCCAAGGACATGGGGTGGCCAGGAGCTTGGACGCCAGGTAGTGAGCTCAGCTTTGGCGCCGGGGTTGAAGCCAGGCAGATGCTACTGGCTATTCTGCGTGCCCGGGCTTCAGGGATCGAGCTGACAACAACCGCACACTCCAGGGGCTCCGTGATGCGCGCTCCCCCGCCTCCCCTCCCCCCACCTTGGCCAAATTTTTAGCTGGAGAGAGTGCCATGGCCCCACTCACAAGGCCTTTAGTCCTCCGCTTCCCTCCACGGGGACAATTTCTGGCCTTCCCCACCCTCGCCCCGTTCTCCCCTACATTAGGGTTCCTATCTCCACTGACTGGAGAGGCGGGCGCTTGCGGACAGTGATGAAAAGATGGGGCAGGGCCAGGGAAAGTGAAGTTCCGGGAGCCTGGTGCTTTCTTGACTGGCTCAGCGCCCCTCTCTGCAGCCACTGTAGGGTAAAGGGCCTGGGTAGGGAGCCAGGTGAACCGCCGGGATGCGGGTCTTCGCGTGGGCTCGGCGGCACCTGCAGCACACCGCTCTGGTGGTGTGTGGATGAAACCACGCCCAGATTAACCGCGTTTCGGGGACGAGACCGGTACTTCCGCGGGCGCCAGCAGCCTAGGTGGCCGAGCCGGAGGTGTCCCGCCCTGCGCCTGCATTTCCCGCTCCGGGGGTGGGGGTGGGGGCGGGACGGGGGTTATGAACTTTAAACTTGCTTCTTCAGGCTGAGGGCGGCCCCCTGGACCGCTCGCTGGGAGCTGTGATGTTAGAAGCAGCCTCAGGTCAAGGTCAGGAGGAAACTCACTAACGGCACAGGAGCCAGAGCTAAAGAGACCGCCCTAACCCGCAGGGCCGCCCTACTGAGACCCGCCCAGGCTGATGGAAAGTCTTCCGAAGCAGGTCTCCCGCACAACTCCTTTATTGCTTAGAACCCGTTCATTTTCCCCTCTGATTTTATCCTATAGCAACTCACATGCTTTTGTATTAAAGGGTCTTTGATTCACTCCTGGTCTACTTATCTGAAACTCTTCCTTGCTTTCTCCTATTTATTTATTTGTAAGGCAAGGCCTCACTATGTCGCTCAGGCTGGAGTGCAGTGGGCGATCTCAGCTCACTGCAGCCTGCATCCTCTATGCTCGGGTGATCCTTCCTCAGCCTCCGAGAGCGCTGGGACTACAGGCCCAGGCAACCAGCCTGGCTATTTTGTTTGTCTGCCTGTTTTTTGTAGAGATGGAAGATCTAACTATGTTGCCCAGGCTAATCACCAACTCCTGGCCTCAACTCCTGCCTGGGTCTCCCAAAGTGCTGATATTACAGGCATGAGCCACCTTGCCTAGCGTCTCTTCTTTTTTATATATACACACTCATACATATCACACGCTTATTTATATACATATTTACTAAAACAGTTGATGAAACAACACGAATGTTTCAAATTACATTTGTATGAAATGTACAATCAAATATTATCATAAGTATACACCTTAATCAGATGGATGGATACAATTAAGGGAATTGTTGGCTGGTTACTTTGTTGGTTGCCTGGGACAATGTCCGGTGTAAGTTTCAGGCAGATGAGATCTGAGGCTGGGAGTAGGAAGTGTGAAAAGGCCCGGGGGCAGGGACTCCTTTGGAGACCTGTTCCCCGGCTGACTGAGTTTGGGCATGAGAGGGTGTGGACTGTGAGGATATGGAAACTGATTCCCTGAGCTCCTCTGATCCACATAACCCCTGGAAAGGCTCTGCCTGCGCATCCTGGGTCTCCAGTGCTCTAGCCACAGGCTTTTGTTCCACACCCCATTAGAGATGCTGATCACACTGAGGGAGACACAGAGCCAGAAGCCATCCTGGAAATGGGAGGCTTAGGGTTCTCCCCCACAGTCCAGAGATCTGCATTTACAATGAAGTCTTAGGCTTTGGGGCAAGCTTAAAATTTAACAGAAAGCCCCACTGCGAAAGTCTGTCATAAAACAGTTCAAAGATAGGCTGTCCTACGGATCTAAGACCCACCACTCTCACCACTCCCTGGCATCTTTCCTTTAATTTTCTGCTCTCTCTTGAGAACTGTTCACTAGTGTATGGATTATTGGACAGATATTCTAGCATCTCCTAGTTCATTTTTTGAGGCAGAGTCTCACTCTGTGACCCAGGTTGGAGTGCAGTGGTATGATCTTGGCTCACTACAACCTCTGCCTCCTGGGTTCAAGCCGCAACCTCTCGAGTAGCTGGGATTACAGGTGTGCACCAGCATACTGGGCTAATTTTTGTATTTTCAGTAGAGACAGGGTTTCACCATGTTAGCCAGGCTGGTCTTGAACTCCTGGCCTCACATGATCCACCCACCTTGGCCTCCCAAAATGTTGGGATTACAAGCATGAGCCACTGCACCTGGCCTAGCACCTTCTAGTTAGAATTAAGCTGCATCCATGAGGGTGGAATAACTGTCCCTGGAAATAAGCAGTAATTGGGGTGAGAAAAGTTGTATTTTATGGGGTTATGCAGTGGTGAGCTTTGTTTGATCGTTTAATGGGGCATAACATGGAAACTCATGCCTTCTAAAAGGTTTATATAATAGTATCCCTGCATTCAATTTTTCTACATCAGGCTTGGCCCATACAATTTAGTTACTGTCCTGTGCTTTCACGTTGCTTTCCCCAATTTCTCTATTTCCATCAGCAGCTGATTCTTTATGCTCTAGAGTAGAGGGCTCAGTTTTTTCTAATTTGTGATCCCTTTACACTCTTAAGAATTGTTGAGAACCACTAGGAATTTTTGCTAATGTGGATGGATTATATCTAGCCAGATTTATATATTTTAAGTTAAGGCTAAGGAATTCAAAAATATTCATTTATTGATTCATTTTAAGATAGCGATGCACCTCTTTCATGCTAATACCAATAACTTATTTTTATGAAAAAAATCTGCATTATCCAAAACAACAACAACAAAATGAAAAGAGCGCATTACTTCACATTTTTGTAAATCTCTGTAATACCTGGCTGAATAGGAGACAGTGGGAGTCTCCTCTTTGCTTCTGCATTTGCGGAATGCACCCCATACTCTTGGGAGCAAGAGAATGAGAAGGGCAAGTAACACCGAGGGTCGTTACAGACATTGGTTTTGATCTCATGGACTCCTGAAAGGAGTAGGAAACCCTCAGGGGTCCCTCCACACAGTGAAGACCTCTGCTCCTGATCAAGAGAGCCAAGCTCCAAGGGTTGTTGAGGAGCTGGAGGAGGTGAGACGTGGGGGTGGGGTGGTCACCAAAAGTTGTTTGGGCTCCATTCATTTCACCCCAGGTGGCCCACTGAGCCTGAATCGCCACCAGCACAACAGAGGCAGACCCCATAGAATCCTATGTATAATTATTTTAGGATTCACCCATGTTGGCATGCACAAGTCATTTCAATAGAAGAATGTTTTCTAATAACAAAACATTGTAAACCTAACTATGTGGCAATAGTAATGATTAAGTAAATTATGGTTTCCTGAAGCCTAGTGCTCTGCAGCCATGAAATAAGAGAGTAAAAGCGGGAATGTGCTCAGTGAAGACAGCCTCAGGATAGTTAAAAGCAGAGAACACAAAGTATAGAACGGTGTGTATGTTATGATCTTTTTTCTATGCTTTTGAAAAAAGAGAATACACGTATAGCTGGAAAAGACACATGAAACTATATAATTGATTGTGTTTGGTAAGATGTATGGACGGAGGAGGGAGGTTTTATTTTTTAATTTAATTTATTCATTATTATTATTTTTTGAGACAGGGCTTTGTTCTGTCGTCCAGGCTGGAGTGCAGTGGCGCGATCTCAGCTCACTGCAGCCTCGACCGCCCGGACTCAAGCGATCCTCCCTCCTCAGCTCTCCCAGTGGCTAGAACTACAGGCGCGCCACCACGCCTGGCTAATTTTTTGTAGAGACGTTTCTCGCCAGGTGGCCCAGGCTGGTTCTGAAGTCCCGGTTTCTGCTGCACCGCGCCCGGCCTGAAGTTTTTAAATTTTTAATAGTTTTAAATCTTCTGGCCACGGGTAACGTTATAGTGTCCCAGGTGTTGGGTCCTTTAAGACAAGGGTGGCCGGACGGGCCGTCCCGGGGGACCCGGTTCCATCTTTGCCCTCGGCAGGCCGCCCTCTCCGGGGCTGCACCAGGTCTTTTCCTGCAGACGAGGAACTCGCCCGCGGCGCGCCAGCCCCGCCCGGGAGCCTCGTTTCCCCGCCCCCTGCCCCCGGCTCACGCCCTCGCGGCCTTCCTATTGGTCCCACGCCGCGCTTTCCCGTTCAATCGTAGCGCTTAGCGCCAGAATTTGAATCTCCGTTTTCGTTTGAATTGGGCGGGCGCGCGGGGCTGGCGGAAGGAAGAGCCGGGCGGGCGGGAGGACTCTGCGGGACCCGCCAGAATCGGGCGCCCGGGGACGCCTCCTGTAGGGACACCGGGTCCCCGTCGGGGGCGGCGGCGGGAGCAGCGCGGACTGCGGGCCGGGGCGGAGCGAGCGCGGCCCCGCGGGAGCGGCCCCGGGTGTGCGGCGCGTGGTGGGCGCCGCGGCCGGGCTGAGGTGAGCGCGTCGCCGGCTCCCCCTGCGGCGGACATTGGGTGCGACTTGAGCGGTGGTTCGACAGGCGGCCTTGCGGGCCGGATCGTCGCAGGTAGGCTTCGGCCGGGACTCCTGGGAACCGTCCGGGTCCGGGGCTGAGCCGCGGGGACGGCTTGGGGACGCGCGGCCTGGGCCCGGCTCCTCCTGGGCTCTGGCGAGGCCGTCTCTGTGGAAACTCCCGGGAGGCGCCGGCGACAGCACCCCGGCCTCGGGACTTTGGGGCGCCGGGGGCTGCGGTCGGATCGTGCCGGGTCCCCCGCTGGCCAGCTGCACTGTGCGCCTGTGCGGCGGCGGGTGGGCGAATCAGGGTCGCTTACGGGTCCCCCTCTTAGCTCCTTTGCTCTCACGGTGATCCGCGCCTCTTTTGCAGTGGAAGAGTTATTGTGACTTTGCTTCTGGGCAAACCTTTTGGTACCTGGCCTTCCTCTACGGATTGTATACTCAACTTATTGTTTAGAAAATGGGGCCCGCGAGACGCATCGTTACTATCAAAAGGAGCGGAGTCGACGGTCCCCCACTTTCCCCTGAGCCTCAGCACCTGCTTGTTCGGAAGGTGAGCCCCGCGGCCGCGCGGGCGGACGTTTTAGCCGAGAAAGGAAAATGTCTTAATCGCAATACACAGTCCATTAACGTGTTCTAGGATTGGGACCTGCGGTCGCATTTCCTTGGTGCTTCTTCCATGTTACTGAGTTGACAGAGTTGTGTTTTCTTTGTTTCGCCAAATAGAAATTTGATGCTAGTGTTTGTATATTTAAGTGGGTTCAGAAATCAAGCCAATTTAAAAACTCGATTTTCTAATCTCGATAAAGAAAGATGTAGAAGGTCTTCATACCTCACTGGCTTCAGGCGAGCGTCAGAAGATACTGTGTGCCCCTGGAACCCTCGGTAGTGGGCATCACTGGCCACTTGGGACACTGAGAGAATAAAGGCTCTTGGCTCTTGGCTCTTTTTGGCGATAGGAAAATGGGACAGAAAGTCTTCCTGCCTGGCATTTGAGAACGTTTCCTCTTATGTTGCTGTCCCGTTCGAATAACCCTGTCCCTGTATAACAGGCACAGTTGCTAACAGTGCCCCATCAGCCTCTGACATATGTCCCACTAGAGGCCTGAGAAGAGGTCACTCCCTGTGTGGTCTGGGTCCCATCCTCGCCTCACCCCATCCTCCTGACCCCATTCCCTACCTTCTTCCTCCCACCTAAGGCATTCCAAGCCCTGTTCACCTTGATACTTTTTGCACACTTGGAAGTTTATGATGGGAAAGTTCTCCCTTTCCCCAGACTTGTGTGATTTCCATCATTCAGGCATCAGGTTAAATGTCACCTCTGAGGAA
>JAZHEH010001783.1:0-13958 GCA_036589455.1 Ateles fusciceps | reverse complement strand
GACCAGTTTCTGTGATCTCCAACAATTAATTGCAATCATGAAGTTCGGTGGCTGGGTTGGGGTCAGGCAGAATGGTGGTTGGGTTTAAGCACTTAGTAGGGGAAAAGGTTAAGCGAGGCTGATTTAGCAATAAGCTTTGATACTTAAGTATGTGAACATTGGACATCCATTTTCCTGAAGCTCCCCACAACAGGGATTTTCATTGCATGGGGGGGGGGGCGTAAGAGTCAGGTCCTGGACTAGAGTTAGCTTGTCAGCCTCTCAAACTGGGCTGGCAGTGGCTGCTACAGCCCACAAGCAACTAGACCAACCTGAAGCCACAGTTATTGGACAGGTAGGCCACTGAGTGTCCCCATGGTCCAAAAGTTTGGGTGAGTACCCCTGTAGGTATGCCCCAGTTTTCATGAACAAACAAATGGAATGGCTTAGATATGTTGGGGGAGAGCTAAAGCAGGAGCGTTGGTTAAAGCCTCTTTGAGATCCTGAAAGGCCTGCTCCTCAGTCTGTCCAGACCAGCTCTCTTCTTCCACCAGTTGCCACATACAGGGGCTTCACTATTTCCACAAAGCTGGAAATCCAAAGGCAGCAATAACCCGCTGCCCACAGGAACTCATGTACCTGTTTCTTTGTGGTGGGAGTAGGGATTTTCAGGATGGCCTCCTTTCAGGCATTGGTGAGGGCTCTTTCTTCTTTGTTAAGTTCATATCCCAGGTAGGAGATCTTGGAGAGACATAGCTGAGCCTTTTTGGCTGAGACCCGGTACCCGAGTTCCTGGAGAAGTTGAAGCAAGTCTTGGGTGTGCTGCAGACAGCAGGAGTGTGTATGGATTGGGGACAGTTGGATGGACTGTGACTGTTCACTTACTGACCTCCCGCAGGTCCTGCACAAGATGGTAATCATTTGTTCCGGGCATTTGGACTGCAAAAAATGGGGTATTCCAGGCGGACTGCTGGGGTGTGAGTATATTGGCCCATAATAGCCATTGAGTATGGGGATTGATTCCCTCCCGAGCCAGCTGACTTACAGGATATTATTTCACCTGAACTGGTAGAGCTGTGGCCAAGAGTTCTACAACTATTGGTGGGTGATGTTTTACCAGTCCTGTGGGATTTGACTCTGCCCAGAATCTGGGGAAAAGTGTTTGCAGATCCTGTAGGAGAGGGCTAATTTCACCCTTCAGTGCCTGTGAGGGTACAGTTAAAAGATACTCTTCTGACAAGCGGACAGTCAATAGGAGCTAAGTAGTAAGAGGTGTTGTGGCCCCCAACGTGAGATGAACTTGATATTCCATGAAAGAGATGGATGCTTGTAGCTTATGGAGCAGGTCCCATCCGAGAAGGGGGAAAGGGCACTCTGGCATTACAAGAAATGAATGGGTCACTTTTTTTTGACCCAAATTCACTTCTCGTGTGTGGGTGACAGGATATTCTTGGACAGCTCCTGTGGCACCTTGCACAGCAACCTTTTGGTTCAAGACCCTACTCAAGGGGGCCTGCAATACAGTGTTCTGCCCCTGTGTCGATTAAGAAGCATAAAGCCTGGACCCCCACAGTGGCAGTAACCATGGGCTCCTAGGGGCCAAGGGAAAGGGAGCCCAGGCCCCATCAATCTTTGTCAGAGTCCCCTGTCTTTGGGAGAGTGAGAACCTTTTTTTGACTTTCTGGATATTCGTTTTTCCAGTGTCCAGTTTTCTTACAATAGGCACATTGATCCCGTTGTAGGAGAGTTCTCTCTTTTGTCCTGCAGGGGTCCAGAGTTTTTGACTCAGGCTTTCCCCGAGTATAACTTTTTCGTGTAGGAGTATCTACTTTAGCTTCCCAGATTGCAGCAACTATGATTTTTGCCTGCCTCTTTGATGCCTTGTCAGGTGCCTTTTCGGCTGTTATAGCAGCCTGTTTCTGATTTTCTTGTTCTCAATTGTCATAAACTTTTTGAGCTATATCTAGGAGTTGAGAAATATTCATTCTGAGAAATACTTCAAGTTTTTGTAACTTTCTCCAAATATCTGGGGCTGCCTGTGCCACAAATGCAAAATTAATAGCACGGGCATTTTCAGGAGCTGCTGAATCAAATGGGGTGTTAAGTCAATATGACTCCTGGAGGCACTCTAAAAACACTCCAGGTGACTCATCGGGCCCCTGGACAACTTCAGTTGTCTTAGACAGATTCATGGGCTTCTGAATGGCTCCCTTAACACCTGCTATGAGATAACGGTGAAACTTGTCCAAAGCTCTTTTCCCTCCCGAAGGGTTTGGGTCCCTATTACTCTGAGTGGAGGGATAAACCTCTTCCAGAAGGTCTCAGGCCTCCTCCTCTGGCCTGCCTGCTCAGGCAAGAAAAGCCTTTCTAGCCTCCCTATGAATGTGGTCCCTTTCCTCAGAGGTAAAGAGGGTCAAGAGAAGCTGTAGGCAACCATTCCAGGTGGGTTGGTGAGTCTCAAGCACGGACTCCACCAGTGCAGACAGGACCTGAGGTTTCTCAGAACATGATGGGGTTTGAGACTTCCAATTTTACAGGTCAGAAGTAGAAATGTGAACATAAACAATAAACAGGTTGGCCTGCCCACTACCCAGTGGGGGCAGTGCCTCCTTTAAGGGGAACAACGGAATGGCTTCCTCCGGCCGGGGCCCCAGCTGAGAGGTGATAGGTGAACGGTCTGTGGGAGACGACTACTCTGGGGGTGGCAGCGGTGGAGAGACCACAGAAGCCAAGGTCAAGGAGATGGAAGGGGATCCCAGGGGTGCAGGAGGATTGTAGGGCAGAGGTAGGGGAAGTAGGGAACTGTCTTCCTCCTCTGAAGGAGGCAGCACAAGGGGGGCTGAGGGTTTGAGCAAAGGTGGAGTTAGAGAAGTCCAGTTCAGAAGGACCTTGGATGAAGGACTGTGAGGGTTACAGGATCATAGCCAAGGAGGAGGATTCTGTACTAGGTCCAGCCATTGATCAATATAGGGAAATAGATCAGGGTGTCAGGGTATCCCGGTATATGACCTTCCACACTGCCCGAATCACCTTGGAATTCAGAGATCTGGCCAGGGGCCATCCCATTATAAGGCTTGGCCATTCCACTTTGCAGAGAGTCTGGAGCCTACTTTTAGTAAGGCAAACTCTGTACTTCCCTGAGAAGCACAAGGAGAAATTTTTTAACATGTACTGGAGGGGTGTAGAGGGTCGAGAAGAGGCAGACGTCATTATGGGAAGTAGTTAGGCGAGCTTGGTGGTTTCAGAGGTGGCCGGGGATTTCTTTTGCCTCTATACCCAAGATACTGTTGATGTCTCCACGTCTCAAAGGCAGCAAAGTCGAACTGTGCCCTGTCTACTGGGGATTTGAGGAGAGACACAAGTGCCAAGTCCTGGAGGTGCTGGACGTGATGTGACAAGGGCACAGTTGGGGTTTGGGGTAAGGGGTGAGGGTGAGAGGGATAAAGACCACCAGAATGATCTCACCAGTACCACCTGACAGTGAGTTCCCACCCAGGGGCATTATAGGAGTGGAGAAGTTGCAGGGGTAAAAGCTCTTCCTAAACGGGGGCTTGTTCAAAGGCACGGGAAAGGGGATTGGATGACAGAAAAGATGAGCTAGGAGATCAGCAGTGTGGGTGTTCAGAATCCACCAGTGGTCTATGGGACCTTCACACCAGTCACTGGGATGCGGCTCATGACAATCCAATTTCCAGCAACCTTTATGATGCCAAAAATCCCAAATGGGGGAATGTTTTGTACAAGTCTTCCCGTAACAATACCTAACCTCCTTCTAACAGAAAAGACAGACTTGGGGAGACCAGCCCAGGTGGCAAATGAGAGAGATGGTGTCTCACGGGATGAGGTCCTTAGCAAGGGCCTTGAAGAAATTCTCGCCTAACCGTCTTGGGCAGTAACAACGATGGGACATACAACTCACACGTTAACAGTGAACAAAACAGTAAACACAAGACACATACATACAGACGTTAGAGACGAACACAATGACAGACAGTGAGGTAGATAACGCACTGAGGTAGATGAACGATTGTGGGTGATTAAAAGGCCAAACAAGGGAAAAGGGGGTCCCATATTGGGATCACTCAGATGCCCGCCTGGGCTCTCCATTTATGGGGACACAGGTGCCTCTTGACACAGACAGGTCGGTATAAACCCCCAACTCGTATCAGGACTAGTCTGAAGCTGTGGAACTAGTCTGATGCTGTTGTTAAGCCATATGAGGTCACATGGAACTGCAGGTTAGGACCCATTCAGACTCCATAGCTTTCAACGTGAAGCCAAAAGCTGGATTCTTAGATGCAAGCCTCTAAGGTCCCCATGCACTCACACATGCACTCACACATGCTCTCAGAGGTTATGACAGGTTTGCACTTTTTGTAAACCAGTCGGGATCCCAGAGAAATTTTCTTTCTCACTCACTCACACACACATGTGTGCACACAAACATCCAGGCAAAGCCAAGACTCGAGCCACTGAGAAAACCAGTGACAGCTCAAAGAGCCAAGCAGGACCTGGATTCCAAAGAATCTGCAAACCCAAAACAGTGGCGCTCCAAACCAAGCAGGACCAGGATCCACAGAGTCTGCAAACCCAAACCAAACAACAGGAGTAACTGTAGTCAATTCCAGCACCCAGTACTTGGATGAATCCTGTAACTTGCAGGAATAACCAGGTAGGTCTGACTTACCTTCTCCACAGAGCAGGAAGAGGACTCGGAAGAAAACCTTGGTGGAGTGTGCCAGGAGTCGATCTGCTCTCCTCCAGAAAGGGGTGTGCACCTCCCCCATAATCTGCTCTGAATCCGGGGGAGCCCAGATTGAATTCGGTCTGAGCCCAGGGTGAAATCTCACTGGGGCCTCCAAATGTAATAACTGAGTGAGTCACAGAGTAACACCACACTCTAGCTCTAATTCAGGAGTCCTTTATTAATTACCTTGACCAAGAGAAGCTAATGCTCAAAATTATCTCAGCCCCGAGGAAGGGGCTTGATTTCCCTTTATCCCTTGATTTAGGTAGGAAGGGGAGCCTAGCTGAAGCGGAATTTTACAGAAGCAGAACAAAAAAGTCTAGTAACCAGGAGGGAAGAGGTTCCCAGGATTGTTGGTTGCTAAGGCTATTCCAAATAATCACCAAGGGGGTTTGAAAGAGAGTTATTCACAATAGCAGGTGTGCTTGCCAAGCAGGATGTAGTTACATTAGTTGTATGGTAGGAAAGCACAGTGTCAGTGTGAGATAAGCACAGAGCCATTGTGGCCCAGTTATACACCCGAGGGAGACATGGCATGGAGGGAGAGGCAAAAATGGATTTTACAGCTAATATGGAGTCAGTTAGGCTACAAACACCCCCTTCACAGCTTCTAACAACTACTGCTTAACATAAAAATAACTAACATACCCCTAGTGAAACTCCTCATTAATGGCATACAGTAAAGTGAAATGCCAAGTAACACTACAGGTGAGACACAAAAAATTATAGTTATGCATAGCTTTTATAGTTTAGCCATAGTCATCCCGGTAACTGCCAACCTACAGTGGCATCTATTACTAGTCAATAAAGTCTTTTATAAGTAACCAGGCCAAAAATATGGAAAGGTGTGCAAGATCATCTCTCCTGGTTAGACCTTCATTTTGGGAGTCGGTCTTTGACTGGAAAAGACTTTCCTAATTGTACTCCTAATTGTCTTATGCTATTTGTTAATCCTAGGATGCAAAGCCTGAATAAAAGCAAGGACAACCTCACCTGACAGACCCATGGCTGAAGGAATAGTGGCTGGCAGACAGCAAAGCCTGATATTGTTAAAAGAACAAGGTGGATATGTTGATATTAAGTGGTGTGGCTGGCAAAATATTAAATATTAGTAAAGTAATAGATTGTTATCTCAAACATTTTGGAAGGCTGAAAAATTTTACTGAGGCAAGCTGAAGGCCACCACCTCGTTAACATTAGCATACGAAAGAGATAGAGACAATCAAAGGCCTTCCCACTTTAAGTCTGTTTCAACATCCTTTGTCTCAACTCTAACAGTTTACTCATGTAAATTTTTGGTGGGTGGACCTGTCAGGGGAAGATTAAAGGGAAATTACTGTTAATAGTGTTTACTCTGGGCCCCGGAAGCTAAAGTTTATCAGTCCTAAAACCATTTTCTTAACCATGTTAATTATCTACAAGTGTGTTAACTTAGAACCTTGTTGTAAAATCTATGACAGTGTGGTAACAAGGGTTTTTGTCGATTGGTTGCATTTCTCCCTATGAAAGCAGCCAAGGTCATCCTTAGCCCACTTAAATCACTGTAATGGTGTGAGAGTACATTTATTCATTGTTGTTAAGTCAGGGTCTGCAGGCCATAGTTTCACCAGTGGTGGTTGAGGTTTCACAAGGGACTACCAAGACAAACACCCACGGAAAGGTCCTTGTCCTTGGTGGGGGACACAGGCAGGCAGGAATGTGAAGTAGAAAGCCAGAGTGTCAGGAGGTGGTTTGAAAGCTTTGTGACATCTTGGGGAGAGTGGAAGGAATTGGGAAGGAAAAGCCTCCAGCCCCTGTATCCCAGGAGGTCCTTCATCCAAGACCCACCCAGGCTGGATCCTGCTTAACTTCTGGGCTGTGTTGCCCTAGGACGGCTATGGCACCTGGGAGCTGATGAGACAAACCCTCAGGGGGGATGACAAGGGTCTCGGCGGGGAGGTAGGCAACCTGGAAATGGTTGACAGAGCGTCAGGTGATAGTTGGGAAGCTTTGTGACAAGTGGAGGAAAGCTTAAAGAAGGCAAAAAGCTAAAGCCTCCAGCTCCTGATCTTTCCAGGTGATCTCACGGTCCCCCATCAATGCCCCTGCCAGGCTCAACCCTGCTTAGTTTCCATGCCCCTAACCGCCAATGTCCTTGCTGCAGCCCAGAAAATCTTTGTGCAGTTTGTCCTGGCAGACCACGTGGGCCATAGCAGCCTGTGGGGGCCTGAGCAGAGAAGTTAAGCAGGGTCGAGCTTGACTGAGGCTTTGATGGGGGGACAACCTGGGGAGACTGGGGTTGTAGATTTTTGGCTTCCTGCTCTTTTTCTGTTTTACCCCATTGTTGCAACACTTCTTAACAGCCCCCAGATACTCTGGATACCATTTTCGTCCCACCTGTGCATCCAACGTGGACTGGGACCTCCCTGTGTGGGTCCATCCCCAGTGAGCCCTGTAGAAATAGCTGCCTGAGGGTGTCCCAGCATAGAAACTGAGCAGGGTAGAGCATTGCTTGGTCTTAGAAAGGGACATCCTGGGGGAGTCCGGTGGCTGGAAACTTCTGGCCTCCTGCTCACTTCCTACTTTCCCCTGCTTTTGGAAACTCTTTCCACCACCCCCCCAACTCTCTGATTTTCCCTTTGTCGTTGAGCCTGAGACCCCACCTCAACCTGGGACTTTCCTGTGAAGGTCCATTATGGCAGCCTCCCATCACCAAAGCAGCCTGAGGGCTCCACAGCCCAGAAACTAAACAGGGTCAGACCTGGCTGACTATTGGATGGGCAACTGTGTGGAAAGACCAGACATGAAGGCTCTAGACTTTCTGCTTTTTTTCCACTTGCTCAATGCCCCATGACCCTCAGACTGCTATGGTTTCCAGGGTCTGCCTTGTTGGTGCCCCATGGGTAGGTCTCTGGCTGTGTGGAGGAGCAGGATGCTGGACAAGGAGGACCTTAGAGTTAGCAGGTGGTTGGGAACTCTTGCAACAAGCAATAAACCCGGCAGCATGCAGATTGCCAAAAGCATCAACATCCCAGTCTTCCCAACAGTCCCCCATCCAAGCCTCTACAAGACCAGACCCTGGTTAGCTTCTAGGCTGGGGCACCCTCAGGATGCTATGGCACCCAAGGGCCTCTAGGAAGAACCAATTATGGGATGCCCCACAATGCAGTGGGGGCACAGACGTATGAGAGTGGGAAAGGGAAAGCCACAGTGTTAGGTGACTTCAGAGACACACCCCTTCAGGAAGGCCCTGGGCCATGGCAGGGGTGTAGGCAGGCGGAAAAGTGCTGGCCAGAATCAGGGGACAATGGGAAGCTTTGTGACAATCAGGGCAAAGTGGGAAGGGAGTAAGAAGCCAAAAGCCTCATGCCTACTGTCCTCTTAGCGGTCCCCCATCCAAGCCCAGGCTTGGCCAGACGCTGCTAGGCTTCCAGGCTGAGGTGGTCTCAGCATGCTATGGCTTCCGGAGTCTACTGGGATGACTCCTTACAGGAATGTTCCATGTCACCATGGACTTGCAGGCTGACAGAATAGAGGGGGCCAGTCAGAAAGCAGTTGGAAAGCTTTGCAACAAGCCATGGAAAGCAAAAAGGGAACGGGAAGAAAAAAAGCCTCCAGCTCCTGGTCTCCCCAGGCGGCCCATGATCCAAGCCCCAGCCAGGCTCAAGCCTCCTTACCTTCCATGATGAGGCCCCCTAAGAATGCTATGGCACCTGAGGGCTGCTGGGTAAAACCCCATAAAAATGTCCCGGGCTACAGTGAAACTCAGGCTGGTGGAAAATTGGTGGCAGTGAGTAAGGGAGTGGTTGGGAAGCATTGGGATAAGTGAGATAAAGCAGAAGAAAGGGCGACGGTAGAAGCTTCCATCTCCTGGTCTCCCCAGCTGGTCCCCCATCCAAGCCACAATCAAGACTGACCCTGCTTAGTTTCTGGGCTGGGGCACCCTCTGGCTGCTATGATGTCAGAGGATGTAGGTACAAACACCCTATGAAAGGTCCCTGTTCTTGGCATGGGTGCAGGCAGGCAGGATGGTGAAATTGAAAGTCATAGGGTCAGGAGGTGCTTGGGAAGCATTGTGACAAGCTGGGGAGAGAGGGGGAAAATATCAGCAAGCTAAAGCCTCCAGCCCACTTCTCCCCATGCTGTCCTCCATCCAAGCCCCAGTCAGTCCAGACCCTACTTAGCTTCTGGCTAGCAGTGCCCTAGGGCTGCTATGGCACCTGGGGGTTGCTGAGACAAACCCACATGGGGAAGTCTCAGGCCATGGAAAGGGGCATAGGCAAGCTGGAACGAGGGGGACAGGTTGTCAGGGTGCAGTTGAGAAGCACTGGGACAAGCGGGGGAAAACTTAAAGGTGAAAAGGCAAAAGCCTCCAGCCTCTGGTCTTTCCAGACTGTCCCCCATCCAAGCCCGTTAAGCCTGAACCTGTTTAGCTTCCAGTTTGTGGTGCCCATAGGGCTCCTGTGGCACCTGTAAGCTGCCGAGACACATCCACATGGGGTGGACCTGAGCCTCAGTGAGGGGGTAGGCAAGCGGGAAAGGGGGGGACAGAGAGTTAGGCGGCAGTTGGGAAGTGTTGAGACAAGCTGGGGAAAGCTTGAAGAAGGCATAAAGCAAAAGCTCCAGCCCCCACACTTTCCAGGCTGTCCGCTATCGAAGCCCCAGCCTGGCCCAACTCTGCTTAACTTCTGGTCCCCTGCCCACCTGCATTCTTGAGGCAGCCCAGGACGGCTTTGTGGCAGGATTGTCTGGCAGGCCTCTTGGGACATAGCAGCCTGAGGGCGCCTTGGCCTGGAAGCTAAGCAGAGTTGAGCTTGATTGAGGCTTGGATTGGGTATTACCTCGGAAGACTGGGACTGGAGGCTTTTGGTTTCTTGCTCTTTACCCTCTTTTTGTTGCTTCTTGCAACACTTCTTTTCTGAACCCTGACTCTCTGGACACCATTTCCTGCCCACCTGTGCCTCCAACACAGACTGGAACTTCCCCGTGTGTGTGTCTGTTTTGGCACCCTCCAGTCACCATAGCAGCCTGAGGGTGCCCCAGCCTGAAAGCTAAACAGGGTCCCACCTGGCTGGCAGTTGGATAGGTGACCACATGGATAGGCTGGGCCTGAAGGCTTTTGGTTTCTGCCCTTTTCCTGCTTTCTTGTCTTCTTGCAATGGTTTTCCACTGCCCCTTGACTCAGACTGCTATGGTGTTCAGGAGCTGCCTAGACAAAACCCCACTGGGAATTCCCTGGTAGCAGGGGAAAACAGGTGGGCTGGAAAGTGAGGACTAGAGAGTTAGCCGGTGGTTGAGAAGCATGACGACAAACAAACAAAAATAAATAAAAATGGGAGAATGAGGGAAGCCAAAAGCCTCTAGTCCTCAGTCTCTGATGGCAGTCTCCGATCCAAGCACTTCGGAGGCCCAACCCTGCTTAGATTCTAGGTTGGGGTGCCCACAGTATGCTATGGAGCCAAAGAGCTGCTAGGACACACCCCTTCGGGGATGCCCCACAAGGTGGCAGAGTCACAGGTTTTCGGGAGTGGGAAAGGGAAAGGCAGAGTTTCAGGGGTCGGTTGGAAAGTTTTGCAATAAGCAGGGATAATTGGGAAGAGAACCGGAAGCCAAAAGCCTCCAGCTTCTGACTCTCCAGTCTTTCCCCCATCCAAGCCCAAACCAGACCCAACCCTGCTTAACTTCTGGGCTGAAGCACCCACAGACTGTGATGGCATTTAGTAACTTCAAGACAGTCCCCTTCAGGGAAGCCCTGGGCCATGGCAGGGGTGCAGGCAGGGAGTCAGGGGCGGTTGGGAAACTTCCAGGGTGCTGCACCCTAGTGCTGTTGTGGCACCTGGGGGCTGCTGAATCAAACCCACTTGGGGGTCTAGGGCTGCAGCAGAAGTGTATACATTTGGTAAAGAGGAAACAGAATGTCAGGGGGATTTTGGAAAGCATTGGGACAAGTGGGGAAAAGTTTAAAGAATGTGAAAAGTCAATAGCCTCCAGCCCCTCTGTCTTTGCAGGCAGTAGCCCATCCAAGCCCCAGCCAAGCTCGACCCTGCTTAGTTTCCAGGTGCAGTGCCCTAGGGCTGCTTTGGTGCCTGGTGACTGCTGAGACAAACATACATGGGCAGGTCCTGGCCTCAGCGGGGGCATAGCCTAGTGGGAAAGGGAACTTAGAGTCAGGGGGCAGTTGGGAATCATTGGCACAAGTGGGGCAAAGCTTTAAAAAGGCCAAAAAGCCAAAAGCCTCCAGATCCCCATCTTTCCAGGTGATCCCACATCCAAGCCCACCCAGGCCCTACACTGCTTAGCTCCTGGGCCATTATCTACCAGCATTCTTGCCACAGCCCAGGACCTCTTTGTGGTGGTTTGTCCTGGCAGACCTCATGGGCCATAGCAGCCTGAGGGTCATTTTGCCCAGAAGATAAGAAGGATCTGACTTGACTGAGGCTTGGATAGGGGGACTGCCTGTGGAGACCGGGACTAGAGGCTTTTGGCTTTCTGCTCTTTTCCCTCTTTCCCCTGCTTGTTGCAACATTTCATAACTGCCCCCAGACTCTCTGGCCACCATTTCCCACCCACCTGCACTCCTAAGACAGACTGGGACCTTCCTGTGGGGGTCTGTGGTGGCTGAGCCCAGTTGGCACACCAGCATAAGAGGGCCAGAGCACAAAAGCAGAGCAGGCTAGGGCATGGCTGGAGCTTAGACAAGGAGCTGCCTGGGGATTCCATTGGCTGGAGGCTTTTGGCCTCCTGCTAACTTCCTGCTTCCCCCCCCACTGTGGCAACTCTTCAAAACCACCCTATGACTCTCTGATCCTCCCTTTTCTGCCCACCTGAATTTCCCCCCTTGGCTTGGGACTTCCCCATGGAGGTCCATTCTGGCAGCTCCCAGTTGCCATACAAGTATGAAGGCGACAGAGCCCAGAAGCTAAACAGTGTCGGGCCTGGCCAGAGATTGGATGGGGGACCAGGTGAAAAAACTGGGCCTGGAGGCTTTTGGTTTTCTGCTCTTTTCCCACTTTCCCACATTATCACAATGGTTTTCTATCACCCCTGACCCTCGGACTGCTATGGCATTCAGGGACTACCTAGACAGAGTACCATGGGGAGTTCCCTTGCCTCGGGGTGTAGCAGAACGTCTGGAAATGGAAGGTCAGAGAGTTACCGGGTGGTTGGGAAGTGCAACAAGCAAATAAACTAGAAGGGAGCAGGACACCAAAAGCCTGTAATCCCCAGTCTCTCCAGGCAATCCCACCTACAAGCCCCTCTGAGTCTCGACCCTGCTTGGCTCCTAGGCTGAGGTGTCCTCAGGTTGCTATGGCACACAATGGTTGATAAGAGGAACCCCTTTGGCTTCAGAAAGCCAAAGCCTCCAAACCCCATGTTTTTGGGCGTTCCCCCAACCAAGCCCCAGCCAGCCAGATCCTGCTTAGTTTCCAGGCTGAGGTGCCCTAGGGCTGCTATGGTGTTTGGGTGCTGCTGAGACAGGGTGACCCACAATGTGGCAGGGGCACTGGCATGTAGAAGAGGGAAATGGAAAGCCAGAGTGCTGGGGGCAATTAGGAAGCTTTGTGACAAACAGGAGAAATTGGGAAGAAAAATGGAAGCCAAAAGCCTCCAGACCCTGTCTTCCCTGGCAGTCCCACATCCAAGCCCAAGCCAGACCCATCCCTGCTTAGCTTCTGAGCTGAGGTGCCCTCAGGCTGCAATGGTGTTTGGTGACTTCAGAGACAGACCCCTTCAGGGAGGTCCTGGGCCACAGCAGTGTCACAGGCAGGCATAAAATGGCTGACCAGAAATTCGGGGGTGGATGTGAGGATCGCTCCAGTGTAGAGGCCCCCCTGACAGTGCCTCCACCATAATGTGAGCTTGAGCCCAGACACATTTCCCCCTCCTGGAGGCAGTCGAGCTATGGGGGAAGTAGAGGCTAAAGATGGATGATGATGCAGAAGTTATTTCAGACTCCCCGACGGTGACTTAATGGCTTTGCGGGGGCTGTGTGGTTTTACTAGACATTGTGTCTTTTCTTAGTTCCTGTTCTGGGCTAGTTTTATGACTCTGTTTACAAAACATTATCTAAGCCCTGTAACCATTCACATGACTCTTGGAGATTTTTGCCCTTAAGATTTATGTGTTTGTCTGACCTTTAAAGAATGTGGCTTTTCCAGAAGTAAGCCCCTGCACAATAGATAAAGAAAAATCACATGCTCGCTTTTATGGCCCCTGACTATGTACTTTCTTTCTATGGTATTTTGTCTTCTTTTAACAGATTCGTGGTGTTGTAACTTTCTGTTCCCTTTATTGTATAGAAATAACAATGTGAGTTGACGTCAGCTACTGAAGGCTGATGCTATATATTAGGACCCTTTGCACAAATAAATTCTCTGTATGGGCATTGCCTATACAGTCCTCCAGACCTTGCCTATCTGTCTCTGTTTTCTTCGGCGCACTCTCTCCTCCAGGTATTGGGACCCTCTTGCTGGCCAAGAGTCCCCGGCAGACGTGCCGTCGCTGACAGGTGGATGGGAAGCACTGCGACAATTGGGGGGAAAACAGGAAGGGAAAAAAAAGCCAAAAATCTCCAGTCCCCTGTTTCTGAAGGTGGTCCTTCATCCACGCCACAGCCAGGCCCAACCTCACTTAGTTCCCAGGCTGGGACCCCCTCACGATGCTATGGCTCCTGGAATTTATCAGGATGAACCCTTATTGGGAGGTCCCATAACGCAACAGGCTTGGAGGCTGATAGTAAAAAGGGAGCAGGAGTCAGGGGGCTGTTGGGAAGCATTATGGCAAGTGGGCAAAAGTCAAAAGGGGAGGGGGAAAATTCTTCCAACTCCCAGGCTCCATGTGATCCCCCCATCCAGGCCTATGCTTAGCTTCCATGCTGGGGCCTCTTTGGCATGCTATGGCACCAGAGGGCTGTTAGATGGACCCCCACAAGAATGTCCCAGTCTACCGTGGGGGAGCAGGTGGGCAAAACAGGGGGTGGGGGGGGTGAATTGGGTAGTTGTGAGTCATTGGGACAAGTAGGACAAAGTGGAATAAAGGAGTAAGTGAAAAGCCACCAGCACCTGGTCTCCCTAGGTGGTCCTTCTTCCAAGACCCATTCAAACCTGACCTTGCTTATCTACTGGGCTGGGGCACCCTCAGACTGCTAAGATGTCAGGGACTGCTGAAATGGACACCCAAGAAAAAGTCCCTGTCCTTAGCGAAGGTACAGGCAAGCAGGCAGGTGAAATAAAAAGCCAGTGTCAGAAGGTGT
>JAZHEH010001782.1:0-42338 GCA_036589455.1 Ateles fusciceps | reverse complement strand
AAGCATGGATTCTGATGGTACCTTCGTCCAAAGAGTATAAAATAAAAAGGTAGAGGAAAGAGTAACTTTATATTGGAGAAATTTGGTGAATTCAACTTCAAATCAAGGACACACATCAGCAGTCTGTACCCTTGATATGTTTCAATAAAAATGATACATAAACTAACGACTTTAGTTAATGTTAATGCACCGATAATACTTCATTCATTACAACAAATTCACCATATGTCATGTAAGACAGTAATAATAGGAAAACCATAAGGGGTTACATAGAACTTTTTGGAATACCATTTCAGAACCTTTCCCGTAACTTTAAAAGTGTTTTAAAAATAAAGTCTATTTTTAGTTTGTGTCATGATTTTACTTCTTGTCCACCCTACTGTGGTCTTACTGAAGTCCAGCAGTCACAAAATAGCTTGGGGGCAAACGCAAAACTTGTTTCATAGGGGTGGACAAGGATTTTTTCATCATCCAGGTATTACTGATCCCTTCCCTCCTCCCCTCCTCCCACCTTTCCACCCTCCAAAAGGCCACAGTGTGTATTTTTCATTTCTGGTTGTTCATGTGTTCTCATCATTTAGCTCCCACTTATGGGCGAGGGTATTATCATATTTGGATTTTGGTTCTTGCATTAGTTTTGCTAAGGATAATGTCCTCCAGTTCCATTTATGTCCTTGCAAAGGATAAAACTTGTTCTTTTTGATGACTGCAAGTATTCCATGGAGGACAAAGAAAAATTTCATTGGGCCAATATTTTAATCCTTGCAACTGCTTACTGAGTCTATACTCAAAGGAATAGCAATCATTCTAATAGAGAGACACATGCACACAAAGTATTCATCGCAATACTACTCACAATAGCAAAGACACGGGAATCTTGTTTAAAGTATATTATATAGAAAGTTACTTGTTAGGTATGAAGAACACTCTTATAATTGGGGCATATACATTATTAATAATATTTTGCATACTTATTATCTCAGAAAGCTCATCATAGATAATATCCCAGTTAGCCTCAAACATGTCCAAAATATTGAGCAAGCATTTGTTGGAAATATTTACCATAAATATACTTTGGTATAAAGTAGTCTTTCATTCTGTCGATTTCGTTACATTAATCACATCAATATAAAGTGTCTGGAAAACCATATCTTAGTTTTACCAAAGATGCTTAAGCATATTATGTGATAAAATAAGAAATAATCCATTAAATCATAAATAAAACATGATTTTATTTCTTTCTACCTTAGACATTGTTGCCACACTAAGTTGATTCAGGTGGACATACTCGCTATAAAAATTTGAAACAAGATAACCATTGTCACAATAATGATCGGATGTTAATGCCAAATGCCAAAGACAATAATGCTTAAAAAATCCTAATTCCATTGTTCTCCATAAGGGAGTCTTAAATATGCAGACATAATTAAAGATGAGACGTTTTGAAAGCTCATTCATATTCTCTACAGGAAAGCATGTAAAACATTTTTAGTAAAGCAACTAAGACTAGGCCGTTGTGTATACTTATCTCTGTTATATTTATTTATGTGTCTATTTTACATGATGCTGTTTTTGATCTTAAGTGGTGAACATAAAATAGCCACAAATATCTCCTCTTGTATTCACATACTCTATACTCCACACCTCTACTGTGTTCTTTTTTACTTCCTTAACAATTCCTGAACTATTATGCATACCCAACTCTCACTATCCATGTGGCTTTTTTGTGAATTTTGTCTCTTTTCCTTCAACAACATGCTAATTTATAACCACTTTTTACTTCCTATGTTTAATAGTGACTTTAAGTCCAAATCAAGATAAACATAGCTTGATGAGAATATATACATTTGTTTGTTTGTTTGAGATGGAGTCTCACTCTGTCACCAGGCTGGAGTGCAGTGGTGAGATCTTGGCTCACTGCGACCTCTGCCTCCTGGATTCAAGCAATTCTCCTGCCTGAGCTTCCCAAGTAGCTGGGATTACAGGAGCATGCCACCAAGCTCAGCTAATTTTTGTATTTTTAGTAGAAGCAGGGTTTAATCATGTTGACCAAGATGGTCTCGATCTCTCACCTCATGATCTGCCCACCTCGGCCTCCCAAAGTGCTGGGATTACAGGCATGAGCCACTACGCCCGGCCCATACACTTTGAAGTTAAATAGTTATGAGGTCGATTCATGACTTTACTATTGAATAAATTTTGAGAAAACTTTAACTTTTCTACACAGCAGTTTTTTTTTCCTTTTTTAAGGGAGAGCAAAGTTTTATTTTTTAATACTCAATCTAAAATGCTCTCCATGCTGCCTTTAGCAAATTTCAGCCTGGTTTCACTTTTCCAATCTGTATGCTCAATTCCCAATCCTAGGCTGATCACGCATTCACCTGCCTTGTTTTCATTGCTGTTGTCATTATTGCTCACAATCTGTTAGCTATTGCCTAAGGGAAGCATCATGGGAAGCATGATTCTCGAACCAAAAGTCTTCTCTCTGTACCTTCAGTAATGCTTTTATTGATTTCTGCTTGTCAACTACCACATTCCAGTAATTTCCTACTAACTACAAGTTCCAAATGCTATCTTTACCTTTCCTCCTTGGAGATAAGCCTGTGTTGTACTTTACTGAGAATTTAGAGGCCACCTGATAGAAACTCTTATAACTTATTGCCTCTATACTTAAAAAAATCTATGTTCATCCATATTAGTCTACACAACGATATTCTTTCTGCCATCTTAATAGTGTGTATATATGTGCATGCCTATGTAGATGTGTGTGGGAGGTGTGTGTGTGTGTGTCTGTGTGTGTCTGTGGCTTTGTGCTGTTCCACTTCTGAAAATAGCCTTACCTTACCTGTTATTTGCATTTAATAATTGTCTAATTTACAGCTTCAAGAAAACTGGGATTTTATCTAATTTTTAATATTTCTATGTTCCTATGCTTACAGCAGCATAATGCCAAGGCTCTGGATTTTTAGTGATATGCCTATAAGTATTTATTCATAATTAAATAATTATAAAGATAATTTATATATTTTAATCTTCTAACTCTAACATTTGTTCTGTTCAGCCAAGTGTTATATTCAAGGTCACAAAAGAACCTGTTTTCCTTTCTTACCTTAACTTTTATCCTTGATAAGTTCATTGAAATAGCAATCTGTGGTCACTTCTGCATAAACTTTGATTTATTAAGGCTTTGTGATCTATATTTTATCTTACCTATCCTATCAAACTTATTTCTTCTATTAAGTAGTAAGTACTAAAGAGTTTTTACATATTTATATACTTTGACATCTGCAATTACCCAAATTTTTAAGCAGTGTCTTAAAAAAATAAAAATTATAATGGCAGGATCATTATGTAGTCATAGTGGTCAGCCTTTTGCTTCTACGGTTCTACCTTTAAATATATAAAAAACGAGATTTTTCTTTAGGATTTTATGTTTACATTGAAAAATTAAATTCACTAAGAATTTCTTTTAGAGTATATTATGATATTCAAATATGATTTGATTCTTTCCCAATTTTTTAAAATGTTTTTTAGGATCAGTTTATCTTATAAAAAAGTAATTTACATGCTTGTATTAATTCATTACAATATATAGTCTTTATATCCTGCAAAAGCATTAAAGGATTATGCTTAGACTATTCTATATTAATTCAAATCTATTAAAATACAGTACCTTATTTTTCAGCTTCATTAGATCATAATGGAATATAAGATTTCATTGCTTTTATAATATCAATCTGACACTTATTTTTAATACAAATGCAGCAATTTTAAAAAAATTATTTTTTTGATAAGCCAAAAAGCTTTTTCTCTGAGATAGATATGTAATTCATGTCTGGCTACAGTCCTAGACTCCAATGTCCAATGTCCAAACTTTTCAAACAGATATTATTAATAATAGGTAAAGAGATCATTGAAAAACACTGCATTTAAACTGGAAGAGAGAGAATGTTCTTAAAACAAACTCAGTATAATTAAAAGTCAACCAAAACACACTCTTTCCATTTTCAAAATTGGCACTTATTTTATTTATGACTGTAATTTTTTTGTTTGGCAATAATTTTTACGAGTTTCTGTTAAAAATCCTTGTCCAAATATCAGTAAATGAACTAATCTATCTTTCCTTTAACTATAAAACTGAGTTGAGAGTTTTCTGTATATTTAGTTAAATTTTTATTTTATATTTTATAAAGATGACATTTTCAGGAAGGTCTAAAGGTGATGTGTAGATATTATTAAAAACTGGAACTAATTAATTATTAAATGTTTATAGTTTTACATAAGCCAGATTTGTAAAAAGTTTTTTACAGTATTATAAAAACATGAATTACCTATTGCATTATACTTTGTTATCTCATAACATGAAAAATACATACATACATACATACACATATAAAATCAGTTTACTTACCTTTCAAATGAATATTCTTTTATTTTCTTTTTTCAATCAAATGCATACATATAATTATTTATTTTTCCTTCGATTCAAATGAGGGAATGTATACAAAGATTAATAGCCTGTAATTACACAGGAATGAACACGTGTTCTTTTTCGCTCCTTATTTTAAATCATCGTTTCTTTGTAAATACAGGGGCATAGGAATAGAATATAGAATTTTGATTCCTGAAAATTAAGTGCACAATGTGGTTCTTTATTATTTTAGCACCCTTCTTTTATAATACTTATCTGATTTATAGCACAAGTTTTGTGTTAATTTAATCCACTAGACACTGAAGTCATATAGATCCCTACCTCATGCATAAGGCCCTCATCTTCCAGATTTGCAAGTAATAAAATGCTTTATTGAGGATTTGCTATTTCAGTTGCTGAATTAATGGAAGGAAATGTGCAGGAAACCTATACGGTCTAGTTTACAGTAATGAAGGTATACTATGAAATGCAAACATATTTCAAAATTATCCCAAATAAACTATGTAGCTGATATCAGAGCTGTCCTGCTGAGCAGTTTGGAAGCAGACATATCCACATAATGGTTATACACTGCTGCAAAGGGGACACTCACAAAATAGCCGAAAATGATTCTTGAGCATACAAAGCCATTATCTTTGCCTGAAATTTCTGCATCAAAGCTTCGGGGAATTATCAAAATGTACATATCTGGGGATGCTCTGACAACATAGAGAAGACATCCCAGACAATCTGTATTACAGTATCAAGGTATAACTGCCCCTATAGTACCTATGTAATATGCTTGGCAAGCATGTATCCCAACATTTCAAAAGTAGATTAAGAAAATATAAATTATGCTCTCTTTGAACAGGAGCTCCCCAACCCCCAGGTCTAGGGACCAGCGCTGTCTAGGTCTGGGGCCACACAGCAGGAGGTGAGTGGTGGCCAAGCAGTACTGCCTGAGCTGCGCCTCCTATCATATCCGCAGTGAGCATTACAACTCTCACAGGAGCACGAACCCTGTTGTAAACTGCTCATGTGCATATGAAAGGTTCTAGATTGTGTGCTCCTGGTGAGAATCCAAGGCCTGATGATCAAAGGTGGGGTAGT
This sequence comes from Ateles fusciceps, assembly GCA_036589455.1. Lineage (NCBI taxonomy): Eukaryota > Metazoa > Chordata > Mammalia > Primates > Atelidae > Ateles > Ateles fusciceps. Next base: position 36,817 of record JAZHEH010001782.1, on the reverse strand, counting down.
TTCATCCCAAAACAATCCCCCTCCCCTTCTGCAGAAAAATTGCCCTGCATGAAACTGGTCCCTAGTGCCAAAAAGGTTGAGGACTGCTGCTCTAGAATACTCTCTATTTTTCTTTCTTTCTCTTTTTCTCTTTCTCTCTGTTTCTTTCTCTCTCACATTTTTACAAAAATAATTAATGGTTAGGTTTATTCTTGCTTCAATAATTCAACTGCCTACTCAGCTGCCTATTTGGCATTTATTTCTGGTCCTTACTGGTTACAATGTAAACGAAGGATTATTGAAACAATACTAAATTCTCTCAAATTATCAGTAGTGAGGGAATGTATTCTCCTTCCGGGTCCACAAGGGGGCATAGTTTTATGGGCAAGAACTTCCTAGCGCCATGCCCCTCTCCCATCTCTCTCCATCCAGGAGATTTAACGGTTTATGTTTGAATTTCACAGGTGTGGGAAGAAACTAAGAGTCAATCACTCCAGCAGAAGTCCTAAGGAACTCCTTTCATTGGCCGGGGGTCTTAGAGAAGGTGGGGGTTCCTCCCAGGTTAAAAGTCCCTTCTTCCACACCCCTTCAGACTCCATGTTTGTGTCCCCTTCCATGAACACTTCCTTTGTGGAAGCCATCTTTCTCTCTCCTGGACTTCCCCTCTGGGGTCCCCTTCCACACTCTCTCATGGAAGCCTGTCTTCCCTTCCTAATCTCCATCTCTCTCTATTGCCTTCCACTCAGTGTGGAGGCTGCTTTCCCCTCCTGGATTCCATCTTTCTGGATTCTCTCACTCACTGTGCAAGGAGCTTTCCTTCTCTGATTTTCCCCCTCTGGGAACCCTTCTCACTCAGTGTGAGAGCGACTTCTTCTTTCTCTCACTTGGTGTGAGAGTTAACTGTTTCTCTCTCCTTCTCCTTTTTCTCTCTTTAAATAAATCACTTTCTACAAACACTTTTGAGTCTGCCATTTACTGCGAACTGCACCATGGTGCCCTCTCTCATTCTTGAGAGGGCAGGAGACCAAGAATCTGGAGAAACGTCCTCTCAGGGGAGCTGAGGGCACCCTGAACCCCAATATTACAGTAGGTCATATTCTGAGTGAAAATTTTAGAGTGAAGACAGAAATGTGCTTGAAACAAGTTAGCAGAGTGGTTGTTTTGAACTTCTGCAACATTTTGGATTTAGGCCATTTGTAAATTTATAGAGTGAATCAGCTATTAATATTAAACAATTATTAATACACAAGTTTACAATATCAATTGCTTGGACATATTATTTTGAAAGATGTTTATCTTTTTTATTTACACTGTATGGTATTTAATATTATTTTTGAAGGCAAATCTCAATATTCAAAGCCCTTTGGAGCACCATTGTAGAAAGTCATCATCTCAAGTGTTTCTCATACCATAATTTGAAGAAAGAATGAGATATTCTCGAGTGGGCCAAGAAATGAGCACACTCACAATTAAATTCACTGCAAATTATAATAAAACATTATCGTACTCATTTGTCATTATTTGAATAGTAAGCAAAAGGGGTATGAGGATTTGAAGAGAAACAAAAACAAAAATAGCAGTTTCTTTCCTGGGGAGTAATCAACAATAAAGTCAGTTCAGCCAAGTGAAACAGAGAAAATTTGGTCAAGGGCAACTAGAGCAGGAGCCCAAATGAAGTGAAGTTCATAAGGCTGAAGCTGAATGTTTGCAGTGATAACAAGTCAATACTGCCTGTAGGTCATATTGGTAAAATATAAAGTCTCTATCTCAGATTTTATATAATGGTAATGGATGGTTAATAAAGCAATGGGGTTATTAGGAGATCGGGTAAAATGAGTTCCATTGGAATATAAACCTTTATGACAATTTAAAGAATCACTGTCTCTACTTCAGTGCCCTCAAGCTACTAAATTCCATGATTATATTTTAGTAACTATTAGAAAGGAGTCTAGGTAAAATCAATGGATTAGGGAATTGTAGAGCCGTGCTTCATCTACATAGCGGAAAGACTAATTGGATAGTTTATGCCAACATCTTCCCTTGACAAGGAATTATGCCTGCTTTAAATTATTGTGTAATACTTTAATATGATTTTGTGAGTTAATGCATGTTGTTTAATCCCATTTCTTCCTATTTCTTGAATTGTTGTTTTAATTTAAGCAATCTTCACTGTCATTGTGAAACATGTGAGCCATGAGACTGCTCCCTGATGCAGTATGTTTAAGGCTAACTTGAATTAACCATCATCCTCTGACAATGTTAACAAAAGCTGTCCTCTGCATACACAGACACACATACAGCCCTTAAGGAGTTTAACATTGTCTGTTAGCTCTCTGCACATATTTCTCTTCTCCTAATTCCCTGGTATTTCTTTATTTCCCCAAATATATTGCAAGTGTACTAGATGATATTACAGATTGCTAAATTGAGTGATCCGAAGAATGATCATCATTTATAAACATGTTCATAACAAGACACACTAATTTCATTCAACTTTAACGCAACTAATATTACAATGGTCTCCTCAGAGCGAAATATCATAATGCCCTTGGAATATAGTGATGAAAAAAAGCATTGAAACTCCTAATCAATTGAAAGAGGCAGGAGGTTTCAAAATTAAAATATGGTCCTGCAAGTACTATAAAGAGATGTACAAAGGTATTTACACCCAATTCTCTCTTTACATTACTGTAAGAAATCATTTGCAGATGGCTTTGAATCTCTTATGGGAACTAGAGAAATTACATGCCCCCAATTATTTTTAAACAAAATAAGGTCCATACTCTAACCAGCTATTTCAGGACTTATCCTTAGTCTTCTGTAAAAACACTTTCTCAAGATAATTACTATGCCATTTTCCTGGATATACCTTTCTCTTTTACATTCACATGACTTGACCACTGTTCTCTATACCTTTTCAATGGAAAACCCATTCCTTTTGTTAACATGTTTCTAAATGAAGTTTAATCAATCTGGTCCACCTCAAATGGCAACTTTTTTGGAACCTTTTTATAATACCACCAATCACTGCCAAATTCTTCTTCCGTTCAGGTTAGCTATGCTTTTCTCTTGTAATGCTTGTTTAATTACAGTTATTTGCCTGTAATCAAACTGTGCAATATGGCATAAATTAGTTAACTATAACAATAATGGCATCAATCTTCAAACAATTACAGCTAATCTTTATTGAATACGTGTGTGAAAGTACTGCTCAAGGAATGTCTAGGAACTTTATTTATATTAAAGTTCTTATGTTAGTATTTATTTAATCAACCCAATGACTTCTCCCAATCAGCAAATGAGGAAACCATTGCATGAAGAGATTAAATCGCTTAATGAAGTTACAGATTTCTGGTCACTTTGGCTATGTTCTAATAGTCATAAAGGAGTAACAGGCTCTGTTTCTTTCAATGGATTATTACACAGGAACGTGACTTCCAAGGGCTGGGAACAAATTGAGCTGTGTTATAGTTGCTCCATCACAGCCCATCTGCTCACTCCAGTGATCTTTGTCTTTCTTATAGAAAAAACTACATTCACCTCCTCCCAGTGTCCCTGAGTCCCATCCCGTTAAACTATCTATGGAAAGTCCAGATAGTTTTCATCTAAATTAGAACCAGGTAAGGATGAAACTTCCTTAGTATAATTTCCTTTACCCTGTCAATCTACAAATCTGAAGAGACAAGTTGTCTCTTTTCCCCACACACCTAACACAAGTTGTACAATAGTCAGAGGATAGCAGGAATAGACATTTCTGTTCAAAAGGGATGACAAAGGATTTACTGGTTGATATTGATTTCAAATTGATGCAGGAAAAATGTTGGCTAATCCTTGACTATATTTCAAAGCCTCAGAATAATTCTTGTCTCTTCCTTTATTTATGTGTTCCTCATTCCAGGCTGTCAGTCATCCTTCCTTTTTTTTCATGGAAGTAGAATGTATCTGTTCCTAAGTAGATTTAATGATTTGCTTGCTGCCTGTAGAATTTCACGTCTGAATGCCTCTTTTCATTTTTCAGTCTCCCATTTTCCCGTTAGTCCAAGTGGCAATGTTCTTGCTAAAACAATTTTCTCAAAAAGAGAGTGGGTCTTTTCTGTATTTCCCAGGGTTTCACTCTATTAGACAAAAGCTACACTCACAAATCCCTTCTAGATAATCCCTCTTCTACCTGGGACTCTAATAGAAAGAAGTGAGTGAAAAGAGATTAAGCTTCCTAGAGGTCCTATCATTAGATTGAGAGAACCTGTGAGACAAAATTTTGATAGCTTTAAAAGGCCATTTTTATGAGTAAATACTCTGATCATTTGATCTTTTGAAGTTTTAGCAAAGGTGGTATAATTATACCATTTTCTCTATGCCAAGCTTTATCTGAAGACCATGTTTTCCTAACAGTTCTCAAAAACAATTCCTCAAATTTAGAATCTTTTGTCATTTGGAAAAGCTAGAATTTTCAAAACTTTCAAGTCCTTTTGATTTAACAGTTCCTTCCTCAAATTATCTTCCTGTATTCTCACACATTGCTATAGAAATCAAGAAAAAAATAGGTCGCATATCCAACACATTTCTTGAAGATATCCTTAACTAAATAAGTTCATCCTTATATTTTCTGTTGTCTACATAACTAGAAGAGACAAGCTCACTAGGTTCCGTGCTGGTAAATGTCTCCCTTCCTCCAGCTTCTAGTAACATATTCCTTACTTCCTTTTGAGCCATCACTGGCAGTGTCCTCAACGTTCTTATTCATAATCATCTGATTGAGAGAACTTAGTTTTTATCATGCTTTTCAAAAATTATCTTTTGTTCACTGTCTCATTATAAAGCCACTCCCCACATTTGTAGTGTTTTTTAGAGCAGCCTCTCACTTTCAGATACCAGAATCTGTATGTTATGTATAGCTGCATAACAATTTACCATGACTTAAAGGCATAAAACAACATACATCTATTATTTCAGAATTTGTGAGAGTCAGAAACCCAGGCATGGATTAGCTGAATTCTCTGCTTCAGGATCTCTCACAAGGTTAGAGTCAGAACGTTGGTCAGACTTGAGGTGTTATCTGAGGCTCCACTGGGGAGTGGATTGCCAGTCAAACTCCTGTTGTGGTTGGCTGGATTCAGTGCCTCCTTTACCCTCAAACAGAGAGGCTGTAGATTTTTCCTAGCATTTGGATGGTGGCTGCCTTTAGTTTCTTGCCAAGTGAGTCTCCACAGCATGGTGGTTTGCTTCATCAAACTGTGTGAGCAGAAGAGTATTTAGAGGGGCTGGTAACAAAGCAAAAATTAGTTTTATGTAGTGTAATCAGTCAAGTGGCATTCTATTATCTTTTCTGTATTCTGCTGGTTAGAAGCAATTATAGCTCCTGCCCATAGTCAAGAGGAAGATCTTACACACGGCATGAATGTCAGAAGACAGAGATAATTGGGTCCATTTTAAAGTTTGACCATGTCGGGAAGTAAAACCATCATACTTGAGAACTTTTTATCTTCCTAGAAGGTTTAAAAATTATAAGAAACAGTGAGATAGCAAAGGGTCATTGTGCCCAAGTTTCAATGTTGTATTCTGAAGCCCTGATTAAAGGGACCAAAGACATTTTCATTAGACTTTGAAATGCATTCAGGACAGAATATGAATGTGATATATTGTTATTTTAAAAATAATCATCACAGTTCTAGTTAAACACAATGTTCATATATGGTTATCATGTAATACTAACAGTTAGCATTTTAGCATGCATTGTACGCTAAACATATTATCCTAAGTAATATCATTCGCATTAGCTACAGATCTTGGTTCAATCCCCAATTATATATACTTATATATTATATAATATAAATTATATATTATATACTACATATGTATATGCACTCAGAAGAAGCTGTGTAGTCTTTCTTTCTAAACTTCAGTGTCTTTATCTATAATATGGGTGCAGCAATGGCATTTAATTGAAGCAAGTGTGTTAAAATTATGAGTGAATGAAAATCTTGTATCGTGTTTCAACAAAGAGAAATCTTCAAATATATTAAATGCTGAAGACAAACGTACGTTGTGATTAAGTATAAAGGCCATGAACCAAGAAGACATTGTTGCATAGAAGGCTAACTACACAAACAGAAGTTCAACCACTCAGGAGAACGAAAGAAAGAATCACCCCAGGTGAGAGAATAACATTCCCTCATTCTAAAAGTTATAAACAATTTTCTGTTAAGGTTTCCATATTCTCACTGTAGAATGGAAAGCTATTTTCCATATGTATTTATACAAGAACATATGCCACACAATGCTCATCAAAAGCATGGAATCCATTACTGGCTTTTTCACTGGATGTGAGTTAATGCACTCCTCAAAGTATGAATATGTATCTTCATTGGAGTTCAATGGATTTCTCAACCATTACAAAGGTATGGAACCAAAGGGAAAATCTGAAGAAACAGAGCTCATTCTGTAACATTTTTATCTTGACCTAGGTATTGCTAAGCATTAAAAAGTTGCCCCTGAGTTATATTCTTCATATCCCAGCTTTTCTACCTGCTGCTAAAATGTGTGCATTTATTTTATTGTAGTTTATGTTGATCCAAAAGCTTCTTTTCTGTCAGTATCCAGTGAAAACACCTATTTATTTTTTTGGAAAAGGCTGGCAATTTTTTATGGCGGGATGTCCCACAGTTCTTGGTGGTATATAGAATTATCCTTAGGGATGCAATACCAGAGATAAACACCAAATCTCAACTCTCAACTACTTATACTGTAAGAGATTAAAAATTTTAAATAAAAATATAAGAAATAAAATGATCTTTGTTACTTGCTAATTTCATGGTTTCTAAGACAATGCTTTAGAAATAAGCTTATTTCAAGAATTGCACTTTATAATATTTGCATACAGAATGATTTATAAAATATAACAACTTTTTAAAACCCAGTTTCTTCAGTTAAATAATTGTTTTCATAACTTTAATAACTATTTTTGCTTTCATTTCATTTACAGTATTTATAGAGCCATTCATAACAAGCCAAATTTGGCAACTAATTTTATTCAGAATACAATGATATCTTGCTAGCTATTATTCATTAAAATAAATTAAATGTCTAAACTCTCCCCTTTAGACATGATTAGATAATCCACTAGTCTTATTCTAGTTCCTTAAAAATGAAGATACGGTGATGTTCTCCTACTGATTTACTGATTTTAAAGTAAGAAGAGAGAGCGGTAGGAATAAAAATAGGCAGACAGAAATATTCAAAACTTGTACTCTACCATCAGGCTTCCTAGACTTTCTAGAACCTAGAAGTAAAACTGAGCTGATTCTTAATAATAAAATAAAATACAATCATTTTACAAATTAAACGCTCTCAGGTCATCCTAAATTTCAGTGTTGTAAACAGGCAACCAAAATACATGAATCAGCCATTATCCCCTATATTCCTGAACATTCCCATCCTTCATATGTTTATATTTTCTGTCACATTACCTGATTTTTTTTTTCCTATTTCTGGACCAGCTTCACAGCTCATTTGCTTGCAATATGGCAAAACTGCCTTTCCTGTTGACATGTTCTGAATACATGGTTTTATGTTAGAGCTTAAACAATGGAGAACATATCTCTGTCTGCCCAATAAGCTAAATTATGGCAGAAAATCCTGATTTTTAAGCTTTCATAGACAGGGAGAACAATTTATCTTTTGCTTTTATTGAATTTATTTTACATATGGGAAAAATCTGTTGTGTATAAAATAAAACCTCCTTTTCCTGCCCACCTTCTGTGTGCCTTCCTTCAACAGTTATCTTTTTTTTTTTTTTTTTCCATTGAAAGCCTGGGGATTCCCTTTTGAAACTGTTTGGTCCACCAATAGTATACAAGACTAAAAACAATGTTTTATTTAACCATTAGCCCATGCTCATTTTATTTTCCTTTCATTGCAAATGCCTGCGTTCAAAGTCATAGGCAACAAATATCTCTGCCTCCTTATGCCCATTGGCCTCCACCTCCTGGGTTCAAAGATCCTCCTATCTCAGTCTCCTGAGTAGCTGGGACTACAGGCATGTGCCACATGCCTGGCTAATTCTTTTAATTTCTGTAGAGATGGGGTTTTGCCATGGTACCCAGGCCGGTCTAAAACTCCTGAGACCCAGCAACCTGCCTGCCTCAGATTCCCAAAGTGCTGGGATTATAGGAATGAATCACCACCCCCAGCTTCTAGTAGGTATTTCTAAAGTACCACCTATGAGCAGTCTTTGCCCTAGTCTAAGGCATGGCGAAGAATAAGATCATGGTAGCAATATTGTTTAAATTTTCAATGAGCATGCCTATCTGTAATTTAGAATATCTACTTACATACATTTAGTAGAAATTTTTCTATTATTTAAAAATGACACAATAACATAAATAACACTATAAAATATACCTCCTCATCGTTTTTCATTGTTCTCATCATTAGAGTATATTTTGTTTTCCGTTTTATATTTTAAACACCATATTTTGTTTTGATCAAAATATATAAATAGCATAAAGGCTTTCCTCAAATCTTCATGTCCCTATATATAGCACATTATCTTAATACAATGATAAACACTAAAAATTAGTCAGTGATCAATTACTATGCCTTTTCATTATTATAGATCAATTGGTGAATTTTTATATTATATAACTTGGTATAAATTATATGTATTATATAACAATGTGATATATCATTATCTCTCTATATATGTATATATACATGCACATAGAACATATCATACATGTACATATTATCATTATGCCCTAAATTAAATGTGTGTACACATGTGAACATATTTGTATGTGTGTGTATGTACTTATATGTATGTGTGTGTATGTGTGTATGTGAAAAATACATAGATAGTACCTAAGGTAGAGTTAATAGAGCAAAATAGGGCAAAATAAATTATTTAATTTATGACTTCATACTTTGAGTTTCTTTGCAGAGCCTATTATAGTGTCACTAGGAACATATAAGTAAACTCTTCTATTAGCAATATAATTTTAATTAAAAATGATTTTCCCATCTCAGCTTTCTTGCTATTATTTTATCATGTGTGTCTTTAAACAGTCTAATTTTTTAGTGGTTCCATCATTCACTCTAACTATCATGAGTGTACTTAAACAGTGATTGTTTCATTTTCTGAAAAACTTCTAATTTTTTCAATGCCAAAATATCGAGTTAAAATTCCAAAGTGTGTCTTTTAAAGCTCTTCATTATCTAGTTCAAACATGCTTGTTGAAATTCATATCTTGCTGCTTTTCCTTCAAACTTCCAACCTAGAGAAGACATGGCTGGCTCTTATTCCTGCTACAACAGTGACTGATTCAACCCTGTCTGTTCCTTTTTCCAGTTTTCTCTACCTTGATGCCACACATTTCTCTCAGCAGACTGTAAATACATTTGCCTTTCCTAATTCATCTTGTCAGAAGAAAACCATAATTTATAAAATGTGTTTCTGTTTTATTAGGTTATACTCTCCTTGTTGACAGTGACTAGACTGATTTTTTTTTCCTGCAACATAATGGATAACACTTGGCCCAAGAAAGATGTTGAACAAATATCTACCTCTGTTGCCATTTTAGTCACTAGAAACATTTCCCTTAATAATTTTTTTTTCTGACTTACTATAAAGTTAAGGTGACAAACTAAGCTTTAAGAAGACTTAACAAATGGTCCACTTCTATAAGTATTGAATATCTATTAATTTATTTATCTGTATGCATGCATCATTTTATTTTATTTGTTTTTTACTTCAACATTTGTTTTAAGTTCAGGGTTACATGTGGAGGATGCGCAGGTTTGTTATTTAGGTAAATGAGTGTCATGGTGGTTTGCTGCACAGATCGTTCCATCACCTAGACATTAAGCCCAGCATCCATTAGCTATTTTTCCTGATGCTCTCCATCCCCACAACCCGGCCTCCAAAAGGCCCCAGTGTGGGTTGTTCCCCTTCAAGTGTCCATGCATTCTCATCATTCAGATCTCACACATAAGTGAGGACATTTCGTCCCAGTTCTAACTCCCGAAGCTTCCGCGATTTCAAACCCTCCGGAGCCGTCTGAAAGCCACTGGTAACCCGGGCTCCTGGGGATATCGAGTGGCAACAGACCTCCGCTCTGTCGGCCACCATGAAGGCCGAGTAGAAACCCACTCCAAACTGGCCGATGATCTTGCTGCTGGTCTCAGCCTGGTTCTGCAGAGCAACCAGGAAGGCCTTTGACCCCGATCTGGCGATCGTTCCCAGGTTGGACACCAGTTCTTCCTGTGTCATCCCAATGCCAGTATCCTGGATGGTGATGGTGCCTTTCTCGGCATGAGCCTGCAAGTGAATCTCCATTTCTGGCAGTGCTTGGCCGTCATACACTAGTTTGTACGCAGTTTTTCCAAGGCATCGCTGGCATTGGAGATCAGCCCGTATAAGCATCTCTTTTTCTGAGTAGAAGGACCGGGCAACGATGTCCATAAGCTTCTTAGTCTCGGCCTGGAACTCGTGTTTGCAAGTAGAACCCTGAACGCTCTCTGTGCTGCTGATGATCGAGTGCAGGGGTTCCTCCTTGTCCTCGACGGTCTGCGTGCCGAATGGCTGTCCTGCCTGGAAGCTCTCAGGCCATGTTTCGCCTGGGGTAGAAATGGGCTGTGGCTCCTCCATCGACACAGATTTGGTTTTCCTCCAGGGGCAGCCGCCAGCACCGGCGCCCACAGCAGAGGCCGCAGTTGGCGGCCAGACAGCAGCAGCGCCCCGCAGCTCGCGCCCCAGGTAGTCCTCCCAGAGCACAGCGTGCAGCCACGCGGGATGGGACAGGGCAGGGGACAGGGCAGGACCCAGAGGGGCGGGGCCGTCGTCCGGCGCGGGGAGGTGACGTCACGGCGGGCGCCGGGCTGCCCGCACCGCTCCGTTTTTCTATTTTTAAACACTTCTACTGTTACCTAACTACCCTATTGCTATTATCCTGTAACACTACTACTATCATACCACACTGCTACTACCTAACTACATCTTAATTACTGTTTTACTACACTGCCACTGCTAACTTACTACACTACTTACTATACTACTACATAGCTACAGTACTACCTACTGTAACCACTGTATTATGCAAAATGTGTATTAGTTTTCCAAGGCTACCGTAACAAAATACCACAGATTTAGACTTAAACAATAGAAAGTTTATTTTCTCACAGTTCTGGAGGCTGCAAGCCTGAGATCAAGGAATAAGCAGGTTTGGTTTCTTCTCTCATCCTCTTGGCTTAATGATAGTTGTCTTCCCCACTGTGTCCTCACTTGGTCAGGATCCTCCGGAGAAATAGAACCAATAGGATGAGCATATATACAAAAAGAGATTTATTTTAAGGAATTGGCTCATGCAGTTTTGGAGGCTTGGCAAGTCCAGAATCTAATGGTGAAGGCCAGTAGCCTGGAAACTCAGGAAGAGTTGTATTTCGAGTCCAAGGGCAGTCTGCTGATGAACCAAGAAGAGTTAATGTTGCAGATGAACTCCAAAGGCAGTTAGCTGGCAGAACTTCTTCTTGCTTGGGAAAAGTCAGCTCTTTGTTCTTTTTGTTTTTTTTTTGAGACTGAGTCTCACTCTCTTGCCCAGGCTAATGTGCAGAAGCGTAATCTCAGCTCACTAAAACCTCCGCCTCCTGGGTTCAAGCGTGTCTTGGCTTCCACCTCCCAAGTAGCTGGGATTACAGGCATGCACCACCATGCTGGGCTAACCTTTGGATTTTTAGTAGAGACGAGTATTCACCATGTTGGCCAGGCTGGCCTCGAACTCCCGACCTTAGGTGATCCACCTGCCTAGGCCTCCCAAAGTGGTGGGATTACAGGTGTGAGACACTGTGCTCAGCCAGCATTTTGCGCTCAGCCAGCATTTTGTTCTATTCAGCCTTCAGCTTATTAAATGAGGCCCACCAATGTTATGGAGGATAAGATGCTTAACTCAAAATTTAACCATTTCAATGTAAATCTCATCTAAAAACATTGTCACAGAAACACCCAGATGAATATTTCACCAAATATCTGGGCACCATGGCTCAGCCAAATTGACAGATAAAATTAGCCATCACACATGGTCTTTCCTCTGTACACATGCATCCTGGTGTCTCTCTGTGTGCCCAAATTTTCCCTTTTTATAACGACACCAGTCAGATTGGATTAGGGACCACACTAATGGCCTCATTTTAACTTAGTTACATTTAAAGGCCTTTTCTCCAAACACCATCACATCCTGAGGTACTGGGCATTAGGGCTTCAACATATGAATATGGGGAGGAAATAATGGAACCCATACAGATTTCTACTACACTTTACTAGCACTACCATCTTGCTACTACTACCATTACACTACTACTACTGTTACTACTACTCATCCTCTTTCTATTGCTAATACTTCCATAAAGTTCCTTCAAGTTGCAATTTCCTGTGCTTCTACAGAATAGATTGTATAAAGTTGGCACCATAAAAAAAAAAAATTCCTGATTCAGCAATTTGCCATGGCATCATATTTGGTCTCCATCATCTCTATGACTAGGGGAACAATTTCCCTTTAGTTATCTATATCAGGAAATAAATCATAGATGGACTGTTCGGAGCATGTCTTTCTAATCTTACAAGTAATTGTGCAAAGAGTTTGCTATTTTCTGGAAATTTCCCAGGAAGAAGATATAATTTATTTGGGCTGGGATCTGGGAATTTCTCTCTTAATATAGAGATAATTATTGATCATATAACATTTTTGGTGTCACAATCTAAATCATTATCCATAGCTAAGCCTCCAAGGGTATTATTGTTTATGTTTTACTGTGTATTTATACAAGTACAGTAGACCTGCTCCCAGAAGTCTTTCACGTAAGAAAGAAAATTCAAAAAGATTATTTAACACAACTAAGACTCTTCCATGGCTATCATTGTTTTCAAAACTGAAATGTAGCTGGATTTCCTTTCTATTGCCATTGCCTTTAATAAGAATCTTTATACCACAAAGAAAAAGAACCAGACTGGAATGTTTCAGAGCTAGATAAAAGCAAAGGACTGGCAGCTTACAAGGGTAAAGCAGTGAGGATGGGAATTCAGAAATAAAAATGCATTGATATTGCTTATAAACATGCTGAGTCAATTCCAGAACCCAAGATCCTGAGATATATGACTCTTAACTCATGAAGGATTCTGTAAGCATTCCAGTCAGGGTCTTGACATAAAACAAATAGCACTTCACAAAGAGTATAATTGAGGAGAGTAAAATTAAAACATCTTTTAAAATGTGTGAGAAAGTATGAAAGAAATCAAGAAGGAATGATAAAGCAGATACCAGGAAGAAAGCCATTGGCCTTGTTGGAGAAGGCAAGGGAGGGGTCAGTTACAAGAACTAGATGGAGAACGGAAGCTAGGAGGGATTACCCCATGGGAACTGTTGGCTTCAATGCAGGAATAAAGAGACTGTTGACATGTCGTCCTGGAGAAAAGAAATCCAGAGAAATAAAAAATGTCCTTCCTTCCTTCCTTCCTTAAAATATCCTGATAGTATTTTCCATTGGCATATGCTGATTGGAAGTCCCCCCAGTAATCTGCTGATGGATTCTAAATGGATAAAGACACACACACACACACACACACACACACACACACACACACGTATATGCATGCACACATATATGCACATATATATGCAGCAAAATGTGTGCATACTCAAGATCCATATATAAAATGGTGTAATATTTGCATATAACCTACACACACCCTCCTGTATACTATAAGTAATCTCTAAATTATTTATAATACATAACACTATGTAAATAGTTGTTACACTCATTGTTTTTTATTTGTATTATCTTTATTGTATTTTTATTTTTTTTATCTAAATATTTTCAATCAGTAGTCAGTTGAAACCTCAGATGCAGGAACCATGGATATGGAGGGCCAACTGTACATAATATACTAATAAATAATCATATGTCTCACTTTTCATGAGGATGTTCTCAGGTTCTTGACCAGTAAAAGAACATCATGGTGTATGATTACATAAAAAATAAGAACAGAGAAGTGTTTCTATATATGCAAAGTCACAGGATTTGTCAACTGATTAATATAAGACTATTCTCTAATGCTACATAACTAGAGTTAGAATTGGCTGTCTGCACAAAATTCCCACATTTGAATCCTAAGGAACATCAAGCACATAGATTCCTTTGGCTAATACCAGCTAGTGGAGTCATTCCTATATGGACTTCAGATGATTAATAATTGTCAAGTATGATGCTGCTTTCCGTTCCCTCCTCTATACAAATAGATTTTGGGATTCAACTGATTTCATATATATAGCTGATCCAATAAAAGTTGAATCCATAAATGCATGGACTATTAATGAAAGCTATGTGGAAGAAAATGTAAGTTTATACTGTTTCACTCATAATTGAATATATAACCTAGAGTCTACAGGAACTTCAGCAGGCTGGGGAAGAGATTAAAAATCCACACATGAAAGCCTTATATTTCCACTGTCATCAATCTTAACTGGGTTCCCGCACCTAGAACCATGTTCAAAGATTATTAATAGCAAGAGATAAACAATGTCCTCATAGATTTGAAAAATGCTACTATGTACATATTTATATATTTAATTTAGTTGGGAGTGGATACGACTTGTTTTAGGATTTAAAAATAGTTTGAAATAGATCTAGCATTATTCCTTTTAGTAAAAAAGAAAACTAGTGCAGGTGAAGGTGGAGGCAGATGAAACTGCAACAGACTGCCACAATTTATTCATACATTCACATAAATTCTATCCTGCTATGATGGCAAGCTTGTGAATTTTGTGAATACATACACAGATAAAACAGGCCCTGTTGGGCTCAAGAAGTGTATTCTCTACAGAGGACAGGTCATTATAACATGGATACAAGTTTCTATGAGCCACTAACAAAGAAAATAAATATGGACACAGGACCTGCAGTTTACCGAAAATATAAAGGCTTTCTTAGAGAATTTTTCAAGGGTACCTATTAATTCAAAATTCTACAGAAGTCAGTCTTATTAATTGATGTAAACTGATTGAGGCAGACCATCTGTTAGATATTTCCCAAGCACACTCCCACAAGGCTCACGTCACTCATCCACATGAGAATCCTCCAGAGTCCCCCTTTATTGGGAACCATGAAAGAGTGGCACAGAAGTCCTATTGTGGGAGTCCTCCCACTTCTCAAAAACACATCCCAAATAAAGTTGAAAATTTGCTTTTAAAATATGTCTTAATTTTCACATTTTATAAACATATGATGTCTGAGGTTTATACTGAGTTGAATAATGTCTTGCCCTATACCCTCACACCTTGCCTAAATTCATGTTCACTCAGAACCTCAGACTGTAACTTAAAAAAAAAAAAGGAGTCTGCCGGGCACAGTGGCTCACGCCTGTAATCTCAGCACACTGGGAGGCTGAGACGGGCAGATAACCTGAGGTTGGGGGTTCGAGATCAGCCTGACCAACATGGAGAAACACTATCTCTACTAAAAATACAACATTAGCTGGGCATGGTGGCGCATGCCTTCCAGCTACTCGGGAGGGTGAGGCAGGAGAATTGCTTGAACCCGGGAGGCAGAGGTTGTGGTGAGCCAAGATGGGTCATTGTACTCCAGCCTGGGCAACAAGAGCAAAATTCCGTCTCAAAAAAAAAAAAAAAAAGATTCCTTCAAGATGTAGTTTTTTAAGATGAGCTCATATTGGAGTAGAGTGCACCATAAGTCCAATGACTGGGTTCTTACAAGTAGCGGAGAGGAGACAGCCATAAAGACACAGAAGAAAGAAGGCCAGGCAGCAACAGAGACACATATTGGAGTGAAGCAGCGGCAAGTCAAGAATTTCAAGGTTTGCCAGCAATAACCATCTACTAGGAGGGGACAAGTACACTTCACTAGAGGGAGGGAGAATGGCTGTGCCAACAGCTGAGCTTGAACTCCTAACCTCCATAAATGTTAGAGAATCAATGTCATGTTTTAAGCTACCCAGTTATGGCAGCACTAGGAAATAAATACAATGATGTTGGTCATTCTGGTTGAGGTGATGTTAAGAGTTGTGAATATCTTAACTAATTATCTGAAATGTAAAATTTTTATCATAAAGAAGTAAAAACTAAAATGGAACTAAGAAAACAATAGCTTTTAATATATTACTGTTTCATACAGAAACTTAAGGGTTAAAAATACGCAATTTAAATATATTTCAGACATTTCAGATGTAATCCTCCACTCTTTTCATCAATTTCCTTGAGGGTTAAAGGCTTAGCTGCAGTTTGGAATACTTCACAAAGATAAGCTTATGGACTCAGTATTTAATGAGTTTATTTCAGGTAACAATATATAATTAAAAGCATAAATCGAGACTTAAGCTCAGCTAAAAGGATTTCCACTAAAATTGCAATTAATCTGCACAACATTCAGTGGAGTTTAGCACTTTGGGGTTGAAGAAAAAGAAAACTTTCAGAAGCATTCCCTTTGAAATCTGGCACTAGACAAGGATGTCCTCTCTCACCACTCCTATTCAATATAGTACTGGAAGTTCTAGCCAGAGCAATCAGGCAAGAAAAAGAAATAAAGGGTATTCAAATAGGAAAGGAGGAAGTCAAATTGTCTCTATTTGCAGACGATATGATTGTATATCTAGAAGACCCCATTGTCTCAGCCCAAAATCTCCTGAAACTGATAAGCAACTTCAGCAAAGTCTCAGGATATAAAATCAATGTGCAAAAATCACAAGCATTCCTATACACCAATAACAGACTTAAAGACAGCCAAATCAAGAACCAACTGCCATTCACAATCGCTACAAAGAGAATAAAATACCTAGGAATACAACTAACAAGGAACATAAAGGACCTCTTCAAGGAGAACTACAAACCACTGCTCAATGAAATAAGAGAGGACACAAACAGATGGAGAAATATTCCATGTTCATGGCTAGGAAGAATCAATATTGTCAAAATGGCCATACTGCCCAAAGTAATTTACAGATTCAACGCTATCCCTATCAAGCTACCAATGACCTTCTTCAAAGAACTGGAAAAAACCACCTTAAAATTCATATGGAACCAAAGAGAGCCCGCATAGCCAAGTCAATTCTAAGCAAAAAGAACAAAGCTGGAGGCATCACACTCCTGGACTTCAAACTATACTACAAAGCTACAGTAATCAAAACAGCATGGTACTGGTACCAAAACAGAGATATAGACCAATGGAACAGAACAGAGGCCTCCGACGCAACACAACACATCTACAACCACCTGATCTTTGACAAACCTGACAAAAACAAACAATGTGGAAGCGAGTCCCTGTTTAATAAATGGTGTTGGGAAAACTGGCTAGTCATGTGCAGAAAGCAGAAGCTGGACCCCTTCCTGACACCTTACACTAAAATTAACTCCAGATGGATTAAAGACTTAAACATAAGACCTAACACCATAAAAACCCTAGAAGAAAATCTAGGCAAAACCATTCAGGACATAGGTGTAGGCAAGGACTTCATGACCAAAACACCAAAAGCAGTGGCAACAAAAGCCAAAATAGACAAATGGGACCTAATCAAACTCCACAGCTTCTGCACAGCAAAAAGAAACAGTCATTAGAGTGAATCGGCAACCAACAGAATGGGAAAAAATTTTTGCAGTCTACCCATCTGACAAAGGGCTGATAACCAGAATCTACAAAGAACTGAAACACATTTACAAGAAAAAACAAATAAGCCCATTCAAAAGTGGGCAAAGGATGTGAACAGACACTTTACAAAAGAAGACATACATGAAGCCAACAAACATATGAAAAAATGCTCATCATCACTGGTCATTAGAGAAATGCAAATCAAAACTACATTGAGATACCATCTCACGCCAGTTAGAATGGTGATCATTAAAAAATCTGGAGACAATAGATGCTGGAGAGGATGTGGAGAAATAGGAACGCTTTTACACTGTTGGTGGGAGTGTAAATTAGTTCAACCATTGTGGAAGATGGTGTGGCAATTCCTCAAGGACCTAGAAATAGAAATTCCATTTGATCCAGCAATCCCATTACTGGGTATATATCCAAAAGACTATAAATCGTTCTACTATAAGGACACATGCACACGAATGTTCATTGCAGCACAGTTTACAATAGCAAAGACCTGGAACCAACCCAAATGCCCATCGATGATAGACTGGACAGGGAAAATGTGGCACATATACACCATGGAATATTATGCAGCCATCAAAAACGATGAGTTCGTGTCCTTTGTAGGGACATGGATGAACCTGGAAACCATCATTCTCAGCAAACTGACACAAGAACAGAAAATCAAACACCGCATTTTCTCACTCATAGGCGGGTGTTGAACAATGGGAACACATGGACACAGGGAGGGGAGTATCACACACTGGGGTCTGTCGGGGGAAAAAGGGGAGGGATAGTGGGGGGTGGGGGAGTTGGGAAGGGATAGCATGGGGAGAAAAGCCAGATATAGTTGATGGGGGAGGAAGGCAGCAAATCACACTGCCATGTGTGTACCTCTGCAACAATCTTCCATGTTCTTCACATGTACCCCCAAACCTAAAATGCAATAAAAAAAATAAAAATAATAATAAAAAATAAAAAATAAAAATATTTTTTCTAAAAAAAAAAAAAAAAAGAAAACTTTCAGAAAGCACTCATGCTCAAATTATAAGGAGAAAACCAGATGGGTTTGTTAACCCAAGAGAAAAGGTTTTGTTTCTTTTTGTTTAACATATTGATATTGGGTATTTCCAATACTCTAAGGTTATGAAAGATTCTTGACTACATTTCTAAAATGGAAGGCTCTTTTTTTTTTTTTTTAAACAATACCTTCACCTTCTATACCGGGAATATAGAGTTGGTTCTATGTCAGATACATCAGGTGCCAGTCTTAAAGGGTAAATGAAAGAGATGTAGGCTATTTATCCTCTCTGCCATGAGGATTTCAGCTGTGTGGGGTAGATCAGTCTAGTTAGGAAAATTGACTATGATTCTTACATTTGCCTAACATCTGTATATTTCCTCCCTCCCTCCCTGCCTCCCTCCCTCCCTTCCTGCCTTCATTCTTCTTTCCTTCTTTCCCTCCTTCCTTCTATTCTTTCCTAAAATATTTTCTCTCTTTTATAATATTACTTCTATTTTCTTTTATAAAAATATATTCTCCTTTCAAATTCAGCATCTTCTTCATCATATTGCCCTCAATGCTTTTCTTTAATTTTCTTTGCAAGTCCTTTTAAAAATAAAAAAAGTTCCTACTTTATGTAGAAAACAATAAAGCAAAAGAAACAAACAAGGTTTGATTCCTTTTGCTTTAATATTTAAAATTTTCTTTACAGTTTATTCACAAATTAAACTATTAAATTATTTTTACATTTGGTTTCCTTTAATTGTTTCTTTAAAAATATGTATTAAGTAATGTATTTATAAGAATCATCCTTCACAAGTTTTACTCTGCAAAGACTCCATTCCTCCTCTGGGCCTCCCCTCAGTTTCACCCCTTACTTCTTGTTTTCTTCTATGCCCCACCTCCATATGCCTTTGGCAGAAACAAGCAAATGTGCTATTTCATAGATTATCTCAGTATATCAGTTGATCATTCTTTGCTTTATGATACTTTTTTCATTACTATCTTTCCTTTTCCTCCAGCTCAGCAAACCTCATACTGTCCCACAGCTGTTCCTTCGGCTCTTCCTTCTGTCTCAAATGCCGATGCCCAGGCGTCTGCTTAGTCGACCTTCATTTACCTCCTTAAGATTTTCAATGAACTCTTGCCACCTTAGTTAACACTATCATGTCCACTCTCTTACTGGCTGCACATGTTTTTTCTTTCAGACCATTTGTCACTTTCTCACATGCTATGCAACTTCATCATGTATTATTACTATTTATTCTTTGTTTTCCCACTAGAATTATAAGCTGTAAAAGAGCAGGGATCTTTGTCTTTGTGGTGAATAGGTGTATCCTAAGTACCTGGATAGTGATGGAACCATATCGTTGTTTACCTATTTTCAAATAGATGCAAGAACATATGATTTTTAAAAAATAATCAATATGTCATATGTCAGTTGAGTACAATCCACTACTAATGACTGGTTTATATTAGCTTGAATTTTATTGTAAAATCTGTAAGCTTCTAAGAACCTCTTCACAGTCTCTCAAATATGGAAATTTATAAAAATTTACTTGGCAATGTTTTCAGAAGTGTATAATAATTGACAATTTGTATTATATTCCTTATGATTTTATAATTTCTATATTTATAATAATTAGTATTTTTTATTTTTATTACTGGAAAAGCAATATTTTCTATTAGCAAGAAAGAGGCAGTTAACTGTTCTGTAAGTAGGTGAAAATTATTCAGTGAGATTATTAATTGAAGCACCTTTCTTCTCTTGTACCTATGTCACTTTTTAAAGGTTTACATAGTATTAGATCTGCAAAATTCTAACTTACTATAATTGAGTCAGTGAGCAAACTCAGTCTCACTATTTACTTATAACTGAAACATCATTTTCAGAATTTATAGCCACACCCAAGCCATCAAGGTACATAGTATCTCTTATTTATTGGAAAAATGCCTAAGGTGAAAGAAAGCAGCTTGAATGCTGAACCTGAGAATTTAAATCTTTGAATTGACATCACATTATCTTCTATAGAATAGGTAAATATTAAATGGTATCATGATTTCAAATTATTAAAAGACTACCTTTGCTAATTTAGCATTAGAAATATTGTTCCTTTAGGAAAGTAGATTACAGAATCATTGATATGTTCATTAAATTATTTGGCAACTGTTATATGTCAATAAAATGACAAAGAAATTATCAAAAAATGATCTTGTACATTAGCAGTTTTTGTCTTTGCTAATGTTAATATATAATAATAAAATACAGATTTACAAAGAAAAAAACAAACAAATGGATCCAAAAGTGTGTGAAGGATATGAACAGACACTTTTCAAAAGAAGACATATATGAGGCCAAAAAACATATGAAAAAATGCTAATCGTCACTGGTCATTAGAGAAATGCAAATCAAAACCACATTGAGATACTACCTCACACCAGTTAGAATGGCGATCATTAAAAAATCTGGAGACAGCAGATGTCGGAGAGGATGTGTCGAAATAGGGTTACTTTTACACTGTTGGTGGGATATGTAAATTAGTTCAACTATTGTGGAAGACAGTGTAGCGATCTCCTCAAGGATCTATAAATTGATATTCCATTTGACCCAGCAATCCCATTGCTGGGTATATATCCAAAGGATTATAAATTGTTCTATTATAAAGACACATGCACATGTATGTTCATTGCAGCACTGCTTACAATAGCAAAGACCTGGAACCAACCCAAATGCCCATCAGATCATAGACTGGACAAGGAGAATGTGGCACATTTAGACCATGGAATACTATGCAGCCATAAAAAACAATGAGCTCATGTCCTTTGTAGAGACATGGATGAATCTGGAAACCATTATTCTCAGCAAACTGACACAAGAACAGAAAATCAAAGACCGCATGTTCTCACTCATAGGTGGGTGTTGAACAATGAGAACACATGGACACAGGGAGGGAAGCATCACACACTGGGGTCTGTTTTGGGGGCCTAGGGGAGGGACAGTGGGGGTGGGGAGGTTGGGGAGGGATAACATGGGGAGAAATGCCAGATACAGGTGACAGGGGGGATGGAGGCAGCAAACCACATTGCCATGTATGTACCTATGCAACAATCCTGCATGATCTGCACATGTACCCCAGAACCTAAAGTACAAGTTAAAAAAAAGTTTTAAAACATTAAAAAATGACATTAAATAAATATTTCAGAAATCATAAGTGAATTGTGAATACTTGTTTTTAATGTCTAGCTAGTCTCATACCACTCTGATAAAACAATAAAATAACTCACTTTAGGTCATTTTGCTAATACTACATGATATCCATGTTAGAAGGAAAATTGTTTATTACGCTACTTCAAGGCAGATCCAAAGGAATTATATTTTACTTCCGGTGGTAATTTTGTTGTTGTTGTTGTTTTGAGCTTGTAATTGCATAAAATGTCAGGAAAGAAAATGCTTCTAAGTAAATACAATGCACATCAACTCAAAATTTACTAACAAAAAAGTGCTAACTTGCTGTTTTCCTAATATGAATGATAGGTTTGCTTAAGGGTACTGAAAGCAGAAATGGTATGGCATGTTGTCAAGAGGGCAGAAATTGTTGAAATATGTTGCCTCATAAAGGAGAACAGGGAATGTTTTACTTATAAACACATATGTATGAAAATGAAAAACAGAAATCTGTTAACTGAGATAGCAGAACCTTGATTATAAAGACCTGTACATGCTAAAGACTCTATTTGCCATGACACCAGAGTGAATATGCAAGAAAGAGAAGGAAAGTGAGGATGTCGAACACACTGGAAAAGGACTGGTGGACAAAAGGAATGAAGCACTTTGGGAAAGGAAAGGGAAAGGAAATAAGTATAATAACAAATCAGGTGAGAAAAATGGAAAGGTTGAAAAATAATGGTATTGGTGAGTATGAAGAACATTTTAAAGGGCAAGTAAGAAAGTAGGAAGCACACACACCAAAAAAGAGATCTTGTTAGGAAATGGTCTATTTCTTGTTATGCATAATTTTAGAGAAGAAATAGAAATGTCATAAGAAATTTGAGAAGATAGATTGGATCTGCAGCCATCAACTAAATTACCCACACTCAAATCTGATGTTGAATTATGTTTGTGTATCCAGCTATCTGAAGACAGAAAAGATCATCAACTGACTGGGGATTCTTCTTCTTCTAGCTGGAGCACTTAAATACACCCATTTATGATTGTAAGAAGTTTTGAAAAAGTAAGAAAATTCTTTCCAACTGAATAGAGAAAAAACAACTTCAGAGATCTACGTTTGCTTGTTAGAGTGTAGGAAAGGAAGTGGTTTTGCTAGATGAGTCTAAGAGGTCAAGTCCTGTGGGTCCATGTGGCTGTTTTTGCCAAGGGTGTATAGAAAAAAGAATGTTGGCCAAATAGCAAATCCCTTGGTGAATGGTGTTGAGAAACCAGGAAGTGTGTTGGTGACAATTACAAAATAAGAGGAGTATAGTTAGTATCAATATTCAGAAACTTAAATAAGGGGGTAATTCCATGGCCAAATGAAACAAAAATATCTTTGGGAGAAAGCAACACAAAGCATCACTATCTATGGTCTGCAGCATGTCATGTCATGAACACCCATACTAGAGAGAATGACAGGAATAAAAGGCAAGTTCAAACAGAGTGTCTTCAACTTCCCAAGTGACATTTTAAAGATCCCAGCTGATGTCACATGCCTGACAAGTTAATAGACATTAACCTGTGCTCAGTACAAGAAATAATCTTGTTGAGAACAAGCCCTGGTTCCAGAAAGAACAATTTTAGTTATGAAAAGGGTTGTGTGGGGTGTAGAATGTGGACTCATCTTGTGGACTCATCTCTACTAACAGGGCCTAGGAATCTCACAATTTCATATTGAGGAACAGGCACGCCTTAGAAAAGATTGTGAAATTGGCCTTTCAAAGGAACTCTTCCTATACAGTGGACAACAAGATGTGCAGATTTGTTCCATGAGATATCCTAGACTGCTTCATGTCTCTCATCCTCCCGAACTAATTGCTAGCAATTACACTATACAAATTGTGGAATCTTCTCCCTCTTCTCCGTGTCCACTTTATTTCCTCAATTGTCCTCTTGATGTCTTACCTGGACTATCGTAGTGGCTTCCAGGTTGATCTACCTCTCTATGTATATGCTCATAGCTTTGTATCTCAGTTTTGAATTGAAAAGTTTTATAGAAAGGAACAACAGAATGATGGAGCCTGACAAGGACATGGACAGAGGTTGGCCAGTGAACCATGTACCCTGCAGTATACTCATTTTAAACTACCGCCTCTCACTTTGGACCAATTTTCCCATCTCTGACTCCATTTCAATTCTTTAGATTTCATAATAAAGCATAGAGAGAAGGCTAATTTATAACTACCATTTCAATTCTTTAGATTTCATAATAAAGCATAGAGAGAAGGCTAATTTATAACTACCATGGAGAGATTTCTTGGGGTAAGATCACCTGCAGATACACATATTTTCAAAAGAGAAGTAGACTGTTTAAAGGTTTTTTTTTTAAGTTGGGAGACAAATACTTGAGATGTGCAACATGGTACACATAAAAAAGAGTATCATAAATAACAAACTTCACGTTCTTGTTTTCCTTTCTATATCTCACCACTTGCTCTCTCAAAGATGTTCATATAGGAACAAATAAACAAAAAGACAAATTAAAATAAGAAAATAAGATACATACATATATATGTGTGTGTGTCTGTGTTGTGTGTCTGTGTTGTGTTTTTAGCTTTTGACATGTTATAATTCTCTTCAAAATATAATGGGTTAAGATAATAACTAATTATTTAGCTCACATTTCTTCTGTCTAGTTCTTTTGACCTAATCTGCATTTGGCTAATCTCATCTTGTTCATTCACCATCTGCAGTCAGTTGGCAGGTCACTCAGGGAGGCTGGTTCACTCTTGTGTCAGCAGGGTATGTGACTGCCATCCAAGAGCAAAAGGAGAGACTGGACTATGTGTCACTCATAATCCAACAGACCATTTCAATCTCCTCATGCAGCAGCAAGATTCAAAGGCAGCAAGAGGTCTTCCAAATCTCTCCTTGCATCCTTACTTCTGCCTCACTGGCCAAAGTCCAGAATCAGTGTGAAGGGTACAACCCAAGGTGTGCATCCATTTAAAGAGCATCAAATAATATGCTGCAAAGGAATAAACTTAACAAATGTTGTGCAAAACGTCTATGATAGAAACAAAAACATTGCTTTGGTAAATTAAAGAAGACCAAAATAAATGGAAACATACACTATGTTCATGTTTTAGGAGTCAATGCTGTAAAATGTAATTTCTCTCCAAAGTAATCAGTGAAACTAACACAATTCCAGTCACAAACCCAGTAGATTTTTTTAAGGACTTGGAAAGTTCTTCCTAAAATATGTGAAAATGAAAATTCAAAGGACTTAAAATTCTAAAGTTGTCTTGAAAAGAACGCTGTTGGGTAGCCTAAATTACCTGACATCAATAATTATTATAAACGAATTCTAATCAAGATAATACAGTGTTAGCATAAGGAATGAAAAATGGATGAATAGAACCAAACAGAGAACACAGAAATAGAGCCACACTTACATGGACACATGATATTTGACAAAGTTTCCAAAGAAGCACAGAAGGAAAATAAAAGTTTTTTCAGCAAATATTTCGTTACACCTGGACATCCATATGTAATAAATTTGACCTTGAACTCTACCTCTTTCTATATACAAAAAGTAGGCCATATACCTAAATTTAAAAGCTAAAGCCAAAAGGAGCTTAGAAGAAAACTAGTGTAGTAGGTTTTTGCCATAATTTCAAGTAGGCAACATCTTCTTAGGACACAAAATGTAGTAAAAATAAAGGAAAAAATGGATAACTTAGACTTCATCAAAAATAAACAATTTGCTCATCAATAGTCACCCTTAGAATGTACAAGGAAGCCACATTCTGGGAGAAAATGTATGCACAACATAGTCTAAAAACATCCCCAATTGGGCAAAAATTTGAACTAATGTTTTATTAAAATATGTAAATGACTAATAAGCACTTTAAAATGCTCATGCTCGACACCATTAGTCATAAAAGAAATGCAATTTTAAACCATACCAAGCTACAAATCCTTCAGAAAAACTAAAATTAAAAAGACTAAAGGTACAAATGTTGGCAAGGGTGTGGAACAACCAGATTTCATCCACTGTTAGTGAGGATTCCACAGAATATAGAAGTTAATTATTGTATGTGTATAAATGACCTTCAACATACAGAATTCATTTAATGTTAAGAATTCTTCAACTTGCACTTAACAGTCTATTACCATTTTTCTTTTTATATACTAACTGTTCATTTCTGATTTATTACAGAAAGCTTTAGTCTCAGCACCACTGGTTGCCTTGATGTGTATACACACACATGAGACAGATCCTTATTAACTCTTTAGAAACTTTCAGTGATAGTGAAAATAGGAAAACTTCTAATTTTGCTCATTTAATTGTGCATTTTCTGTGTACTAAACTTGCTACTGAAGACAACATTCTATTTTATATCACCTAAACCGCATGCCATCCAAGTAAATTACTGGTAAATTCTTCATCCCAAAGGCATCTTAGCAGTTTATCTGTATTTTCATGGCATTCTGTATTCCTATGATGCAATTTAAGTACTTATGAAGCTTCCTCATTAAACCCAAAGTTCATTACGTGAAACATTTGTATTTCACCAATATTTACAGTAAGTCCTTCCTACAATTATATCATTTACAACAAAAGTAAGCTTCTTAAAGACATAGATCAAATCTGTGTGTATATATTTATGTCTTCAAGTGGTAAACATGCAAATAGCTGACGTAAGTATGGAAGAAAAGCTAAGAAAACATTTATTGAATAGATGAATGTATGTAAAATCCGTATTTATACTGGACTACCCTAGCATTTTATTTTAAATTTATACTACTTCCTATAGATTCAATAGCCCATTGCATTTAGGATTGGCTAGTTTTAAGATATTTGTGACTACTAAAAAATAAAAATATAGTTTGAAATAACTGGATACAATCATGTATATATTATATCCAAAACTGAGCCAACATTCAACAAAATAAAAATAATGATTTATTACTTTTAATACATTTGAATAACCAATATAGATTGAGAATAGCAGTTGTGAAAAAAATACCTTAAGAGTTGATCAATTTGATTTTTTTTCTTGAGACGATGGTCTGTGCCTAGTTTTATTAGATAGTTTATTTGTTTTTATATTATTAGAATAAAATTATATTTTCTTTTATCATTTCTTAATAAATATTTGTTATATGCTTATCTTGAGTGAGAAGCCATGACTATTAAATACTCAGAAAGTAGATGAACATAAATACAATACCTAGACTGAAGAAATCAGCGATCTAGTTAGAAAGATACGTAAACAATGATTCTAACCAAAGACCATAGGCAGCATCTGACTGATGTATATCTGTGTTAGGTATAATTCTAACAGCACCACTCTCGACTCTCCTAAGATTTTCTACTTTAATTCACAGGGCTTTGAAAAAGATGGGACAGAATAATCTAATTATGTACTGTTACATGGAAGGGCATTTTGCATATGCTATTAAAGTGACTAATCTGGTGCCTTTGAATTAATCAAAAGGGATATTATCTGGTAGGTTACAAGATACTTGCTTCCATGAAGAGTATCTAACTTAATAACACAAACCATTTCACAACTAGCTTAAAGCAAGGATTGAGAAAAGTGAGTGTTGTCATTTTAAACCAGTTAATATGCTTTAGAGATTATCAGTGATAAGTGAAGCTATACAGAGACTAAACATTTTTTTCTCAATTTCTGTAGAACATTATGTTAATTTGATTTCCTTTTTCTAGGCTCTGATGTCCTTGTCTACAATTTGCAAGTGACTGTGAAATGTAAAATTACAATATCCAAGCATATAATATTTTTATATTGCTTCCAGTAGTTCATACAACAAAATTCAATGGAATAAACATAAAGCATTCATTACTTCTAATTAGTCTACAAGTCATCTCGAGAAATCTTTAGGCCTTGACTGGGCTTGCTTACATGTCTGTGTCCAGCGGCAGATGTACATCTAAGCTGGCTACCACTGGGCTCTGTCACATATTTTGCTATAGTTTATTAGAGTCTCATCTAGGAAAACTGACCTGCACTTCAAGATAGCTTTTTATCCTGCAAGCTATGTCCGCCTCTTCATCAAGGTAAGCCTTATAAAATGACAGAACATCACTATCTCTATGTTCTGTTGAAAGAAATAAGTCACAAAGTTGTCTCAAAGCCTTTAGAAAACTGATTTTGCCATTTGATAGTGGCCAAAGTCCAATTGCAAAGATTGTGGGTGCAGGAAGACATAACAACTTGGGTCGCAGTTAATCCACAATAGTATCTGTTTCCACTTTTCAAGTAAATCCCTACATGGTGATCATAAAAACAAAATGCTCTCTGGATAAAGCAGATAATATGTGATATGAAAGAATCTGAACAACAGAGACATTTGGTGGCAAAATGGTAGGTAGATGGCTCTGCAAAAACATTTCAAAATATAACTCCAAAAATAGTGTCTTGCTAAAGAAACACCTTTAAAAGAAATTTTGAGCCTTTGTTTATAGTATTTCTTAATAAATAAAGTCTATTTTGATCATAGAATATTACTTTGAACCATATAATTTGCTGTATCCATATTTAATAGTTTAGTATCTAATATTTTAGTCTACAACACGATAAATTATGCAGAGTAATAATTTATTTTATTTTTATGCCACTGCAAGTTTCACCCCTCCTTCAATCTGCTCACCATTGTTCATTTTTAGTATGCATTGTAAAATAATCATTCAAGTATAACATTTTTAATTTACTATTTTGAGGATTGTATTATTCCATTTTCACACTGCTATAAAAAACTACCTGAGACTGGGTAATTCATAAAGAAAAGCAGTTTATTTGACTCATAGATCTGCATGGTTAGGGAGGCCTCAGGAAACTTAAAATCATGGCTGAAGGTGAAGGAGAAGCAAGCATCTTCTTCACAAGGTGGCAGGAGAGAGAGTGAGAGTGAAGAGGGAAATGCCCCACAAGTTTTAAATCATCAGATCTAGTGAGAACTCACTCACTATTATGAAAACAGCAAGAAGGAAATCTGCCCCATGATTCAATCACCTTCCACGGGGCCCCTCTTACAATTTGACAAAAGATTTGGGTGGGGACACAAATCCAAAGTATATCAAGGATTAATTGTAATCTGATCAAAATAACATGTATATACATGCATTCTTCTTTTCAATTTTATTTTTCTACTTCTTGAAAAAAAATCCATTTTTATTGTTCTATTAACTGGATTGAATTAGAATAGCAAAGCAGAATGCTTAGGATACTTAAAAGTGATATAAACGTTTAGAATATTTTTTCTGAAAGCAGTCACATAATACTTGATAATTACACAAATTTAAAAAAAAAAAAAACGTTGTAGGGTCAATAGCGTCTCTTGAATTTTTTTTTTTTTTTAATTGAGACTGAGTTTCGCTCTTGTTACCCAGGCTGGAGTGCAATGGCGTGATCTTGGCTCACTGCAACATCCGCCTCCTGTGTTCAAGCAATTCTCCTGCCTCAGCCTCCCGAGTAGCTGAGACTACAGGCACGTACCACCATACCCAGCTAATGTTTGTATTTTTTAGTAGAGATGGGGTTTCACCATGTTGACCAGGGTGGTCTCGATCTCTTGACCTTATGAGCCACCCGCCTTGGACTCCCAAAGTGCTGGGATTATAGGCGTGAGCCACCGCGCCCGGCCCTGGATTTTTTTTTTAATAGGAACTTAGCAGAAACAATTGTTGCTATGTCTTTCAATATACAGAATATACTATGGTTTGAATGTGTTCCCCAAAAAGCATGTATTGGAAATTTAATTTTTAGGTGCAAGTGACGAGATTGTAAGGCCTCTACCCTCATAAATAAATTGACACTGTTATTGCAGTAATAAGTTTTTTATCATGACAGCATGTCTGTCACAAAAGTAATTTACACCCTCTCTGAGTCTCTTGTGCTCTCTTGCCATCCGCCTTCTGCTATGAGATGATACAGCAGGAAGACATTTGCAAGAGGGGGGTTCCTTGATCTTAGACTTCCTACCCTCTAGAGCTGTAAGGAATAAATTTATTTTCTTTATAAATTACCCAATAGCATGTATTCTGTTATAGCAACACAAAATGGACTAAGACAAAAGTTGTATAATCTAACATTAACAGGTGGCTCACCAGATATTCTATCTAACAAAGTGTATAGCAGCTCCACACAGTGCAACGTGGGCCATGTGACATATGAAGTAAACAGTAGCCCTGTATTTATATGTTCCAAAGCCATCTGATTTATCTTCAAAACTCTAAAGATCTAGATTACTGAGCTCTTGTTTGAAACAGAAACAAAATATTGGCCTTAACAGTTAGTAAACTATAGTGAGACCTGGAGCAAGGTATTTGCCCAATGCAAACATATATCTCTTTTTAATAAATTATTTCTCCTCACTGTGCATGTAGTTCATTTTATTAATTAATTTTATAAGTACTATTTGTTTAAGAAATTTCTTCTTGCAAGTCTGAACTTCAGCTATTGCAAATCTTAGTGATTACTCAATTCACAACGGAAGAGTTTTAATAATGCCTATATATTCAGATATAAAGATTATTGACTTAGAGCAATGTCATTATTTAAAATATTGCTGTGAGTACTTCAATACAACTTTGATTCTTCATGATACCAGTTTCACTAGAAAATGTATGGAATATAGTTACCTAAACCCCTTAAAATGGTAAATAATTACCATTTACCTCCACATTTCTAGGAACTCAGTTTATTTTGCAAGGTTGAGAAACATCCCGACTTTCTATGGTTTCATGTGGCAATCTTTCCAAATACTTGGGAGAAACTATGTGAGTACACTAGAAAAACAGTAATACATTTTTCTTAAGTTTTTTCTAGATCAGGCTGAGGATTACTTCCCATTTTTATGATTCAAAATGATTCAGGATAGAAATCAGATGTATCATAATAAATTTAATATTTTTACCAAACTACCTATTTAATATATAGCTTACATTTACCTTTTCTACAAAACATTCTTTGATTTATCTGGACCTACGTGATGTTGCTAATAAGTGATCACAGTATGTGCTATTCCAGTGCCTCTTCCACCTGTTTGAAGGTATTATTTTCTGATAGGGGTACATACTTCAATAACGTGCAAACACCGAAAGCTGTAATTGTAACCAGGGAAGGTTAATGTTAGGATATGATAATGTAAGGCAAATATTCATACACCTTAGCATAGTTGTTAATTACTTGTTATGTTAAGCATGCATATAATTGCTATAGAATCACAAAATTATAGAATAATAAGGAGAGAGATCTGATATCTACCTGCCATTAATATTATCTATACTATCCAGTAACATAGAAACTGAAGACAAGAGATGAGAAGGAACCAGTCAAACGTGTTAAAGATTAGACCATGAGTGTCATCTAAGTCTGAGACTCTATTTTTCACAAAATCATTAAGAATGCTGATGATTCTAAATATTTAATACCCAATTTTCTTCTGTAAACCACAGGTAAAATTTTGTCACAAGGCCTCTAGAAATTTCAACAGTAATTGTACAATGTGTTACATAAAATATGAGCTCAATGACAGTGTTGATAATATGCAGCATTATAAACAATTATGTTGCTTGCAATATAATTATGTATATGTTGTATATAACATACCTATGTTATTTATAATATAATTGCTTATAATGCTGTACATTATCAATAATATCATTGATGGTTTATATATATGTATATATTTATGTTCATGTATATTATTATATAATTTATGTTTTGTTTTGAGTCACCCAGACCTAAACACTTTGTGGTCTCCTAGAATATGCAACCTGCTACTGAAACGTGAATTCTGTCCCAAGAAAGGACACAACTGACAGACCCTTATTGTCAATGTTTTGGTGGTTGCCTATTATAACTCACAGATAGAATTTACATATACATGATGCACATGTGGGAGATGTCAGAATATGCAAAATTCTGGCTTTTATTGTATGCCCCATGCAGGAAAATCATTTGATTTACTATTTGGCACATCACGAAACCATTATAGTTTTCAACATTATGTTCTCCCCTGTAGTGTCCATCTTATAGATGTTTACCTTTAATATACTGAAGATAGTATTTTTTTGTAAAAGCATACTTTGTGGTAAATGCTGTCTTGTATTCAGGCCAAGAAGTAAACTTATTATTTCTTTATTACCTAGAATCAAAAACTTTAAAAATGTATTTCTCTAAAGTGTCTCTGTGACTGCCAAAGCTGGAGTCTACAATAACTGTTTTTGCTTCCTTGAGAATGCTGTCAAGTTAAACAATTTAAGCAATGCACACAGAGAATGTTTTGTTTGAATGTAACTTCTACTTTTTTTCTTTTACCGTTTATTGCTGAAGAAAGCAAATATTTCACTAGTGTTGTCTAATACATACATAACACTGACTATACGACAAATACAGTGAAGGAATATTGAGTACATCATTCTTATTTTTAAGACTCTATCATGTTCAGTTCAGTTGTGGGAGCAACCATCTCACTGATGTTATACATAGCCATCAATGCTTATAAAAAGAAGTCCTAATATTTCTAGATAAAGAAGCAGTCACAAAACCCATTGTTACTAATTATTATAACTGCTTTTCTTTACAGTCCACCCTGGAAATTAAGGACTACTTTATAAAGTACTGAAGCCTGGAAGACAATCATAGCAGAAATATGAGGAGGAAATCCAGAACATTACAACAGGACCAGATGGAAAAAACAGAGAGAGAGAAGAGAGAGAGAGAGAGAGTGAAGGCAGTTTTATCTTGGAAGGTGTTACACAAATGTCTTCCAAAACGAGAGGAAAACCTTGCTATGCTGGCAGTTCCAGAAATTCCTAACTCCATTGCCTATTCTAAGACCTCATATCCTACGGAAATGCTAGCCATGTGATTCACTTGACTCTCTGACATGAAATTCAATTCATCACTCTGATTTATTAAAATAACCTATGAGGGAAAAAGATTAAGCAAGCTTAGATGAGATTTGGATGACATCCATAGCAGCTATTTATTATATTCGGCACAGCCTTTCAACCGAAAATGTCAACTGCCAACAGCTGCTGTTATCAGGCAACACACACATAAACACACACAAACCATTCTAACCTGTATCAGTATCGCTAGATTTAAGAAAATGTACACCTTGAAAAACAGAAGAGGATTTGGTATAAAATTAAGGAAAAACAAAAGAAATTATATAATGAAAGACAATAATTTGTCACATTTACAATATATTAGGAGTTTTAAATTTGGAGAACTTAAAGAATGGAGAGGAGAAGTCCATTTAAAAATGGAATAAATTTTTCATAATCTAAAGAAAGAAAAGGGTCTTTCTGTTCTAGAGATCCAGTGTTAATAAGCAGTGCAAATAAAACAATCACACTTAGATACGCCCTGGTTAAATTTTGAACAGCAGTAATAAACAGGAAATGTTAAAAGCTTCCCTGATTAAATCTAGGACTGTGAGATATAAACTTCAAAAACAACTTTCTTTTGGTTGGCACCCAAAGCCATAGGTGTGGATGAGATCATACAGAGCTATTGGAGAAAAGGAGAAAAGAACAGGTCTGTGTTTAAGCTCTGGGAAACTCCAAATTCAGAAGCTGAAGACTAAAACTACAAAATAAAAATCATATTTAAAAAGTTATCCAAGAAAACTGATAATGTAGAAAGTAGAACAAAAAGTATATATTTAGTAGATCATATAAATATAATACATAGATGCATAATAAATACATAATTAAAGGATAACATATATGCCTATGTATAAAGGAATTATATATGTGCAGATGCATACACTTGAATTACGGTGCAAAGGGAAATAGTGTTGACAAAATAATGCCTGTAAAATAACTGACTTTTTTTCAGTTTTCCTTTTTATGAACTCTTCTTTTTAAGTAGTTTAGAAATTATTTTATTTCTTTATTTCGCCTAATTATTGTTTTTTTGTCTGTTGTTAAGCTACGCTCACTAGAATTTCCAGAAACACACTTAATAAAATTTGTGATATTGATAAGCCTAACATTATTTCCAGTGGTTCCCTTCTAGGTATTTTGCAATAGATAGGGATTTATGTATGTTCTAATGTTTCTCTACCATCCTCAGCCTATGCTGTTGATAGTTTGGGGCCATGGGAATATGTCTCCTTGATGAAGTATATAAATCTGAAACATTTCACTTTCAAACAGAAGTAGTTAAAGGTCAGTTGCTCACCTGGGTACGGTGGCTCACACCTGTAATCCCAGCACTTTGGGAGGCAAAGACAAATGGGTCACGAGGTCAGGAGTTCGAGACCAGCCTGGTCAACATGGTGAAACCCTGTCTCTACTAAAAATACAACAATTAGCTGGGCGTGGTGGCATGGGCCTGTAGTCTCAGTTACTCGGGGGATTACAGTAGAATTACAGATGGAGGTGAATTGCTTGAACCTGGGAGGCGGAACTTGCAGTGAGCAGAGATCAAGCCACTGCACTTCAGCCTGGGCAAAGAGCAATACTCCATCGGGGGGAAAAAAAGAACAAACAAACAAAAAAAAAACGCCAATGGCTTTGCCATCCCTCTCTTTCTCTGCTACTGAAACTTTACAACTTGTGTTTTGGAATGGCAGCACCACATCAAAAAGTGATGGTCTATGAGTCATCATTTGGAAGAACGATTCAAAAGGGATAACAAAGCATGCTCCAACTTTACATGGTCTACCAGAGATACATGAAGACATATAGACACAAACAGGTTGAACGTAAACAAATTGAATAAATACTACGTTCATATCCTATTGCTGTGTAACAAATTCCTAACACTTAGCATTTTGTACAATGCATTTATTATTCACAGTTTTTGTGGGTCAGAAATTTAGGTACAGCTTAGATTCATTTTCTGTTTTGTGTCTCATGAGGCTGTACCTATGCACTGTGTCATCCAGGAATGGGCTCTCATGTTAAGGCTCAACAAAGGAAGAATCTGCGGGTCCACTAGAACGATTGTTGGTAGCTTCTATTTTTTGTAATTGGCAGGTTACTTTTCCAAAGCCAGGGGAAAAAAAAAAGACAGAGACTCTAGCAAGATGAGTGCTACATATATAAATCAAATGCATATGATAATACATACCACAATATATATATTTTTGTATTCTATTGGTTAGAAGCAAGTGAAATGTTCTGTCTACATCTAAGAGAGAGGGTATTCCACAAAATTACAAATACTTAGAATTTGGCTACCACAAAACTATAATGTGAAATCTCTAAGGGCAAGAGGACTGGAGTGGCTATGCCAACATCAGATAAGATAGACTTTTAGAAAAGGAGCACTATGAGGGGATTAAAGAGATGTAGCATAATGAAATTACTGTGAATTACTCAAGTCACGTAAACTCATGTGTGTATGCATCTAATGATCAGGCTTCTAAATACGCGAAGAAAATTTGACAAAACTTAAAGAGATAATAATTTTAATACATCTCTAACCAATTACTACAACTTAAAAGCAAGAAAGTCATAGAAAATATAAGTAACATTATTTATATATAAAGTCAATAACATTGACTTTAACAATTTCATAAGAAAATCAGTGAATTGATAGATAATGTGAATAACATTATCAATAATATTGACTTAACTAATATTTATAGAACACTACACAAAATAATTGTAGAAAACACATTATTTTAAAGTACACATTGTACATTTACCAAAAGAGATTATATGGTGGGCCACAAAACAAGTCTCAATAAAGTCTAAATGAATGATAAGTACAATGTATTTATTATGGAATTAATTCTTGTGACCCCTCCAAAAAATGTCCATGTTGAAACTCTATCCCTTAATGTGATGATATTAGGAGGTAGGGTCTTTGAGAGGTAGTTAGGATTAGATAAAGTTAAGAAGGTCAAGCCCACATAAATGGGATTAGTGTCCTCAGAGTTCTAGAGAGCTTGTTTTCTCTCTTTACCATGAGACGACACAGCGAGAAGACTGCTGTCAGTGATCTAGGAAACAGGCCCCTCATCAGTCACTGAATCTGCCAGTGCTTTGATCCTGGGCTTCTCACCCTCCAGGACTGTGAGAAATAAATGTTTATTGTTTAAGGAACTAAGTCTATGATAATGTTATTGCAACCGAAGCTAACTAACACAGTATTGCATACTGACCAAAATTAAATGTATAAAAATCATTAACAATAAAATATCTGTGCAAACCCCAAATATTTAAAAATAAACAAACACTTATATGTGTTAGAAAGAAAAAAATCACAAAATTACATTTGAAAAACATGAATAAAAGGATAATAATAGGTTAGCATCCAGGTATTATGGGATTCAGTTAAAGAAGTACTTTAAATAAAACTTGTAGCATGAAATTCCTATATAAGTAAAAGAGAAATTTCCAGAAATTCCAGATAGACAAACTAATCAGAGAACTAGGAAAGCAAAGCGAATTGTCTGCAAAATGAGTATAGAAAAAGAATTTGTAAAGAGAAAAATCAGTGGTACTAGAGGATAAATATCAATAAAGTAAATTAACAAAGTTAAATTTGATTTTTTAGAAGACAAAACAATTGATAGACCCTGAATATAACAATCAAGAAAAAAGAAAGAAAATATTACCAATACTAAGAATAAAATACTTTTTATCACTTATCACAGGTAGTATAGATGTTAAGCAGATAAGTGGATTACATTAGGAACAACTTTATGCTGAAAAGTTGGACAACTTGTTTTATATATGGAATCCATAGAGTTCCTGAAAAAATAAATTTTATCACAAGTGACATATAATAAAAACATAAAATGTAACTAGCCCCATAACTCTCAAAAATTGAATTATCAACAAATTTCCTTTAAAAAAATACCCAACCGATATAGCTTAGGGCTGAATACTATCAAATATTAAGAAAAAAAACAGTACTGATATTTCACAAAGACATTCAGAATATAAAAAAGGAAATACTACTTCCTAACTATTTTCATAGGGCCAGTTTAGGCATAAAAATAAAACCTGTCAAAAATGTTGAAAACAAGCAAGCAAGCAAACAAACACC
>JAZHEH010001780.1:0-12381 GCA_036589455.1 Ateles fusciceps | reverse complement strand
GTAAGATCAACTCGGCTCTTTTAGTGGTTTATTAGGCAGGTCCAGAAAAATAGTTCCCCAAAATTAAAGCAACTTTCAGGGGAAGCATTGAAGATCCCCCTTAGTTAAGGCCCCCTCAAGTTCCCTTCTCTTTACAAAACCTTGGGCAAATAAAGGAAAACTTAGGCTAATTTTCTAAAAACTAATAGGTATATAGAAACTTGCCAAAGTTTAACTCCGGTGTTTAACCTTTCATGGAGGAATTTTACGCTGCTTCTAAATCACACCCTCACCCACAGCTAACAAAGCTAATAGTTCTGCAAGCAGCAGATAATTTTGGAGATGAGCAATATATCTCCTGTAATACACCAAAAGGCAATAAAGCAGATAGGGAAAGTGAAGAAATAGCAAAAACACCATTCCAAAACAGGGGAGGGAGGAAATTCTGGTAAACAACTCTAACTGGAAACGCAATAGCTCAGGAAATAAATGGAAAGAAAGTACTTTTAAATAAGCATTCTTAGAAGGCCTATGGAAAACCAGGGCCAAACCTCTCAAGTACTCTAAAACTCTCTATAATGAACTAAAAGCCAGATAAGAATCCTGTAGCCTTTCTGGAAAGGTTAGAGAGGCACTAATGAAGTACACCTCCTTATGCCCTAATTTAGTTGAGAAGCAGGTTATCCTGAAGGACAATTGTATTACACAGGCAGCTCCCTGATATTAAGGAAATTATAAAAGCGATCTATGGGACCAGATAGTATCCTAGAGACCACCTCGAAGGGGGCCACTTTGGTCTTTTATTATAGGGACCAGGAGGCGGCTGAAAGGAATGCAAGCACAGGAGAAGGAGCAGAGGCTCTAGCAGCAGCTTTGCAGGCTTATAAAGTCCAGAATCCCCTGGTTGCATCCACTAGTTCCTATTTGTGTGGCAGTCCAGGGGCATTTTAAGGAAAGAATGATCAACAAAAAATGAAGAAACTTTTACCCTGTCCAGGATGTGGCAAAAAAAAAAAAAACACTGGAAGTGGGACTGTCTCCAGAGGTGGTCAATGGGTTCAGGACTGAGTCTCACTGATGGTCTGGCAGGACTGATGGGCCCTGGGGTGCCAACTTGGCTCCAGCAGCTCAAATTGCCATTATAGCAAGGAGCCCCCCAGATGATTCTGGAAACTAAAGGAAGAAAAGAAAACCTCCTTCTAAACACTAGAGCCAGTCTCTCTCTTTTCTCCTCTACAATCCAAGCCTTCCCCTCTTCCCATAGCACAATCATAAGGGGCATCTCAGGAAAAGCTAATTCAATATTTTTCTCAACTTAGTTTTCGTTAGGAGGATCTATTTACACATGCTTCCAAGCCATTGTCATTACAGCTCTACTAGTCAAAAAAGCCTCCAAGTTAACCCTAGGAAATAATTCAACTGTTTACAGCCCACACAATGTGGCAAGATCACTGTCCTCTTGGCTAGCAGACAGCTGGTAAAGCAAGAAGTACATAAGGCAGGATAAGCAGTAGTGCACTCTGCTAAACACAAGCGCTCTATTAACTGAGCCTAATAGCTTTTACAAGAGCACTTTAGAAAGGGAAAGGTAGCTAACATAAATACTGACTCCAAGTATGATTTCCTGGTTTTCCACATTCATGGCTCCCATTTAAAAGAAGAGGCATTTCTTACCACTAATGAATCTCCTATAAAATATCACCTGGAAGTTAGCAGATTATTACTCTCACTTTTTCTTCCACAAAGAGCTGGGGATGCTTTGTAAGGAATATCAAAAGTGGTAACAATAAGGTAGCTGAAGGAAATAACTAACCAGGCAGCTAAGTCAAAGATATGAATGCTTCAAGGCATTAACACATTTCAAGCCCCTCCTAATCTAAAAAGGCTCCATAAAAGAAATTAAACCTCAGTATTTCCCTGCAAAAATAGTATAGGCCACTTCTCATGGTCGTACTCTTCAGCCCTCAGGATGGCTACAGTCAGGATGGCAAACTCTATTTACCAGCCTGCAGCCAATAAAGGTTTCACCAATAAAATCTTTCACCAATATTTTCACTTGGGAAAGGATAAAACTTTTCATTGTGCTCAGACATTGTTTTCAGGCAGATGTCCTCTAAATTAAGCATGTAACCTCTCTAGCTCACTTCCAACAAGAAGTACAACTAGCAAAAGACCAACCGCCAAAAATAAAACCACCTTTATTTAACCTAGGAAATTTAGTATTAATAAAAACTCTTCTCTCTCTCTTTCCCAAAGCCAAGCTGAGAAGAGCCCTACACTGTTCTTCATTCAACTCTCTCAGCAGTGAAAGTTACAGGAATCAATTTCTGGATACATCATACTCAAGTCAAAGCCTGAAGAGCTGAGGGAGCAACCCCTGACAACCCAGAGAACAACTGAATATCAATGTGGAGAAATAGAAAATCTTAAGCTAAAAATCACAAAAGATAAATGAAGGCTGCTCATCTCACCCAGTTCCACCTTTACCTCAAGAAATAATTTTTGCCATTTCTGCCCTTTCTTCTCAAAACTTGCCACCAAATAATAGAATTTCTTTTTAAGGTATATTTTCAGGGAAACTTTGATTGTACATGGTATTGCATTTGTAATTTGGTAAATCCCTAAAGGGAAATGGTATATCTTGGCAAGCAAGAGTTCTACACATTTTTTACTATGCCATTCTTGTGGAAATTGTTAGTCACGGTACTATTTGCAGTAGAACAAAACACTGTGGCACCCACAATGTGGAATTCTGGTTGTCAAATTCTAATTGCTGTGGTAGTTTGCCTAACTATCATCCTTATCACAGGATTAATTGTTGAGGAAAAATTTAGTTAAGCTTGTTTTGCTTACAGCAGGAGTGATAATTATGGATAAGAAGTAGCATAAAAGTTTTACTATCATTAAGTTTAATGGGACTTTTTACTAAAGGTTGGTAATATAATGAACTCTACGCTATAAAAACAAGCTTATAAAGAAATAAACTTTATATAAAAAAGGATTTTGTATGAAATACTTTTCCTAAACGGAAATGACTGGTTGTTTAAAGGAGGAATGTTTAGGACAAGTCAGAAAGTTTGTTGTAAGAGGGTCTGTGAAAGTCATGGAAAAAAATTTAATAATTAAAGAAAAGGACTTGTAGAAATTACGCTAAAGCTATTTTAGCCACCCCAATAGTGTATTTCTGCCAATAATAATGCAGGTTACAAAAATGGCCTAAGTCTGAAGTTACTCTCTAATGGCAAGTCAAGGGGGAATATATGCTTGTCTCTGGAAAAAGTTACTTTTATATTAACTTTTCTGGTAATGTACAGCGAAATCTAGTGAAGGCAAGTCGGTATTGCAATCCATGGAGAAGGCTCAACTGCTGTTAGCCCACATGACACCCCTTTACAGCAGGAAGGAGCCAGAAAGAATCATCATCAAACACCCCGTGACAGCAGTTAGGTTCACTTCTCTTGAGGGGAAAAATTATACAGGAGCTATTAAATTATTTTAAGCAGATAATAAGGGTAAAGATCCTTGGTGAAAATTTTCCTATAATAAGAAACAATCCCTGAACCATCTCTTTCATAACGGGATAGGTGACTTGAAGGGCCAGGCCGGCAAGTTTTGATATGCAAACGATGGCCATTTGAAACTGGGCTCACTCAATATGGTGATTGTCACCATCTTGTTGTCACCTGAGTGTACCAAGTGTCATGGCCACCTCCAGATAACACCAAGTATTCAGAACATGGGGACTCACATTTGCATGTTAAAGGGCTAAGGTAGAAGGCCAAGTTCTTCATGGGCTACATAAACGACATATGTTCAAACCAATGCCCTCAGTCCTATGCAAACCAGACACCGTCTCCTCCAGTATCCCAATATAAGCAACCACTTCTCTGCCCCAGAGGGGGTTTTCTCTTTGAATCCCCCTCCCTCTGCCTCTGTACAGGGGAGCTGTTTTCTTCTTCCTTCCTCTTATCTTGCCTATTAAACATTTTGCTCCTTAAAACCACACCACGTGTGTCCCCATTGTTTATCTTATTGGCATGAGACCAAGGACCCTAGTGCTCCTCCAGTCATTGGAGCCATATCAAGAACATTCTGGTTGAGAAACAGACAAGCTTCACTTTTGTGGTTTATTCTTTATATCTTTATTTCTCTGTCATCTTCCCTTCGCTTCTCAAACTAAACACAGAGCAGCATTAAATGCAGTCTTTGTTTCTAGGACTCAGCATTTTGGAGTGTGTAGGTCCATGCTCATTGTGCCTGCTGATTATGAACTGGGGTCCTCATGCTCTTTAGTGATGTTGCTGGGATTGCAGGCTCTAAAAGTCACATGATCTTGTTTGCATCTTTGTGCTCCTTTTTAGAAAAGTCTCTGCTGCACACAGGATGGCTTTGTGTCTCAGCAAGTCGGGGTGGTTCTTTCCTGCCTCTCTTCTCCCTTACCCATTCTGGGTTTTTCTCCTCTCTGCTTCCCATTCCATCATAGGAGAATGGAGACCAAGTCTTTGGATGGGAAACAGGAACTGAGAAGTGAAAGATGGAGAAATGGTGAGACTAAAGATAGCAGTGCTTTAATTTTCCCTTTGAAAAACCTAGGATTGTGTGATACGGACACACACAAGTGATTATCCTGCTCCCTACCCCCTAATTCTATTCACTTTTTTGTCTCCAAACCCTGGTCCTTGGGAAGATTCTGAAACAAGGAATGGGTTACCCAGGATAATCTGGGCAGCTCTGCCTATGCTCCTGGTGGACATTTGATGCTAGCTTGCTGGGATCCATCTGATAAGCTCTTGTGTGGAAGGAACTGACATGGGTGGAGAAGCTTTCTTGGTGAAAAGGTGGACAGCACTCTTGGTGTAGAGAGTAGCAACCACATGTTCCTTTAGCTGGGGCCAGGGTTAGTGAAGAGGGTTTAAAGGAAGCATGGAGGTGCAGGGGGAAATCAGAGGGGATTATTTTCCCAAATGTCAGAGAAAGCCAGTGCTCCTCACTCTGAAAGCCAAGCTGTTGAAAATTGGGGAATGGAAAACCTGGTTATGGAAGCTGGCCTCTGCTCTTCATCAGTTTGCTCGGGACTCTCAGCCTTTACCTGATGAGCTTGCTCATCAGTTCAAGGTCAAATAAATGACTTAGGGCAACTCGTGTAAACTGAGTCAGTTTCTCCTCCTTTAAGTTGAGGAAATTGATGGTGACTTCACAAGCGGGTATAAATATTGCAGTAAAGATAATATAAGTTGAAGTGCTCTGTGGAGTGTAAATTGCTGTATGTTACTTTGAGTAACTACTAGGTGTGATTTTAGTCTACTCACCTAGGTAATGTAAAAATATTTCTCTGAGATGCTAATGAGCTAATGAGCTGGCCTGAGTGGCACAGTAGGTGTGTTTTCCCCAGGAGAACTTGGGAGCTTTGGAGGTCGTTCAGTGCACTGGAGGACCTCCGAAGCTGCCCCCTACTTTAACAGTGTGGCTGAGTGTTGGGGGGAGGGGGACAGAGTTCTGACTGGCTGGACTGCCACAAGCACTTGTAGTACCTTAGGAGTGAAAGGGGCAAACCTGGGGTTCCCTCAGCCAAGGAAGCTCCTGGGTAGGGTAGAAGGAGGTGGGTGGACACCCTGGTGGCCACTCCCACTCACCCCACACTTACGACTTAGGGCTTCATGCCCTGATTCTTGATCCCCATGTTAGAGATGCCAGGTTGAACCAGAGCACCCCACCCTGCCATTTATCATGTTATTGCAGGAAGATTCTAGTCAGGGTTGTGATGGTTATGCATAAGAAGTAAGCGCTTCCTGTGGGAGTTGGAGAGAAACACAGGAGCACACCAGGAAGAGTTTTGAATAAAAAAATTGCTTAGACACAGGGTCCCGCTATATTGTCCAGGCTGGACTCTAACTCCTGGCCTCAACGATCCTCCTGCCTCAGCCTCCAGAGTAGCTGGGACTACAGATGCATGACCCTATGCCTGGCTAAAGTTTTAAAAAATTTAAATGTTGATGGAAAAAATAAAACCTATTACTGGAAACCAAAGGCTGGTATGAGTTGTAAACCCATTTTGTTCTTAGTGATTTTTCCTCATGATAACAATTGTCGGACATGAATTGTATTTATCCCTGAAGATTGGGACAGTCCTGGGAGGACAGTGTGTTGTCAACAGCTACTGAATTGGCATAATACAGACCTAACTTCTCTGAGAACCAGAAGATGCTGGCAATTAGCAATAGTTATTGAGTACCAGC
Source organism: Ateles fusciceps (assembly GCA_036589455.1). Lineage (NCBI taxonomy): Eukaryota > Metazoa > Chordata > Mammalia > Primates > Atelidae > Ateles > Ateles fusciceps. The sequence continues at coordinate 6,166 of JAZHEH010001780.1, read as the reverse complement.
TATATGCCAGACACATATGCATTGGTGCTCTTAGCCTATGAAGGAGGTACTGTTGTCCCCAATTTATAGATGAGGAAACTGAAGTCTATGAGGTAAAGTCATTTTTTGAAGGTCGTGCAGCTAGTAAGTGGAGCCTGGTTAGAACTAAGTCAGTCTCATTCAAGAATCCAGAACCAGTGTTCCAACAGACACACTCTTGTACACACTCTTGTACAAAGGGATCCAGTGATGGGTTTTCCAATTTTTAATGCATCTGTTGCTTAAAGCCTCTGTTCACAATCACAAGACATACTTTTAAAAGGAACATACAGGAAACAAATGTGACCGCCAGTGGACAGCAGGGGTGGGCCCAGTTGGATGGCAGAGTCCGGCCTGCTCACCAGGACAGAAGCCACAGCACATCATGTGATAATGGCATCTCCCGGCAGACCTCTGTTGCCTCAGGAAGCAAAGTCCTAGCTCTCCTTGTCTTCGTGCAGTGTTTAGAAAGAAACCTCAGCTATCTCATGTCTCCTCTCCCTTGTCTATTTTACTCATTTCCTGGGGAAATCACCCTGGCTTAGGGTTCCATTGTCTTCTGGGACTGGGAAGAAGGGGAAGGCTGGCCTCACACCCAGCTGAAGGGCACCTTCCCAGACTCTGAGCTTGGCTGCCTTCTGCATCACCGGGACTGGAGAGCCTGACCCAGGTGTGGTTACAGACTGTCCTTCCACTGTCTCAGTGTCCCGCTGCCCATCAGTAATATTCTTGGCACTTTGCAGTGTAATGTCAGAGCTCAGTAATGGAGATGTCAGGGGACCTCGGGCCAGGCACTCTTGTGTTCCTGTGGCTCTCCCTTGAGCAGAATTTCAGGCTGGCCAGGTGGTACCTGCCCAGAACCACCCTGCACTTCCAGGTTTGTGCTGCTATGCAGTGGCTCTCTTGCCAAAATGTGGCTTTCCCTTTTCCACTGCCCCAGAGCTCCCAGACGGTTTTCTCCCTCCTAAATAAAAATCAGGATATGAAGCTGTTGAACAGAGTTGAAGTTGACTACCATCTGAAGTTCACAGTCATCCCTTTCTCTCTAAGATAGGGATCCTTGTGAAGCCCATGTTAGCGGCTGGGTGTCTTCATTGATGCCCCCAAGGAACAGGCTTCGTGGGGGTGCCTCTTGGCATTGGTTCTTTAAAATTCACAAGTATGAAGGCTGTCCTTGTTCATGTGGCATTGATTCATAGTGTGTGTGTGTTCAGAGCTGCATGGCTAGTTTTTTCACTTCTCTCTTAATACCTTGTGACACCGTGCACTTCAGGCACAATAAGCGGCTGTTTGTAGGTTATCAGATGAGTGGAGAGATTGTCTGATTACCCTACTAGGTTGAGTATTGCGGGTTCTTTCCAACTTTTCTCTTTTAAAAATACTGCTGGGCTTCTTTGCAGAAGCAGTTTGTGCAGGAAGGAGGGAGGCATTTCAGCACTTGAAGTGGAGGAGAGGTGAGGTGTGGTCTTGGAGAAAGGCTTTGCTTCCCCGGGGCATGTCCTGCAGACTGGGGCAACCCTGTGCTGTACATCAACTCCCCACTAGATGCCTGTCTGCCTTGGTTATTTCCCATCTACCCGGGCCTCTGACCTTCTCATGCTTTGAGTCCCCAGCTTCTGGTGGCCACTGAGGCTAATGCATGGAGTCTCAGGGGACAGCATTTCGACCTGAGAGGTCATGTTCATGTGCCACTCCTTTGTACTCCACAAGAGCGGTCTTCTTTTTCATCACTTATTTATCTTTTCCATGTAAGTCATACATGAATATATCCCTGTGGCAAAGATTTCAGACAATGCCAAACACTGTCTCCTGTCACTGTCTTCTCTTCTCAGGTAACCTCTGTGACAGCTTCATGTGCTTGTATCTCCCTATATACTGTTGGCTCTCTGCATCTGTGGGTTGTTATCCGTAGGGTCTACAGGCCAATAATCAAGAAAAAATATAAACTAATAAAACAATTAAAAAAATTTGGCTGAGCTTTGAGGTTCATAGCTCATGCCTGTCATCCCAGCATTTTGGGAGGCTGAGGTGGGATGATCACTGGAGCCCAGGGAGTGTGAGATGAGCCTGAACAATACGGTTAGACTGTCTCTACAAAAAAATTAAAAATTAGCTTGGCATGGTGGCACCTGCCTGTGCTCACAGCTACTTGGGAGTCTGGGGTGGGAGGATGTGTCAGTCTTAGGATACTGGGGGTGCAGTGAGCCATGATCACACTCCCGCACTCCAGCCTAGGTGACACAGTGAGACCCAGACTCAAAAAAAAAAACAAAAAAATGTGCAGCACCCCCTCCTCATTCCTGCTCCAGCCATGCCTATTCCCACTATGCCTTCTGCCATGATTGAAAGTTCCCCGAGGCCTCTCCAGAAACTTTTATGCTTCCTGTACAGCTTGCAGAAAGTAAGCCAGCTAAACCATTTTTCTTTATACATTACCCAGTCTCAGATATTTCTTGATATTAATGCAAAAATATGCTGAATGTTACAAACTAGATCACAAACATACTCTACGACAACTAAGGTATTAGGAGTAATATCTCTTTGAAATATACACTGATAACAACTCGACATTGACATCAGGAGACATATCTCTTTAAAATATACACCCCGGCACCCCTGGATATTAGGAATCCTCTGGCTAGGGGGCTGCCCACAGCCCCCTCCAGAGGGGGAGTAATCCCATCCCGGCCCCTCACCCACCAGGTATTACAAACCTTCTGGCTAGGGAGCTGGCAACAGCCCCTGCCAGAGGGCAAGTAATATACACCCTGCACTTCCTTGTATTACCAACCCTCTGGTAAGGGGGCTGTGCCCATAGCCCCTGCCACAGGGCGAGTGGAATCCTCCCCGCCCCCACTTGGATACTGCAAATCCTCTGGCTGGGGGGCTGTGCCCACAGCCCCCACCAGAGGGCTAGTGATATCCCCTCAGCACCCCCGTGGATACTGTGAACCCTCTGGCTAGGGGCCGTACCCACAGACCCGCTGGGGTCGGATGGCAGCCCCCGACCCTGGTCCTTGATTTTGATGGACCCTCTGGCTAGGGGGCTGTGCCCCACGGCCCTGCGGGAGGCGGGTGGCACACCCCGGACCCCGCCCTTGGATGCAATGGATGCTCTAGCTAGGGGCCCGTGTATACGGGCCCCCCCCACCGGGGGGTGGTTGACAGCCACCCAGCCTCTGCCCTTGGATGCGATGAATCCTCTGGCTAGGGGGCCGTGCACACCGCCCCAGCCTGGGGGCTGGTGGTAGCCTCCCAACCCCCAGCCTTGGTTGCTACCGATCCTCTGTTTATGTGGCCAGGTGGCAGTCCCCAGCCCCACCCTTAGGTGTGACGGACCTTGTCTAGGAGGCCGTGCCCACGGCCTCTGCTGTGGGAGTGGGGCATACCCCGGCCCCCACCGTTGGATGTGACTGACCCTCTCTCTAGGGGGCGGGTGGGTAGCACCCTGCCCCCTGCCCTTGAATGCGACAGACCCTAGGGCTAAGGGGCTTGTGGCATACCCTGGTCCTACCCTTGGATGCGACGAACCCTCTGGCTAGGGGGCCATGCCCACCGCCCCAGCCTGGGGGTTGGTGGCAGCCCCCGACCCCCACCCTTGGATGCAACGGATCCTCTGGGGTAGGGGCCGTGCCCACTGTCCCAGCCTGGGGGCTAATGGCAGCCCCAGCCCCCGCCCTTGGATGTTACGGACCCTCTATCTAGGGGGTCATGCCCATGGCCCCCACCGGGGAGTGGGTCACAGCCCCTTGACCCCGCCCCTGGTTGTGACAGAGGCTCTGGCATGGGGTCCAGTGGTAGCACCCTGGCCCCTGCCCTTGGATGTGACGCACCTTCAGGCTAGGTGGCGGGTTGCAGCACCCCTGTCCCTGCACTTAGTTGCGAGGGACCCTCTTGTCGAGGGGGCTGTGCCTACGGCCCCGCTGGGGGGTCGGGTGGCAGCGCACCGGCCACTGCCCCTGGATGTGATGGACCCTCTGGTCAGGTGTCCGTGTGGCACCGCCCCCGGCCTTGGATACGATGGATCCTCTGGGCTATGGGGCGGGTGACAGCACCCCGGCCACCACCCCCTGCCCTTGTTTCCAGCAGAATCTCTGGCTAGGGGGGCCTGTGGCAGCTCCCTGATCCCTGCCCTTGGAAGCAATGGACCCTCTGGCTAGGGGACGGGTGGCACACCCCGGCCCCTGCCGTTGGATGAGACGAACACTCAGGCTAGGGGGCCAGTGGCAGCACCCCGACACCACTATTGGATGCAACGAACACTCTGCGTACGTTGCCGGTGGTAGTAACCCGGCCCCCCACCGTTGGATGCGATGGACTGTATGGCGAGGGGGCATGTGGCAACATCCCGGCCCCTGCCCTTGGATTCGATGCACCCTCTGCTTAGGTGGCATGTTGCAGCACCCCAGCCCCCACCCATGGAAGCGATGAACTCTTTGGCTAGAGGCCCGTGCCCACCGCCCACGCCAGGGGGGTGGGTGGTAGCCCCCCTGGCCTCTACCCTTGGATGCGAGGGACCCTCTGGTGAGGGGGGCTGTGACCACGGCCACCGCCAGGGGGCAGGTGGCAGCCCCCACTTCCCCCGCCCTTGGATGCGACAGGACCTCTGGCTAGGGGGCCGGTGGTAGCACCCCGACCCCGCCCTTGGATGCGATGGACACTCTGCGTAGGGCACCAGTACCACGGCCCCAGCCATTGGATGTGATGGACCCTATGGCGAGGGGGCGGGTGGCAGCACTGGCCCCCGCCCTTGCATGCGGCTGACTCTCTGGCTAGGCGGTGGGTTGCAGCACCCCCGCCCCCTACCCTTGGTTGCGACGGACCTTCTGGCTAGGGGCCCGTGCCTACGGCCCCCGCTGGGGAGTGTGTTGCAGCCCCCGACCGCTGCCCTTGGTTGCGACGACCCCAGTTGGGGGCGAGTGGCAGTCCCCAAGTCCCCACCCTTGGATACTACTGACTCTCTGGCGAGGGGCGCTGGTGGCAGTACCACAGTCCCTGCCCTTGTATGCGATAGATCCTCTAGGAAGGTGGCGGGCTGCAGCCCCAGGCCCCCGGTCTTGGATGCGACCGACCCTCTGGTGAGGGGGCCATGCCATGCCCACAGTCCCCTAGGGGTCTGGTGGCAATGTCCCGGCCCCTGCCCTTGGATGCGACGTATTCTGTGGCTAGGGGCGGGTGGCAGCATCCCGGTTCCTACCCCGTGGATGCTATAGACCCTCTGGTTACAGGGCGGGTGGCAGCACCCCAGCCCCTGCCTTTGGATGCGACGGACCCTCTGGCTGCGGTCGGGTGGCAGCACCCGGGCCTCCAAGGTTGGATATGATGGACCCTATGGCGATGGGGCGCATGGCAACACCCCTGCCCCTGCCCTTGGATGCGATGCACCCTCTTGCTAGGGGGCCGGTAGCAGGACCCCGGCCCCTGCTCTTGGTTGTGACGGACACTCTGGCTAGGGGGCTGGTGGCAGAACCCCGGCCTCCGTGCTTGAATGTGAGGGACCCTCTGGTGAGGGGTATTGCCCAGGGACCCCGACAGGAGGTGGGTTGCAGCCCCAGGCCACTGCCCTTGGATGCAACAGCCCCTCTGGCGAGAGTGACGTGCCCACGGCCCCCACCGGGGGCGGGTGGTAACTCCTGGGCCCCTGCCCTTGAATGAGACAGAGCCTCTGGAGAAGGGGCCATATCCCACGGCTTGCTCGTGGTGGGGGGGGGCAGGTGGGCAGCACCATGGGCCTCGCCCTTGAGTCCATATGACTGACCATATGGCTAGGGGGCTGGTGGCAGCACCCCTGCCCCCGCCATTGGATGCTATGGGTCCTCTGGCTAGGGGACTGGTGGCAGCATGCTCGGCCCCCGCCCTTGGATGTGATGGACCCTCTGGTTAGAGATCCATGCCCACCGCCCCCAGTGGGATGCGAGTGGCAGCCCCCGGCCCTCACACTTGGATGCGACGGGCCCTCTGGGGGGGGCAAGGTGGCCATGCCCATGGTCGCCTCTCACCCCCGCCCTTGGTTGCGACAGAAACTCTGGCTAGGGGCGGCCGGGCGCCGGGTCTGGGGGCTGGCGCCTGTAATCCCAGCTACTTGGGGAGGCTGAGTCAGGAAAATCACTTGAACCCAGGAGGCAGAGGTTCCAAGGTGAGCCAAGAT